>CM062812.1:577777628-578261252 GCA_031772625.1 Pinus tabuliformis | reverse complement strand
CACCTAAGATATACCCAATTGACTCATATTTATACATATGTTTTGTAATCATAAGTGTTCTATATATCCATTCGAACTTCACAAAAGTCCTCATTAAGTATGCCCACACGACCTCCTCAGGTATAACAATACACCATAGATGTTTCTTTTTGAGTTATAGGGTTCTTGATCTATGTTATTCCCTTTTCTAATTTCTACATACACCTTATTATGTGTATGTTCTCTTTTCCTTTTCTTTTTTCAATTGAATTATAAATCTCAGATCAATATTTTTTTTTGCAATGGGTTTTCCGATATTTTTAAAACATATAATGCACTTATTACTTTGAGTGTTTCACAACGTTGTTGTAGCCTTTGTCCCATTTTCGGCTTTCTTCCCATAAATGGGTAAGATTACTCCTCTGATAGGATTCAAATTTTCACTTTTACTATCAAGCATTTCCTCCATTCACTCTCCTAGAAAGGTTCTTGGTCAATATCCAATAAATGTACAAGGAGGTGGTTTATACCGATCAAGTAATTACTTTCCAAATGTATCTAGTTTAACAATTAAATACTAGCACAACCACATGTATTTAAATAAATGTGGTTGACATACACCAATATGGTTATATCAATTAGATGCACAACCACATTAATATATGTGGTATAAAAATGTCGATAGGTGTTAATGGTATACATTTAATATCGATATTGATAAATATATAATAAAAAAAATAATCTTATATAATAATTAATATATTAATAAATATCAAATAATAATAAAAATAATAATAATAAATAACCAACAAGATTAATATATAATCCCTACGGATTAATAAACCAAGGAATTAATGAACCCAATGAATTATTAATATTATAAACCCAAGGGATTCATATTAAACACATAATTAATATTATAAACCTTCTTAACAATATTAAACCCTATGAAATTTATTTTAAACCCTATGAATAATATTAAACCCTATGAATATCAATACTTAGATTAATAAAGCCAAGGGAGTGATATTATAAACCCTAAGAAAAAATTAAACCCAAAGTATCAATACTAAAATACCAAATTGATTATAAAACAAGGGATTAATATTAAACCCAAATGATTAATTTTATAAACCCAACCTATATAAATCCTATTGTATGTCACATCTGAGCATGCCCGTCTTTGGTTGAGCATGATGGATTTCCATATGAATACAATCTTTCTCACAATGCAACATTCAACGATTGTTGATTCTCATATTTAGAAAATATTTCTAAGAATATGACATTGCATAATGTTGTCGTTACGCCTAAAACAACCTCCTCTTTATTATTATTTTTTTTTTATGACCCAGAGGAACCCAAGAGCCCACCTCACATGTAACTACCAGTAAACCTATGACGGGCTACGATATGTCCTCCTTCTCATAGCCTGGGTCACAACAAGGGATATATGAACATGGCTCCTTTGAGTTTCAATGATATCACATGTCTCGGATTAACCAATTGAGTTTCCCCCCTAGAACAACATACTCTTTATTATTATTTGTATAAAATAAATGTAATAAGAAGGACCATATATAAACAAAATCTCTATTTTCACCTTATTTTTTTAAATAGCTATTTTTTTTCATATTTAAAAAGAAAATTGCAACATAAAAAGTCAAATTGATAAAAAATTTAAAATATGTACGTCGGAGGTCAGAGTTCAGACCTATATATTTCGTAAAAACATTTCTCATGTTACTAACTTTCTAACTCCCAACTACAGTGGGTTTGGGCTTGATACTCAACTAAAATGAAAGAGTGTTTTTCACAACTGACCTCCTAACTACCAATGTCTATCTTACCCCAACTAAGCTACATGTATGGTTCATGGTAACTATTTGAAGAAACTTGAATTTAACACCATGCCAACTTCACCGAATACTTGACTAGCGTCCTTTGCAACTAGGAATAAAATATGAATAAAATATTTTATTTTTTGGTTTCTATGTGAGCCATAATTTTCTTTTAGCTTTCTTTTGTGTTTTATAAATTAATCCTAAATGAAAATCTATTATATTCAATAAAGCATTCCCCGAACTTTTAAAATGCAACCTCACCTCGATTTTCATGTGGAAGTGGTTGAAATGACTCGTCACATTAATGACTAATCAACACCTTGCATATGAATTTATTGTTACACGTCCCAAGGGTTTAAACAAATTTTATCAAGTTTCTTGATTTCCTCTTTCTATTTTGAAATCTATTCTCCACACCCTATTTACATTGCTTCTCTGAAACTTATCCTTAATTACAAACAAATAAGTTCAAATTCATTGGAAGGCTTTCAATTTTTGGTAAACATGCACTCTCATAGAGAATTCCAATAGTAAATTTGAAATTTCTTATAGAAAGCTGAATTCTTTTTAATTCTTTTTCCAGGCATAACATGGGTAAGGAAGGTAAATCTATGATGTTAAAGCAAGTTATTCAATAGATTAAGGAATTCCTAAAGGGAGCCAAAAATTTAGAGCCAAAATATTGCAATGTCAATCCAGCTCTCACTTCTGAAACTACCTTCAAAACCCAGATGGTAGGTATATTGAAGGGCAAACGAATTTTTAATTTCTTTGGGAATAGAATTTGGTTAAATTTGGAAAATTCAACTTAGTAGAGAAACACAATTTAAAAAGGTTAGTGGTACATAATTACATAGTGTTGTTGTTAGAGTGAATTTTTTTCCTTATTAATACATGATTGCATGAGTTATACGTTGTTAGGCCCCTATACTACTAGTGTAACCCCTTACTGTTATTAGTATAATCCACTTATTATATTGTTGTACCCATGTAGTGCCCAAATTGTTACTATTGTGCCCCATAGAAGCCCGCTATTGTTATTATTGTGCCCTTACATTAATATTGTTATGTCGGCTCTGATTATGTTATGACCCCTTAGACTCCTATATATAGAAAGGAGGTCTTTTCATTTGTTGCATCCAAGAATTGTTCATTTATGTAATGTAAAGGAGGTTGCCCCCTCGAAGAGGCTGAATTCTAAGGCATTGATCTATCTTTTCTATCTTTTCTTGAGCTGGTTTCATAACATTTGGTATCAGAGCTTTGGATTCTAGGGTTTCGCTGCTCCAAACAGGTCATCGTGGAATTTTGGCTATAACTTTTTTCTGTGACGTTTCACAAGTCGTAAGAAAAACCCATTTGAGAAGAAATTGTGCTGAACCTTGGGTCCGAATTTCAGAGCTTTTAGCGCGATATTTGCGGAGATATGATCTGAGGAAGTTGGTCTTTTTGTAGACTCATGAATTACATTCAAAACAGGTGACCTGTGGAAAATCGTCATAACTTTCTCTTTGGGGATCGGATTGAAATTTCATAAGAAGGTATAGAAAGAGGACGGAATGTAGTTTCTTGTATGCATTTTTCAGATCCAAAGGTCGAAACAGTGACACGTGGCATTTCATACAATTTCTCTCTTCGGGAAAGGTCTATAATCAGGTCATCTTGGGAGATTGTGCATAACTCTTTCTTAGAGAATCCAATTTGGATCAGACTGGTGGCATTGGAAAGAGGACACAGAGGGCTACTACAGGACGCAATTTCAGAACTTAAAGATATGAAAGTACAGAGTTGTAGTCGTTCCAAGTTCGAGCTCCTAAAATCAAGAAAAAGCAAGATGAGGAAGTTTGACGGCAAGGATCCGGTAAATTAGATACTTCAGATAGAGCAATATTTTGATCTACATGGTGTACAACTGTTACAAAAGGTATGTATTGCATCTTCATATTTAGAACCAGATCAATTTTTATGGTACGAAGGGCTTTGTTCTCGTAAACAACTTGTTACGTGGTCAATTTTCACCGAGGAAATGATAGCACATTATGAGGATACAAATAGCAACACCTTCTTTAGAGCAACACCACAACAATTGGAAAGAGTAAAAGGGCTTTGTGACATAGTGGAAAGAAAAATTGTGGAAAGCAAGAAGCTTTCCCCTCACAACTATAAAGATGGAAGTGTTGTTTCTCCTAGCCTTCCACAACCTACAAGGGTTACACCACAAGAATTGGAAGAAAAAAGAGAAAAAGGGCTTTGTTACAATTGTGATAGCAAATGCACTAAAGGTCATAAGTGTGCTGAGAAGAAATTATTTTACATAGAATATGAAGCGGAGGAAGAAAAGGATCAAGAAACATCAAAAGAAGAAGATATACGCTAAGACCCCACCCCAGAGAAAGAAGAAATGAATCAGACCATATCTTGTAAAGCATTGGCAAGAATTACCACTCCTCAAACTCTTAAGATAGAAGGACATATCAAGAAGAAAAATGTGCAAGAAGTGAAAGATCACATCGAGAAAGAAGAAATGAATCCAACCATATCTTGTAATTCATTGCTCGAAATTACCACTCCTCAAACTATCAAGATAGAAGGACATATCAAGAAGAAAAATGTTCAAGAAGTGAAAGATCACATCGAGCATCAGGAAATGAATCTGGCCATATCTTGTAAAGGATTGGAAGAAATTACCACTCCTCAAACTCTAGAGATAGAAGGACATATCAAGAAGAAAAAGGTTCAAGCAGTGAAAGATCACATCGAGCATCAACAACAAGTTCTCCAACTTTTAAAGGATAACGCCACTTCGGTGCAAAATCAAATGAAACAACATGTAGATAAACATTGTAGTAAAAAAAATTTTGATGTAGGTGATTGGGTATTTTTACTGCTACATCTCAAGCAAGCTATTTATGAAAAGGAAATGTTGGCAATACTACATGCACTTAAAAAATGGCGACCTTACCACATGGGAAGACTCTTCAAGGATGAGGATGTGGAAGCATTGTTTTGTGCTATTTATATTATCCAACCAGATTGGATAAATGAAGCAAGGGATGAATGGAAGAAGGACGAAGAAGTATGGCCACTTATTCAAAAGTTGGAAAATATTCCAATTCAAACAATATTGTCAGAAATTGAAGAGGAAGGAAAAATCATATTGGAACCTGGAGCAATCACAGAAACAAGAACCCAACAGCTACGAAATCGATCAATTTCAGAGTATCTCATCAAGTGGAAGAACTTACCCACTGAAGATTCCACATGGGAGGACAAGAATTTTATACAAAAGCATCAAGAACTACTCAAGCATTGAGGACAACACTTTTTGAAGGAGAGGGGCATGTTAGGCCCTATACTACTAGTGTAACCCCTTATTGTTATTAGTATAATCCACTTATTATATTGTTGTACCCATGTAGTGCCCATATTGTTACTATTGTGCCCCATAGAAGCCCACTATTGTTATTATTGTGCCCTTACATTATTATTGTTATGTCGGCTCTGATTATGTTATGACCCCTTAGACTCCTATATAGAGAAAGGATGTATTTTCATTTGTTGCATCCAAGAATTGTTCATTTATGTAATGTAAAGGAGGTTTCCCCCTTGAAGAGGCTAAATTCTAAGGCATTGGTCTATATTTTCTATCATTTCTTGAGCTGGTTTCATAACATACGTCATCCCATTTTTCCTACCTACGTTATAGTAAACTACAACAAAAATGTTATAGCCTCTTGGAAACCAAAAATTCTTTTAGCAATTTAAGGGCTTAGTCCTTCTCAAGTTTTCTTAGACACTCAGTTTTTGTATAACTTCAACAAAACAATATTCAAGATGTGTTAAGGAAATTATGGTAAAGTTGTCAAACATTTCTTACGAGAAGACAATAAGGGTTCAAACTTAAGTCAACAAAGAATATTATGTTTCCATTTTCAAAAGACCCATTAGATTCCTCATCAAAATGTTGTCCTATTTATATCGAGAGAATGACCCTGAGCATTTAAAATCACAATGGTTGGCTTTAATACACAACCTACTCAATGATTCAAAGTGTTTTAATTGGGCTGATATTCTTTCTCAAAATTTAAAAAATGCCCTTAATTTTTCCATTTTATCTCCTCCAGGATATGATCATATGTTTTACGTGTCAATGTATATTTTGGATATTATAATTACTTTTGTTCCATTTCCTTTGTGAAATGGAATTACCCAGTTGATCAACAAGTGCCTATTAAAAATTATGTCCCTATTTTCTGGGAAAGTAACTTAAAATTCCATTTTTATAGCATTTCTAATTATGTGATGATCCCTTGAGACGAGAATGTTTTTGGCATAAAGCCTCCTAGGGTTAGTGAAGGCCTTAAAGAGGCATTAGAAGAAATAGGAGACTGGTTGATTGAATAATTATTCACATATATCAGATTCTGTGGAAGTGAGGATGACCCTCATATTCTTCTTAGATATATTGTAGAGAGGATTTCTTTAAGATAGGTATCCAATCAAACTTGAATGGCCAGGATCATAAAACGAGAGAAATTCAGAAGAAAATTTTATCAAAATTCCCAATTAACTCTGGAAATAAATTCCTTAAGGATCGAGGACATGCATTTAAGGACGGTGAAGAACTCCACCATGTTTGGTTTTCATCATTTCCCCTTTATGACTACGATCATCAAGGAATCGTTAATGACCATTATAAGGATGTCAGCTACATTTAAACCTGCACACACCAAAAGCCTCTTTTTTATGAGATTCTCATTAATATTGATAATTTTCAATAGGCGTGTGAAAGAGGGAAATTGTTGAGTAGGGAGGATAAAACTAAACTGCAAGATTTTAGAGAAAAAAATTATGAGGACTTCCTTAAATAGAAGAGTCTTCATAATAATAGTAGAATTGAAGAGATCAAATACCTTGAGATTCTGAAATATAATTTCAATCACATTGTCTCTCACCATAAGTCCTCTTCTCCAAAAATAGAAGAGTCCTAAGTTGAAAACGTTCCTAATTTTTTTTTACCAATCCAAAGACAAGCAAAACTACAACAAGCATTATTAAAGAAAAAGATCCAGATAGAAAGATAGAGAAATGGGGTCAAAGGAACACATAATTCAAAGGTAAAAAACAACAAAGACAAGAGAAAAAACAAGCAATGGAAAAGAAAAGTTCCTCTAACAACAATATCATTACTATTGATGGCCCAAATGACACCAGCTAAGAACATATAAAGTCAAACAAAATTGTTGAAGAAATCAAATATATGGAGATTAATACAAATAAATAGGAGAAAATTACTAACACCGCCAGTCAACATTTACTGGTTTCTCTGGTAGAGAAAAAGAGTTTCTTGAGTAGCAAGAGAAAAGTACTGAGATTTATATTCCATAAACTTCTCATGAGAAATCCGTGAACCCAATTTCTACAAAAATTCCTGTTAGTTTTTTTATTTATTTAAAACCGCCACTGGCATTGAAATTGTTCCTAAAAGTGTTCCATCCTCGACTAAGTATTACTTTAATGCTGAAACTAAGTTAGTTGTTAGAAAAACCAAGAAAATAAAGTTTGAAACTTTCAAAACCATTTCGGAACTCAGTGGGCACGCAACAAGATATGTTGATGAAAAACATCAATAACCCTCTCAGGCTCTATGAGCCTTTGTCAATTATAACTAGCACAATGTTGGTGAACTTTCCATATCCTACAAGAATAGTCTACAAAATACCAAACGTCTAGAAAGTGGAATAGAGAAAACTAAAGCATTCAACGAAGAAAGTTGGAAAAACTGTTTAGCAACACTTGTAGGTGCGTTCACCATTGAAATATAAAACTTATAGAATCAATTCCAAAATGAATAGAATGAATTGAAACTGAAGCACTCTGCGGAGATCGAAAAAATACAAAAGGAACATGAACACCAACATAGAATATTAATGGAAGAATGTGACAACAACATTGGAGCCACGACCAGACCAATGAAGGAATAAATTGGAACTCTTAAGTCTTAATCAATTCAAAGTCATGAAGTGGAAAATACTCTAAATATTTTTAAGGCGCAAGGAATACAACTTAGCAAAATATTAAGGAAATACTAGGCTAAGTTTTATAAACAAATGGATAAATTTTTCATATTTTATCAAGAAAGTTTGGATCTTGAAGACAGAATTGAATCTTTAGTCGAAGAAGAGAAGTACATTAAATAAAAATTCACATCAATTCTTGAATGGGAAACATAGTGTTGAGTATCCAAAATGTAATCCTCTTTCAACTTAATTTGCATCGTTTTACCTTCATTAGGTAACTCTACAACCCTATAACCTTATATTAAGTAACTCATTTCATCATTACATGGGTTCATCATTATTATTTTCCTAGTCATTAATTTTATGTATTTTAGGTGAACTTGTGATTAAATATTAGGAGATTAACATGTTTTCATATATATCTAAAAGTGTTATGAGTTTCGTGATATTGTAGGCCTACTCGGAGATTCTAGAAGGGTCCTACTTGGCCATCCAACCAAAAATTCGAATTTCAAATTCCAACTCATGAGGATTTGTGGAATAATTGTAGAATATGCATATCATTTACTGTGCACATTCAAAGAAGAAGAATCATGGATGAGAGTATTTGTATCTTTCATTTTTAGGTGATTGGTTGTAAACGTGAGAGATAAATGTGGTTATAGGAGAGATATAAGGATCTATATTTATTGTATAGTTATCCTTAATTTTTTTGTATAAATAGGAGTGCACCCTTCATACAAAGGGTTGACAGTTGTCAGTTTTTAATGGTTAGATGCAAGTTCGAGGTTTTTAGTGTTAGTGTTAGTTGCTAGTTAGAGGTTCCAAGTTCTAGATGTAATTAGTAAAGTGAGGATAAAGAATTCTTGTTATATCTTGTAACTTCATTTTTATGAAATACATATTGCCACTTTGATCTCCATGATGTGATTTTTGATTCAATGTTCTTGCTAAGGAATGGAGGCCCCCAATCAACCACAATGTGCACATTTTAGTACATATGTTGGGTCCCTACAATACTAGTGATTACCCTGTTACTATTGTAGTTGCATCCCTTATTAATATTGTTGTGCCCCTATTATCCCCATATTTTTATTACTATGCCCCATAGAATCCATCTATTTTTATTTTTGTGTCTTTATATTATTATTGTTAGGTCGGCTGGGTTATAGTGTGACTCCTTAGACTCCCATATATAGAAAGGAGGTTTTGTCATTTGAATCATCCAAGAATTGTTCATTTATGTAACGTAAAGGAGGTTGCCCCCACAAAGAGGCTAAATTCTAAGGCTTTGATCTATGTTTTCTATTTTTTCTTGAGCTGGTTTCATAACATTTGGTTTCAGAGCCTTGGATTCTAGGGTTTCGCTGCTCCAAATAGGTCAACGTGGCATTTTCGCTATAAATTTTTTTCTGTGATGTTTCAGAAGCTAAAAAAAAACCAATTTGAGAAGACATCGCGCTGAACCTCGGGTCCGAATTTTAGATCTTTTCACACTATATTTGCGGAGATATGATCTGAGGAAGTTGGTCTTTTTGCAGACTCCTGAATTACATTCCAAACAGGTGACCTGGGGAAAATCGTCATAAATTTCTCTCTGAGCGTCAGATTGAAATTTTGTAAGAATTTACAAAAATAGGGTGGACTATAGTTTCTTGTAGATATTTTTCAGAGCCAAAGGTCGAAATAGTGACTCGTGGCACGTTGTACAATTTCTCTCTACTGAACTAGTCTATAATCAAGTCACTATGGGAGATTTCACATAACTCTTCCTTGGAGAATCCAATTTGGGTTAGACTAGTGGAACTAGAAAGAGGACATAGAGGGCTACTGTAGGTCACAATTTCAGAAAGGGATGATCAGAAAGTACAGAGATACACCAGAGGTAATATCGAGCTCCTACAAAGTGAAAAAAGATATGTAGATTTTTTAAATTTTTGTTTAAGCTTGGTTTGAAAATTTATTTTGAAGGAATTCAAAGGGCGTAGTAGAGAATTATTATCGGTAACTGATGCCTCGAGGAAAGAAAATGCAAACACCTATTAAGCAACCCAAAAGCTCTAGCATGACTCATGAAGAAGAGGAAGAAATGCTACATGATATATCAAAAGGACAAGAACAAGTGCAACAAATGTCACTCTCACAAAAGCTAACAAAAGCTAAGATAAATGGTGTGGAAGCTAAGGTGAATGGCATGGAAGCTAAGATGGATAACTTGAAGATAGATTTGAACACAAATTTGAAGACAGGCATGGCAAATTTGAAGATAGATTTGACAAATTTTCTACAAGAAATACTTACTAATGGTGAAAAGGTAGTAAAGGAAACTCATTATGCGAACAAAAGAAATGTTAATCTTGATTTATTAGACTCTAATGTGGGATCAAAGACCCACCATATTCCAAAAATTGATATGAGGAAGTTTGATGGAAAGGATCCCGCAACATGGATATTACAAATGGAGCATTTTTTCGATCTTAATAATGTGCAAAACACACAAAAGGTATGTATTGCAACTTTATATTTGGAACAAAATCAGTTTGTATGGTATCAATGGCTTTGCTCTCGTAAACAAATTATCACTTGGGAAATCTCTACAGAAGAACTGATAGCACATTATGAGGATACAAAAAGCGACAGTTTTTTTAGCTAATTGATAAGTCTCAAACAAAAGGGTTCAATAATGGACCACATTGAGGAGTTCCAAAAATTGAACATAAGGGTAAGAAATATTGCAGAGGAGCATAGGATTGATGTGTTCATAGGGACTTTAAAGGATAATATCCAACATGATGTTTGCCTTTGGGAACCTGATTCATTAGAGAAGGCATTCAAGTTAGCAAGAAAAATGGAAAGCAAAATTATGGCAACCAGGAAGCATACCACTCACAACTATAAATATGGAAGTGTGGTTGCCCCTAGTCTTCCACAACCTATAAGGTTGACACCGCAACAATTGGAAGAAAAAAGAGCAAAAGGGCTTTGTTACAGTTGTGATAGCAAATACACTAAAGGTCATAAGTGTGTTGAGAAGAAATTATTCTACATAGATTGCAAAGAGGAAAACGAAAAGGGGCAAAAAAGGTCAAAAGAAGAGGATATACTCTAGGAACAAAGCCTAGATAAAGAATAAATGAATCCAACCATATCTTGTAATGCATTGGCGGGAATTACCACTCTTCAAACCATCAAGATAGAAGGACAAATCAAGAAGAAAAAGGTAATAGTGTTGATTGATTCAGGAAGTACCGACAATTTTATTCATTGTAAGGTAGCAAAAGAATTGAATTGCTTCTTATATCCAGCACCAGAGTGTCAAGTGATGGTTGCAAATGAAGGAACAATAAATTTCTCTGGAAGGTGCCATAATATCAAGCTATCAATGGGAGAATATGTATTTACTAGCCCAATGCTTTCCATTCCAATGGGAGGTGCTAATGATGTACTAGGAGTCCAATGGCTACATTCCTTGGGTACAATAGCTTTTAATGCTCAAGAACTTTTCATGAAATTTTCCGTGGAAGGAAAGGAAGTTAAATTAAGGGGTATTGTAGGGAAACCGAGAAAGATAGTTAGCTCTAATGGTACAACAAAGCTTCTAAAAAAGGAACAAAGGGCTGTAATTGCACAATTATGTTCCCTAGATGTTTCCACATTGCAATCATCTATTTCTCCAGATCTTCAAAAAGTCTTGGACAATCATTCCAAGGTATTTGAGACTCCAAAAGGTCTCCCACCTATTCGTGATCATGATCATGCTATTCATTTGATTCCAGGAAGTGTTCCTCCAATCATCAGGCCGTACAGATATCCCTATGCCCAAAAGAGTGGAATTTAACGTATGGTTGCAGAAATGCTAGAGGCTGGTATAATTCAACCGAGTCAAAGTTATTTCTCTACTCTAGTAGTATTAGTGCACAAGAAGGATGGATCATGGCGCATGTGTCCGGATTATAGGGAGCTCAACAAGCTCACTATTAAGGATAAGTTTCCCATTCCCATCATTAATGAATTACTGGAAGAATTGCATGGATCAATTTACTTCACCAAGTTGGATCTTCATTCAGGATATCATCAAATCAGAATGAAGACTGAAGACATTCCGAAAACAACATTTAGAACTCATGAGGGTCATTATGAATTTTTGGTCATGCATTTTGGCCTTACCAATGCACCTTCAACATTTCAAGGTTTGATGAATTCCATTTTCAAACAATTCCTTAGAAAATTTGTGTTAGTACTTTTTGATGATATACTAATCTATAGCAAGTCTTGGAAGGATCATGTTGAACATGTTGACAGGGTGCTACAACTATTGGAGGAGAAACAATTATATGCAAAAAGATGCAAATGTTTCTTTGGAGTATAAGAGGTGGAATATCTGGGTCATATTGTATCTCATGAAGGAGTTAAGGTAGACCCTAGCAAAATTAAATCCATTAAGGAATCGAAGATCCCCACATCCATAAAGCATCTCCAAGGATTTCTCGGGTTGATAGGGTATTATCGCAAGTTTGTTAAGAATTATGGGAGAATAGCAGCAGCTCTAACAACATTATTGAAGAAAGATGCATTTTCATGAACTCAATAAGAAACAAAGGCCTTCAAACATCTTAAAGAGGCAATGTGCCAAGCACCGATCTTAGCTACACCAGACTTCACAAAAAGCTTTATTGTGGAATGTGATGCTTCAAGAAATGGAATTGGTGCTCTTTTAATGCAAGATGAGAGACCCGTTGCTTTTGAAAGTCGCCCAATCAAGGGAAAGTTTTTACACAAAGCTATTTATGAGAAGGAAATGTTGGCAATACTCCATGCAGTTAAGAAATGGTGACCCTACCTAATGGGAAGACACTTCAAGGTAAAAACGGATCATGATAGCCTCAAATACTTTTCAGAACAAAGGTTATCCTCTAAAGAGCAACAAAAGTGGGTCACAAAGATGTTGAGTTATGACTTTGAAATCATCTACAAAAAAGGGAAGCAAAATGTGGTGCCAGATGCACTCTCACAAAAGGATGAGGATGTGGAAGCATTATTGTGCACCATTTCTCTTATCCAACCAGATTGGATAAACTAAGCAAGGGAGGAATGGAAGAATGACGAAGAAGTGTGGGCACTTATTCGAAAGTTACAACAAGATTCTAGTATGTCTGATACATTTAGCTGGAAAAATGATTCTTTATGGTACAAAGATAACTTATATCTCTGTAAGAATTCCCAACTAAAACAAAAGATTCTTATGGAATTGCACACTTTTGCCTTAGGACGGCACTTAGTATTTTTAAAACCTTACCACAGGGTTAAGAAGGAATTTTTTTGGGATGGCCTTAAATCAGATATTCAAAAATTTGTGGTGGAATGTTTGGCTTGCCAACAAAAGAAAGTTTAAACAATTAAGACATCGGGTCTATTACAACCTTTATCCATTCCAAGCCAACGTTGGGAGGAGTTTTCAATGGATTTTATCACAGGTTTACCTAAGTCTGAAGGAAAGAGTGTCATCATTGTGGTAGTTGACAGACTTACCAAGTATGCACACTTTTGTGCATTATGACATCCATTTAAAGCCAGTACAGTTTTCTACTGCATTTATCGAAACAATTCAAAAGCTACATGGAAACCCAAAGATTATTGTAAGTGACAGAGATCCCATTTTCACTGGAAAGTTTTGGATAGAATTATTTTCTTTTCTTGGTACTTAGTTAGCTCATAGCTCATCTTATCATCCTCAATTTGATGGGAAAACTGAGATAGTAGACAAATGTTTGGAAGGATATCTTCATTGCTTTGTATCTGATAAACAGACACAATGGGTCAAATGGTTGCCTCTAGCTGAATGGTGGTATAACACTTCCTTCCATACAGCAACAAAAATGACCCCATTTATGGCACTTTATGGATATCAGGCACCATCCATCACATCATATTTAAGAGAAAATTCTAAGGTTCAAGCAGTGGAACATCACATCGAACATCAACAAAAAGTCCTCCAACTCTTGAAGGATAACCTCTTGTTGGGACAGAATAGAACGAAACAATAGGCAAATCAACATCGCAGCGAAAGAAGTTCTGATGTAGGTGATTGGGTATTCCTACGGCTACAACCATATAAGCAAATGTCCCTCAAGAAAGCTAAGAAGGATAATAAATTGTCACCAAGGTATTATGGTCCATACAAGGTGTTGCAAAAGATTGGTACTAGGACATAGAAATTGGAGCTTCCTGCAGCGCCTCGATTGCACCCAGTTTTCCATATTTGATGTTTAAAGAAGGTTATACGTAACAATCTCCCAGTTCAAACAATATTGCCAAAACTTGACGAGGCAGGAAAAATTATATTGGAACCAGAAGTAGTTACAAAAACATGAACTTGACAGCTACGAAATCGATCAATTTCGGAGTATCTTATCAAGTGGAAGAACTTATCTGCTGAAGATTCCACATGGGAGGATGAGAATTTTATACAGAAGCATCCATAACTACTTTGAAAGCATCGAGGACAACACTTTTTTGAAGGAAAGGGGAATGTTGGGTCCCTACAATACTAGTGATTACCCCATTACTAGTGTAGTTGCATCCCTTATTAATATTGTTGTGCCCCTATTATCCCCATATTATTATTACTGTGCCCCATAGAATCCGTCTATTGTTATTTTTGTGGCTTTATATTATTATTGTTAGGTCGGTTGGGTTATAGTGTGACTCCTTGGACTCCTATATATAGAAAGGAGGTTTTGTCATTTGAATCATCCAAGAGTTGTTCATTTATGTAATGTAAAGGAGGTTGCCCCCTCTAAGAGGCTGAATTCTAAGGCATTGATCTGTCTTTTCTATCTTTTCTTGAGTTGGTTTCATAACAACCTATTGGTAGCATAGTATAGTTTTGTTATTTCATTTATTTTCATGCAAGTGTGATTTTACTTTCAGCAAATGTGATTTCGTTTCAGCAAGTGTGATTAAATTTATCCAAGTGTGATTTCAACTTCAAGCAAGTGTGATTTCCTTTATGCAAGTGTGATTTCAAGTTATTATGTTTTGTAATGAGTTTCAATTACATTAGATTAATCTAATCTGAAAGATAACCACCTAATACATATAGTACACATATACCTCGTCAGTTTACAAAACCCCAGGTTGACAAATTAAATGACAGGAATTTAACTTACAATTAAATCACCCAACATTTTGGCATGTTTCCAAGGAAGTATACATAGGTTTTTATTTTGAAGTTTAGACAACTCATTATAATTGCATTCAATTTTAGATGCATGGTTAAAAGCATGTTAAAGTCATTTTGCATTTTAGATTGTAATTATTTTTAAAAATCTCCGTACTAATATGTGTGCAATATAGGAATTATCAACCAGTTGGAGTAATTCAGAGACAATTAAGAGTTTGAAGAATGCCCTTCCAAGAACTTTCTTGAATCCTAGCAATAGCTAGGATATTTTCCTCTGAGAAAGGGTATATTTTAATTACATTCAAAAATTTATCTGTTTCTCCACCTCCACAAGAATATCTTCAAGTATCTTTTGATTCCTCTTGTTAATTTGTTGAAGAGACTAAAAAATCACGCAATACTATTGATGGGGAGAAACTACCAGAATCTGAGTTATGCATAATAAAGGAGGATATTCAAAATGATTTAAACCAAGAAAGGAATCAGGAATGTCATGGCCTTATTGAAAGATGGTTCTAATCAAGGATCAAATCAGCGTATTTCTTAATTGCATTATCAAAACGATTGGCTTTTCATGCTTCGACGTGTTTTAATGCACATTTCTCAAATATTAGCATCAATATGTTTTCACTCCTGTTATGCACATGGTTACACTGTAGATATTCCTACACTTAAAATAAATTTTCTATTTTTGGTAAATTATAGTAGGATAGATAAATAAAACCATGTTTTGGTGATGTTTTTTTTTAATATTTTAAGTTAGATTTCATTTTATTAGTATTTTTTTTTTTTTTTTTTTGTGCAGTAACATCCACCCATCTCACTAATGATTTGTAGGAGGATGTAGAAAGAGAATGAATATTTGAGAAGAAGAAGAATAAATAAGAGTTTTGAGAACCACAATATGAATTTAGAGATCAAATCCTTTCACTTTGTCTTTTTAATTTCACATTCCAAATCAATAAAGAGCTTCCATATTTCTAAGTATGCTCTCTTCTTGTGCTTTCTGCCACCCCAAAGATCAAAAAAGACAATTGAACAAAGTTAGTTTTAAAATTTTGTAATAAAAATTTGATAGGAAATATAAATTCATAAGCAAAAGTATAAATACAGGCTTTTATAAAGCTCAAACAGAAAAACTAATGCCTCCAATGGATCCCGCACTATCCAAAACCCTTGTTTTGTCTCTTTTTGCACCTCATTTACCCAAAAATTGAGAAAGATATCACTCTTTTAAGGTTCTCCCCAATTTTGTTTTTAATAAACCTACAATTCAACCCAAATCTGGCCTGCACAACCAAAAAACGCGAACATTGTGCAAATCTGGCCTTCCCGACTTGCGGTCAAAATTCTAGGATGGTTTGAAATGCCCCCAGGTCCTCTGAATCCATTGTCATATGGAGGGTCATACAGCTACGTGCTAGGGCTTAGCCCTAGCCCCTTTCCTCAAATGCGTATCATTGAAACTTAAATAGAAATTTGGAACAATATATTAACAAGTAATATCGTAGCTAATTTGGTTAAGTGCTTTGTTGGTCTACATGCAGTTTTGGGCTTGATTCCCATGGAGGGTGGTTCAACCCTACACAAAATTTTGGCCACCAAAATGATGCGACGTGGAAACCATTGGTTGGTCCATGTGGCACTTACTCGCTAGACCACCACACAAAATCGTAACCAATGAAAAATTAACACATGTCAACCAGTAAATAGTGCCACGTGTCAATCAGTCATTGGCCAGTTAAAGATTAGTCAAATAGTGCCAAGCGTCATGACCCAGTCAGCGTACAGATTGCTCATTGGGCATCCCTACAACTCAAAAATTCATATTTTTTAGTTGTTTCACAAAACAAACAGAATGTGATTCCGACAGCATCAAAAGTCAGATTCTAGTGAAACAAAGTGTGTTGGATTCAAGCTGACAAGATCTATGCTTTGGCATTGGTTTTAAACTAGTCTAAGAATTTTTTATTTTTAGCATTTTCTTCATCCACAAAATCATGGACAAGGGTGGAGCGCTAGAGAAAAAGGAAAAGCACAATTATACACTTAGACCTTCATAAAAACCGGCAAATATTTAAAAATCTAACTATGATAATTGAAAAAACCACCATTCGAGTCTAGTTGCCGATTTTAAAGTGGCAAAGAAATGCAATGATCCATATTTTTGGTAGCTTCAGAATCAACACAATTCATTAGCTTATGAAAATTTCATTTATGGTCTATTGATGAAGTGTTAAGTGTGTGGAGAAGAGGTCTCAAGCTCAAAATTGGTTAGAAACACAATCAAGAAGTCACCAACAAGACAATAATAGGTGATTCATGGTACTGATAAGGTAAAAGTGCATTTAATTTTCTGTCCTTGAATTTGTTTTATTATTATTATTTCTGAAGGCTTTTGTGTATATATCAAATGAAGAGCGACTAATCATCTCTCTCTTTTCATAGTCTTACATTTTATTTCATAAACTGCTAAGTTTTTACAAGTTCCAAGATGATGAAAGAAGAGCACTATATGCACGCGTTCCTTTCTAAAGACCAAGTTTCTTTCATAAGAGCATGATCATCCAATGTAAAGTCAGATCCACTATACCATTGCTACTAAACACATACCAATGTTTCCATTACTACACATTTTAAGCCCACTAAAATGCTATAACTTCCCATATCTCTAGTACCAAAAACTCTTTTCCCTTTGTAATCTTCAAATTTTCTTGCCTAATTTTCACTCACCCTTAACCCAAAAATAAATTCATTCAGCTCCCTTACAAATCTGAACCACCCCATTTTCCATTTCCTTCTTGTCAAATACACCTTGCTTCAAAGCAAATTTTCCATCTATAGTTCTTCAAATTATTATTTCATCCTCGTGTTAGATGATGGAGGATTCATTAAGGCCTCCCTTCTAATATGTTTTGCCCCATCAAACCTGACACATCATCTGGGATTAAAACTAGATATTTTTTAGGTACCTTGAGGCATGCATGCCTTAATGGTAATCTCTCTCCCAATAAATAGTGGGAATACATCAATGTCCCCTTTTTGTTGGATCTTCTAGGTGACTAGACTACAACACATCTATTCGTACCTAGTAAGATGTACTTATGCATCTTGAATCTCATTGATATCAATGATGAGTAGTCTCATGTTGGTTAATGACATTCATTAATGCCTAGTAATCCAAAAATTTCTTTTCTATGTTTGACATCAACACATTAATTAACATAGATAAGGATTATGCCACTGAGTGGGAATGAATGAAGGCTACATGATTTCAGAATTTTGCCGCAGGACTCAATTCAGAAACTATCGCAATAAAGATTCCAATCTCATTCTCAATTCATACAAACAAAGAAAGGAAGAAGTTGATCATATTATTTTATTTCATATTCCATGAGCTAGCAATAGTAACAACCATACTTTTGAACATACATAGCTTGTCCACTTTTCAACTAAGTGAAGGTATGTAATTTTCTGATTTTTAATCATGTAATTGCTTAAATGCTAAAATTTTGATTTTAGAAAATCCTTCACCACATTCATATTCCCTTTCTCGTTTGCAAGAAAACTAAAAACACCTTAAGTTGGGGGGAAGGGATATTCATATTTCATGCCACATGTCACATTTCATTTTGTCCTAACTAACATATTTTCTGCAATAACCTATTATTGCATTTTCACTCCAAAATTTATATGTTTTGCAATGATGAATTGATGATCACATTAAGTGGCTAACAGTCACTAAGGGACATAAAAAGGAATTATTAATGTTTTCAAGTGTTTTGATGCAACAAAAAAATAAAAAAAGTATTGTTACACAAGAACCAATACTCATAAAATTTTGGTTGTCACACAAGGACCAACCATAAAAATGTATGTTGCAATGAAATGTATTTCGAAGTACACTTTGCAAAAACAATAAAATTGTCAAATGATATGATTATGCAAAGTTAAAATAAAATCAACACAAATCCAAATCTCATAAAAAAATAAAACATTTCAAGAAGATAAACTTATGATTAAGTGAATCAATGCAATAGTTGCATGAGGGCATGCAACATCTTCAGTTGGGGTGTATATTGAGTCTCCAAAATTTCATCCACTTTCACCTTCATTTCCATCATTTTACCCTCACCCCACAACTCTATAACCCCATAACCATACATTAAGTAAGCATTTTCAGCATTACGTAGGTTTATCATTATTATTTTCCAAGTCATTAATTTTAAGTATTTTAATTGAATTTGTGATTAAATATTATGAAATTAACAAGTTTTCATATATATCTAAAATTTTTATGAGTTTTGTCATATTGTAGGCCTACTTGGAGATTCTAGAAGGGTCCTGCTTGGCCATCCAACCAAAAATTCGAATTTCAAATTCCAACTCATGAGGATTTGTGGAATAATTGTAGAAGATGTGGATCATTTACTATGCACATTCAAAGGGGAAGAATCATGGATGAGAGTATTTGTATCTTACATTTTTAGGTGATTGGTTGTAACCATTACGGATAAATGTGGTTTTAGGAGAGATATAAGGATCTATATTTATTGTATTGTTATCTTTAATTTTTTTGTATAAATAGGAGTGCACCCTTTATACAAAGGGTTGTGAGTTGTCAGTTGTTAATGGTTAGATGCAAGTTAGAGGTTGTGAGTGTTAGTGTTAGTTGCTAGTTGCTAGTTGGAGGTTCCAGGTTCTAGATGTAATTTGTAAAGTGAGGATAAAGAATTATTGTTATATTTTGTAACTTCATATTTATGAAATACATATTGGCACTTTGATCTCCAGGATGCAATTTTTGATTTAGTGTGCTTGCTGAGGAATGGAGGTCCCCCATCATCCACAATTTGCACATCTTTGTACATATTGGTAACATAGTATAATTTTGTTATTTCATTTCTATTCATGCAAATGTGTTTTTACTTTCAGCAAGTGTGATTTCATTTCATCAAGTGTGATTTAATTTATCCAAGTGTGATTTCAATTTCAAGCAAGTGTGATTTACTTTATGCAAGTGTGATTTCAATTTCTTTATGTTTGGCTTTGTTTGTTTTGGATTAGGTTGATTTATTATGTTTTGTAATTAGTTTTAATTACGTTAGATTAATCTAATATTAAAGATAACCACCTAGTACATATAGTACACATATACCTCGTCAGTTTACAAAGCGCCAGGTTGAAAACTTAAATGATAGGAATTTAACTTACAATTAAATCACCCAACATTTTGGCGTCATTGTTGGGCAGGTATACATAGGTGTTTATTTTGATGTTTAGACAACTCATTGTAGTGGCATTAATTTTTAGATGCGTGGTTAAAAGCATGTTAAAGTCATTTTGCATTTTAGATTGTAATTTTTTTTAACAAACTTCCTACTAATCTATGTGCAATACAGGAATTATCAACCAGTTGGAGTAATTCAGAGAAAATTAAGAGTTTGAAGAATGTCCTTCCAAGAGCTTTCTCGAATCCTAGCAATAGCTAGGATATCTTCTTCTCTGGAAGAGCATATTTTAATTGCATTCAAAACTTTATCTGTCTCTCCACCTCGACAAGAAGATCTTCAAGTCTCTTTTGATTCCTCTTGTCAATTTGTTGAAGAGACTAAAGAATCGTGCAATACTGTTGATGGGGAGAAACTACCAGAATCTGAGGAATGTAAATAAAGGAGGATATTCAAAGTGATTTAAACCAAGAAAGGAATCATGAATTCCATGGCCTTATTGAAAGATGGTTCCAATGAAAGATCAAATCACCATATTTCTTAATTGCATTATCAAAACAATTGGCTTTCCATGCTCCGATGTGTTTTAATGCATATTTCTCGAATCTTAGCATCAATATATTTTTACTCTTGTGATGCACATGGTTATACTATAAATATTCCTCCACTTAAAATAAATTTTCTATTTCCGGTAAAGTAGAACCAAGTTTTGGTGATTTTTTTTTTTTAAATATTTTAAGCTAGATTTCATTTTATTAGCAGTTTTTTTTTTTTTTGGTGTAGTAAGCTCCACCGATCTCACTAATCATTTGCATGAGGATGTAGAAAGAGAATGAATATTGGAGAAGAAGTAGAATAAATAAGAGTTTTGAGAGCTACAATATGAATTTAGAGATCAAATCCTTTCACTTTGTGTTTTTAATTTCACATTCCAAATCAATAAAGGGCTTCAATATTTCTGAGTATGCTCTCTTCTTGTGCTCTCTGTGACCTGGAAGATCAGAAAAGACAATTGAAGAAAGTTAGTTTTAAAATTTTGTAATAAAAATTTGATAAGAAATCTAAATTCATAATCAAAAGTATAAATACAGGGTTTTATAAAGCTCAAACAGAAAAACTAATGTCTCTAATGGATCCCGCACTATCCAAAACCCCTGTTTTGACTCTTCTTTCACCTCATTTAGCAAAAAATTGAGAAATATATCACTCTTTTAATGTTTTGCCGAATTTTGTTGTTAATAAGCCTACAATTCACCCCAAACTTAGCTTGTGCAACAAAAATATGGGAAATGTGTGCAAATCTTTCCTTCTCGACTCGCGGTCAGAATTATAGGATGTATGGAACTTCCCCTAGGTTCCCTGTACCCATGGTCATATGGAGGGTCATATAGCTAGGGGTTAGGGCTTAGCCCTAGCCCCTTTCCTCAAATGCACGTCACTGAAACTTAAATAGAAATTTGGAACAATTTATTAACAGGTAATATGGTAGATAAGTTGGTTAAGTGCTTTATTGGTGTACATGCGGTTCTGGCTTAATTCCCATGGAGAGTGGTTCAAACATACACAAAATTTTGGCCACCATAAGGATGCCACATGGCAACCATTGGTTGGTCCACGTGGCACTTACTCGTTGGACCACCACACAAAACCATAACCAATGGAAATTTAATGTGTGTCGACTAGTAAACAATGCCACCTGTCAATCAATCATTTGCTAGTTAAAGACCAGTCAAATAGTGCTATGTGTCATGACCTAGTCAGCGTAGAGATTGCTCACCGGGCATCCATACATTTCATATTTCTTAGTTGTTTCACAAAAAAAATAGAACGTGATTTCGGTAGCTTCCAAAGTCATATTGTAGTGAAACAAAGTGTGTTGGATTCAAGACAATGAGATCTATGATTTGGCATTGGTTTTAAGCTAATCTAATCATTTTTAATTTTGAGCATTTTCTCAATCCACAAAATCATGGACAAGGGTGGAGCACTAGAGAAAAATGAAAAACACAATTATCAACTTAGACCTTCATAAGAACCCGTAGATATTTAAAAATCTAACAACGATAACTAAAAAAAACCACCATCCGAGTCTAACTAAGGTACTAATGTGGCAAGGCAATGCAATGATCCATATTTTTGGTAGCTGCAGAATCAACACAATTCAGTAGCTTATAAAAATTTCATTTACGGTCTATTAATGAAGCATTAAGTGTGTTGAGAAAAGGTCTCAAGCTCAAAATTGGTTAGAAACATAATGAAAAAGTCACCAACCAAACAATAAGAGGTGATTTGTGGTACTGATAAGGTAAAAGTGCATTTAAGCTTTCGTCCTTTAATTTGTTTTATTAGTATTATTTCTAATCTTTTTTGTGTATATATCAAATGAAGAGCGAATAATTATCTCTCTCTTTTGATAGTCTTACATTTTATTGTAGAAATTGCTAAGTTTTTACAGGTTCCAAGACGATGAAAGAAGAGCACTATATACACACGTACCTTTTTAAAGACCAAGTTTCTTTCATAAGAGCTTGATAATTCAATGTAAAGCCGGATCCACTACACAATTGCTACTAAAAACATACCAATTTTTCCATTGCTACACATTTTAATCCCACAGAAAATCCATAATTTTCCATCTCTCTACTACCAAAAACTCATTTCCCTTTGCAATCTTCAAATTTTCTTGCCTAATTTTCAGTCACCCTTAACCTAAAAATAAATTCATTCAGCTCCCTTACAATGCTAAACCATCCCATTTTCAATTTCCTTCTTGTCAAATAAACCTTGCTTCAATGAAAATTTTCC
This sequence comes from Pinus tabuliformis, assembly GCA_031772625.1. NCBI lineage: Eukaryota > Viridiplantae > Streptophyta > Pinopsida > Pinales > Pinaceae > Pinus > Pinus tabuliformis. The sequence goes on along the minus strand of CM062812.1, from coordinate 578,238,190 downwards.
ATCTATAGTTCTTCAAATTATTATTTCATACTCACGTTAGATGATGGAGGATTCATTAAGGCCTCCCTTCTAATATGTCTTGACCCATCAATTTTGACACATCATCTGGGATCAAAAGTAGAGATTTTTCAAGTACCTTGAGGCTTGCATGCTTTAATTCTAAACTCTCTCACCAATAAATAGTGGGAATGCATCAATGTCCCCTTTTTGTTGGATCTTCTAGGTGACTAGAGTACGACACATCTATTTGTACCTAGTAAGATGTACTTATGCATCTTGACTCTCATTGATATTAATGGTGAGTAGTCTCATGTTGGTTAATGACATTCATTAATGCACAGTAATCAAAAAATTTCTTTTCTATGTTTGACATCAACACATCTATTAACATAGATAAGAATCATGCCACTGAGTGGGAATGAAAGAAGACTATATGATTTCACCATTTTGCAGCAGGACTGGATTCAACAGCCATTGCAATAATGATTCCAATCTAATCCTAAATTCATACAACCAAAGAAAAGAAGAAGTTTATCATATTATTTTATTTCATATTCCATGATTGAGCAGTAGCAGAAACCGCACCTTTCAACATGCATAGCTTTCCACTTTTCAGGTAAGTGAAGGTATGTAATTTTCTTATTTTTAATCATGTAATTCGTTAAATCCTAAAATTGTGATTTTATACAACCCCTCACTACATTCATATTCCCTTTCTTGTTTGCAAGAAAACTAAAAACACCTTAACTTGGGGGGAAGTGATATTCATATTTCATGCGACATATCACATTTCATTTCATCCTAACTAACATATTTTTCCCAATCAACTATTATTGCATTTTGATTCCAAAAATGTATATGTTTTTCAATGATCAATTGATGAGTGCATTAAATGGCTAACAGTCACTAAGCGACATAAAAAGGAATTCTTAATGTTTTCAAGTATTTTGATGCAACAAAAAAATAACAAAAGTATTGCTGCACAAGAACCAATACTCATAAAATTTTGGTTATCACACAAGAACCAACCATAAAAAAATATATGTTGCAATGAAATGTATTTCAAAGTACACTTTGCAAAAACAATAAAATTGTCAAATGATATGATTATGCAAACTTAAAAGAGAATCAATACAAATCCAAAGCTCATAAAGAAGTAAAACATTTCAAGAAGGTAAACTTATGATTAAGTGAATCAATGCAATAGTTGCATGAGGACACACAACATCTTCAGTTGGGGTGTATGTTGAGTCTCCAAAATGTCGATCACTTTCACCTTCATTTGCACCATTTTACCCTCATTCCATAACTCTATAACCCCATAACCTTACATTAAGTAACCATTTTCCAAATTACATAGGTTTATCATTATTATTTTCCAAGTCATTAATTTTAAGTATTTTAATTGAATTTGTGATTAAATATTAGGAAATTAACATGTTTTCATATATCTGTAAAAGTGTTAGGACTTTTGTCATATTGTAGGCCTACTTGGAGATTTTAAAAGGGCCCTACTTGGCCATCCAACCAGAAATTCGAATTTGAAATTCCAACTCATAAGGATTTGTGGAATAATTGTAGAAGATGTGGATCATTAACTATGCACATTCAAAGGAGAAGAATCATGGATGAGAGGATTTTTATCTTACATTTTTAGGTGATTGGTTGTAACCACAAGAGATAAATGTGGATTTAGGATAGATATAAGGGTCTATATTTATTTCTTAGTTATCCTTATTTTTTTCGTATAAATAGGAGTGCACCCTTCATACAAAAGGTTGTCAGTTGTTAATAGTTACATGCAACTTAGAGGTTGTGAGTGTTAGTGTTAGTTGCTAGTTGCTAGATGGAGGTTCCAAGTTCTATATGTAATTTCTAAGGTGAGGATAAAGGGTCCTTGTAATATCTTGTAACTTCATGTTTATGAAATACATACTTCCACTTTGATCTCCAATATGTGATAGTTGATTCAATGTGCTTTTTGAGGAATGGAGGTCCCCCATCAATCATAGTTTGCACATCTTTGTACGTATTGATAACATAATATAGTTTTTTTATCTCATTTATTTTCATGCAACTGTGCTTTTACTTTCAGTAAGTGTGATTTTATTTTAGTAGGTGTGATTTCTTTTATCCATGTGTGATTTCAATTTCAAGCAAGTGTGTTTTCCTTTATGCAAGTTTGATTTCAATTTCTTTATGTTTGGTTTGGTTTAGTTTGGTTTTGATTAGAATGATTTATTACTATTTTTAGTTAGTTTTAGTTGCATTAGATTAATATAATATGAAAGATAACCCCCTAGTACATATAGTACAGGTGTAATTCGTCAATTTACAAAACCCCAAGTTGACAAATTAAATGACAGGGATTTAACTTACAATTAAATCACCCAACACATAGATACATACTGATAGCCTTTCCAAAGTATCTAAAATGGATAAAGGACTAGCGTTTTCATCTTTGATTCAACAACAATGTGAGGCCATTAGAATCAAAGAATGCATCAAAAGGACCACTAAACAGTGCCTATCAGTCTGTGAGATGGTAATATATTTTATAGTGGAATTTGATTTATCATGATCCAAATTATGAAAATACGCAAAAATCATGTCAATGGAACATCGTGTCAAAGGCAACGCCACAGATAACAATAAAGTGATATGTAGCCTTAAAACCTGGCATCAAGAAAAAAATCAGAGATTTATGATGTTTCCCTTCGAGAAAGTCAAATTGATTTCTAAATTTAGAATAAATAAATAAATATTTGTTCATAATTTGATATCTATGTTCCAAGTCAATATCACTATATCTAGACAAATGCACCACATATTCTCAGCATCGAGAAAGAAGACTCCGATGAGGAGGAGGCATCTTGAATGACATGCCAAATTTCCCTGGAGAAAATTATTATGTGGACAAATCCCTCTTTGTGACAAGAGCTATCTCCCTAGACTTCAAATAACCCTAGTGATAAACACACATGAATTTCTACCTTTCCTTAGACTCCTATTGACTGAAATAAAATAGAATGATAGAGGCCTATTACCAATCTGACCAAATGATTGGATAAGTCCCTTAAAGCTTTCAACTATCTTCTCCTCGATTTTCTAGATGTCCTCTTGCTACTCCTGACAACTTCTCCATACCATCTTGAAATGGACTTGAAAAGACAAAACCAAGCAAGAGATCAAAGAACATAAAATATAATCAAAGAGACAAATGGACTAATTAACCAATTATATATCATAAACTAATCAATATACAACCAACATCCATGTAGGTGATGAAGGAATCCTACAAACTAAATCAATGAAGAAGTAATTGACAAATAACAATTTCATTTATATTCATAAAACTGGAGAAAAGAATTACAACCATATAGCCTTGCTTCTACAAGTCCCTTCTATAATCTCCAACCCTCTACCTTGCAATGAAAGCCTTCCAACTTAATCTCAACAACATAAACCTACTTCTAACAAACCTCTCCCAATCCTCAGACTTGTAGTAGCTTTATAGGCCAAGAATGGAAAGTTATGGATCTATTCTCCAAAGGATGAGATCCACTAATAGTGGGATAGAGGTTCCACAAAGGAATGGGAGTTACTCCATGATGGGAGGGATCAGTACTGAATATGCACTCGTTCAAAGCTTGTTTGTTGGGATATATGCTACAAACATTGCTTCTAGACTTTAGTTTTTATTTTTACATACTTCAAGTCATGTTCACAGGTAATAGTGGAAGACAATGCATACTTATGCACAAACATTAATGTTCTCTGTGTATGTACATAAATTAGCTATAAATTTGTGAATATAGCCAAAATTAAGGTTCTGTGCCATACGATTCAAAAATTCCACTCTTTTTGGTATAATTTGGTTTCAAACATTGTAGGGGAATGCTCCAGGACACATTTATGAATAGCGAGAGATCGAAACCTATGGCCATTTTCCTAATGTGATAAAATGAAATGTAACAGATTTGCCCCTAAAGCACAATGTCAGAAGAAATATTTTGATGAATGAAGTGCTTTATCATGCAAAGGTTTGGGTTAGAGACTGCACTCAAAGACCTAAAACAATAAAATAAATGTTACAATGCAATATATAATATCATTGCTGAGGTTGACATTCCCATACTCAAAACATGAATGTCTCAAGGAACATTATGGGAATACATCTAAAGATCCATGTCCATAGATGACATAGTATGGACGCAACCATCAATGGATCTATGTTTACAACCTGGATGAATGAAACTAGATCTAGGGTTTTGATCTCCATATATCAATCTGTAGTGTGAGTCTAGCCATGTGAGTGAATGTCTTGAAGTTGAACATGGTAGAAACCACTTCATTACTAGTCAATGATGTGAATTATTAACAATTGCGAGAGAAACCACCAATAATGATAATAGATCTAAAGGTACTTCCAGTAAAATCTATGAAGTGTGAATAGATGATTTGTTGCTGAGCACTCATAGAATCATTCAATCAAAGGCCAATGACGAGAACTTGTCATCGAAGGTGAGAATCTTTCCATTAAGCCATGCAAGCCTCAATGTACTCATGGTTTCTAGATCAACATCCTAGATAATGAGCTAAAGTCAATAGGAAGTGATCTGTCATAGGACAACCTACAACAAGAAACTCATGTCAAGTTTTCAAGAATAGTATTTTGGAGTAATCCAGGGCTGACTCAGGGATGGTCGATGTAACTGAAGGCTAAGAATGAAATAGTAATTTGATTGAGGTTGAACTTCTCTTGAACATATCAAAGATATGACCTCATGACTTGGCAACATTTGACTCAAAAATAAAATGCAAACCAACTTAAGACTTTCAATGAGGTATGGTCAACTGAGTAGAAAATGGATTTCCCAACCCGTACACGAAAGTGATGGAGTTTCATGTTGAAGAGCGACATACTATTTTTCACAAATAAAAAATAAAGATTCTTTCTCACTTTTCCCCACCATTACTGGTAAGTACGTCTTTTGTTTTTTGACAATATTGAGGAGGATAACATATGCTCGTCCTATAATATCATCCTTTAGATGAGTCCTTTGAAGTATTTTTAATGAACACTAAGAACCATTGGTTTAACGAGTCCTATACTTTTTAATTTTTATTATTCCAATAAAGGAGTAACTCAATGGCATTCTCATGTTTGAAAATTTTGAAAATACATGAAAAGGAAACTCCTTCAATTCTTTTACCATAAAATTTTAACAAGCCTAGAGAAAGTAAAGCTTGGCATTTTTCAATTTTAGGGAGAAATAAGAAACACATAAGTAAACCCCATAGTGTTCTTTTTCGTAAATTTAGTCCGTCAAGCCCAAAAAAGGATAAAATAATGTAGGAGAGAACTCTAATGACCATGATTAGTCAACTTATACCATTTACATAAATAGTTAGGTATAATCCATAAATGGGGTAAAATTATACTGAAGAGACGGTTGTTCATTTGATTTTACGAGTTTAAACAATCAAGTATTCGACAATCTTTTAATTTTTTGGGAGTCTGAAAAGGGCATAAAGATAACATGGTTTCGTTTTTTTGTAAGTTTTAACAAAGTTTGAAAAAGTGATAAAAATGTACTCAATATGAAAATGATATGTTTCCGTAATTAACTTGTAACTTGCACACTTAAACTTGAAATAATAATCTCTACTCAAAAACTAAAATGAAAATATTTATAAAATTGGATTTTAAAATTCAGTAGGTAAAAAATTATTATTTAATTAACCCTAAAAACTCATAAAAATCCCAAATAGTAAAATGTTTTCACCATTTGTGTTTTTATCCTTTTGAGAGTGATAGAAGACATTTTTTACCAGAAACATCTGAAGCTTATTTTGGGCAAATTGTTGGATGTAATGGCGAGTTGTCTCCTCCAAGTAAATGGTCTATATGAGCTCTTCATTTTAAGTTTTTTCAGGAACAATTTTGAAATTGATTTTTGCCCATGATGTGCATAGGTTGCCCTTATCAGGCATGCACACGTTGACTTGTATTTTAATTCTATGTGTGTAGTTTCAAGGAAATACACCATGCACATGTGCACTATCCATACAAGTCTTGACAAACTATGGTTTGTACAAGTTTTTTACCATTCCGGGCATGAACGCCCAATTTTACTTGCTTGAGTGGATGGTAGGCAAGTGGAATGTTCACAAATAATACTTCATAGTTGGAGACCATAGACTTATCATTGATGATGATGACATTTACTTCCTAATTGGAGTTTCATGCCATGGCAAGGAATCAACCTATATGGGCATAGGCAAGGTGGAAAAACCAATGAAACATATTTGACACAACATTGTACCAATGGAGCAGTCCTCAAAGATGGTTGGATTAACATCAAAACCATTGCACAAATTCCTTTGTAGGCCATCAGGTTCACTATTGCACAGTTGTATCATAGTGCATCTTTGAATTTTATCCTAAAGGCTCACATGCAAACTGCTGTGGATTTCTTTCAGGGTACAATTTTTACCTGCAGTGAGGTTGTAGTTGCTAATATAAAGGGGCAACTAACCAAGGTCTGAACGAGCAAGCTTAAAAAATTTGGGTATGGTGCCTTCATCATTTTGTTTTCTTTGGAGTGGATTCGTCTTGTATCTACACATGTATCTGTAGAGAGACGAGGGCCTCGTGACCCACACATGTTGAAATGGATTACACTTATGACACGCCATGGAGTTGGAAAAGGTCCAACAATCAGATTTACTCCTAACTTCTTTGAGTGGTTGGAAAACCATATCATCATGATCGAATATTTTTTGTATGAAGGGATGAACCACACAGGAGATCTAGACATAACACTGCCTCTTGGGATGTTGTGGGTTGCTATAGGTAAAACTTCACATTTTGGTTGATTTTTGAATTTTTGAATTTTTTATTATTTTTAACATCTAAAGCTAATTATCCGAAATGATCATGAAGATGTGGCCCTAGTGAGACCAAGTGGATTACTTAGATACGATCAACATGGTGAGAAGCCAACACCTCCCATAGTACATAACCCCGAGGCATTAGAGATATTGACAGATATAGAGCACAACCTTGAGAGGTTGAATTTGGATATCGTAGATGCCACTATAGATGATTTTCCTCTTTGCCAACAAAGGCATACTGCAGGAGTTCTTGGTCCTATTATCTATTTTCTATGACTCATAGCACGTGTTATTGTATGTTACAATGATCATCATCATGCGCAATGACTAGTATGAGGGCTATTTTTTTTTTTTTGATGATGTATTAGCATGTTCGAAAAAAAAAAGACCATAGGGGCTCATGTCGTTAGATGAAATTTTTTGTAAAAGCTACACTATTTACAAAATTTTATCTAATGAAAATTACTAATTCTATTTCTCTCTATCTTGTACAATATGTGAATTAATATTGCATTGATTTTTTTACAAATGTTTTACAAGTGCCAGTTTAACACATAATTAGCTAATGCATCTGTTAAGTGTTTAAATTTCTCGGAATATGTTGATACTCAATATAATCATATTATCTTTCCAAGAGACAAACCTGCAAAAACATCCTTAACATGGAAGTACCTTGAAGTGAATAAACACCATTCAAATGTAATACCACGAGTTGTGAATCTAACCTAATGATCAGCCGACAAATTCCAAATGCAATGGCATCAAATAATAACTCAATTGCTACACTATATTCTGCAATATTGCTCGTTGTTTGACTAAGGCATATCCCATGAATAGAAACTAACTCATCTGCAGATAAATAAATGACACAGGAGGTGGAAGACAAATTTTGAGTACTTTGACTAGCACCATTGACAAAGCCAATGTAATTTTAAGGGAATGTCAATAGCTAAAAATAAATTGTAACACAAGATGAGCAGGAGAAGTAGGAAAAAATCACAAAAATTGCTAAAAATTATCACACAAAAACTATGGTATAGTAATACACTATTCACCAAACAATCAAAGCATAATATCTCTTCAGGTAAAGACCATTTTTACGCTTTCCAAAAGGAATTTCTTCATAATCGACTAGTTCATAGGCCCCTTTTTCTAACATGTTTTACAACATAAGGGCCATGCCACATAGGCCTGAATTTACTACTGCCTAACTTATCTTGCTCCTGATCATAAACCATGACTAAATCACCTTATGCATATGAACGAGGTTTTACATTCTTATCATACTGTGCTTTAACTCATTTCTTTTGTGCCTCACTAGTTAATGCAACATCACAATGAGTCTCATCGAGACGTGCTAAGCACAAAAAGCGTTCTGCTTCAACAATGATATCTTGTAATAATTCAATTTCCAATTTCAAAGACGAGATCTTGCATTCAATTGGTAGAATGGCTTCCATGCCATAGACAAGTTGGAAAGGAATAAAACCAGTTGAAGTTTTTGTTGTAGTACAGTATACAAATAAGGCTAGATGAAGCATTATATCCCATTATTGTTTATGAGTTACGACAATATGTTTAATCATGGTGGTTAAAACCTTGTTAACGACTTCCACTTCACCATTTTCCTATGGATAATATAGAGTATAACTGTCATGACATAGGGCTAGCTTCATGGTAAGATCGGTTATCATATAGTTTTGAAAATGGCTACCATATTCGCTGAAGATATCTTGTGGGACTCTGAACTGAGCAATTACATGATCAGGGAAAATTTTAAGAACCCCCCAAATTTACATTTATAATAAATGGGCGAATCTCCATGGTATATAGGAAAAATGGAAGGCGATTTTATCAATTTATTTGATATGTATATATAATTTTTTGGTGAATCTCTCACCAGGCATTGCGAATATTTTACTCAATTATAAAATCTTGTGTTTATTGAATACACAAATGAAATCATTGCATTTCTTTAAAATATCTTTTGAAATCAAAATTACTGAAATTACATATCGATAACCTAGTAGGTGTTGGATAAAATTCACTCGTGCCATTCACAAAAAGCATGAGAAAAAACCTAATACTATATATAAAACCAAGAAAAATTCAAATTCATCACTTCTAGGGAACTCCTAACCACCCTGCCAATACACAAGTATGTTCCTGTTTTCAATTAGAAAAATTACCCTAATTATAATATGTTTATTCCAGCATATGTTGGAAAGTTATAGAAGGATGACTAGTGTAATCAATCCATTCCTTTTAGCTGTGGATTTGTTTCAGTTTAAAACAGAAGTATACAAATATACTTGTCCAATGTCTATGCTTTAACCATTCACCTTAAGATGTTTTTACAATATAATTTCCTAAGTCTATTTAATATCTTCATTATCATAAAAACCAACCTATATCCATCTTAACTCCACATCTACCACTCTTAGGGGGATGAAATCTATTTATCCCTCTGAGCACTTGGTAGACCCAGAATTAAGATGGATCTATGTTGGTTTAATTCCCCCATTTAAATAGGCTACATTCTAGGTGAATACCATCGGTCAATACCATGTGCCATTTTGGTGAATACCATGGGTTAATACCATGTGCCATTTTTGTTTTTATTAATACTAATATTAGGGTTAATAATGTTTTTTTGCATGGTATTAATAACAATCTAGTCCATGGTATTTGTCCCATAGTATTTTGCCCATAGGTTTCACCTAAATTTAACACATTTTTTGAGTGTTCATAAATATAAGGTGACTTATGGAGTAAATATAAAAAAATGTTTTATTTGTTTACCATACCTCTCGTTTATTTATATTTTTATTAATTTACCATACCTCTTTTACAAATATGGTATTTGGCCCATAGGATTCACTTAAATAAAACCTCTTTCTTGAGCCTTCATAAATAGAACGAGAGTTAGGGACTAAATATAAAAAGAGGTTTTATTTATTTACCATGCGTCTAGTTTATTTATACTTTTATTTATTTTCCATACCTTTTGAGTAAGTATAACAAAACGTTTTATTTATTTACCATACCTCCACTTTACTTATATTTTTATTTGTTTACACCCTTGCATGTATATAAGGTGACTTATGGAGTAAATATAAAAAATGTTTTATTTATTTACCATACTTCTCATTTATTTATATTTTTATTAATTTACCATACCTCTTTTATAAATATGGGATTTGGGCCTTTGGCCCATAGGATTCACTTAAATAAAACCTATTCTTGAAAATGGGCGAATGGAAGGTTGTAACTCCTAATTTCAAGGGCTATATTTACCTTTTTTACCCTCTCCTTTAAAAGAAGGTGGGCTATTTGAGGTGATTTGTAAAAATGTAATATGATACACAATAATCGCCCACTAAAAATTCAAAACCCCTTAATTTCCCCAAAGGGTGAATATTCGCCCCTAAAATCACCCCTATACATGATTAAACATGAAAATGGATGTTGTTTCACATCATCCTTGTATGTAGGCATCACCTCGACCCATTTTGTAAAATAATCTACTGCAAGAATAATGTACCCATGCGCCCCGGTCGAGTGAGGGTTACATGTAAGAAAGTCATTGCCCCATTTAGCCAAATGACCAACATTAATGATTGGGTGAAGAGGAGTTGGATGTGCATGCATTTTTGAATTATAGATTTGACAATTATGTCATTTCCATATTTTAGTTATATAGTCTTTGAACATAGAAGGCTATAAATACCTTGCGCACAAGATCTTTTGAATAGTGCCAAACCATGACATATGACAGCCACAAGCTCTATAATTGCAATCATTTTATGCCTTTTTGGCTTCCTTGTGAGTTAAATATCATTGAAAATTAGAATCGACACCATGACAATAAAGTATATCGCCAACAATATTATATTGCCGGGATTGATATCGGATACAGGAATAATCAGTACAACTCATTTCTGGCAAAAAAATCTGGGTCTAAAGATAAATGATGATATATCCAAACTAGGGATCTAATGTACTGATTAGAAAGAGAGGTTCGTCTGGAAGAGAATACTCTCCCACGTTTCCAGTTTTAGTATAGGGAAAGTCACACATTAACTCAGCAAATACCAATGATTTCTTATATTTGGATTTAATGAATTCAAAATTGAATTCCTATAAGATGACTATTTATTTAAAATACTTGCCCCCCAGTAATTATCTGGTAAGAATCTAAAACATGGGGTTGAAATAAAAAATTACAGTAGTTTTGCACAATAATATGTAGCGACGGGAACGTTGGATAACTTGAATAGCTTCCAAGGCCAATTTATTCACATCTGCATATTTTGCTTCAGTTTTGGTCAAATTATGACATAAGTAATATATCACATGCTCTTCATTCGATTCGTCTTCTTGAGCTAGAACCATGCCAATGTTGGCATCAAACGCGTCTAAGCATAAAAGGTACCCTTAGTGGTAATCAGGAGGATGCAACAACAGTGTATGAAGCAGAACATACTTAAGTGCATCAAAGGCCTTTTGAGACACTTCATTGAAGAAAAATGAGATTTACTTTTTCAAAAGACAAGTAAAATCTTTTTAGTCAACTTGTCATTGTTATGGATAAATCGACATAGAAATTTTTCTTTCATTTGCAAACTTTCGAGTTGGAAAATATTGCAAGGAGGAGATGGATTCAGAATAGCCTCAACCTTCAATGCATTGACATGAATTCCTTCCTTTGACATGAAAAATCCTAGCAATCGACTAGATTGCACATAGAAAACACACTTATATGGATTCAAGTTAATATTATAATGACGACATCTTATAAAGATTTCTCTTAGATGCATTGGATGGTATGTCCATCTCAATGACTGAGATGGAAAGTCATCTAAATAACGTTGCACAATATGCTTGATATTGTGAAATGCATAAGACATTTCCCGTTGAAAATTTCCATCGAAATTCTTCAAACTGAATGGGATTTTTTGATAAGAAAAAGTCCCCCATGGGAAGATAAATGTGGTTTTGTGTTGATAAGCTCAGAGTATGTCGATTTGATTGTAGCGAGAACATCTATATATAAATGAAAATATTTCATTTTTAGCACTTTCGTCAATGATTTGATCGATATAGGGAGTAGGATAATTTTCTTTTGACAATCCTTATTTATATCCCTATAATTGACACATATTGGACACCTAATTAGTTAAGAGAACTATCTAGATGAACCCCACTTTGAGTAGTTTCTCGACCTCAACTTTAATCATAGCAGATTTTCATGGATGCATTGGATGTAATCATTGTTTGATAGGTTTGGCATCTGGGTAAGTCTTAATTTCATGTACTATGTGTCAATTCCTTGAATTTCCTCATAGGACCAAGAAAAAAGGTCGTATAATTCTTGAAATAGGGCCTTATATGTTCAAATTTATTCGATTGAGCATGAGGCACCTATATGAATATTTTCAAAAATCCCTATTCTAACTCAAATGTAAACGGTATTCGTTGTAGATATACTCCCTGAATTCCTTTCGGACTAAGTTCGAAATATTGAAATGGGTGATTTTCGACTATTTACTATCTCAGGTGAAAACATGTTTGAAAAAAATTCTTTATTTTATTAGGGTCAAGTAGAAAAGATGAATGATGATGGTGATAATTCTAAGGAATTTCATCTGAAGTCATAATCTCCATGATGCTTTCATTAGTTAGAAACAAAGAGTCAAAATGATTAGAGAGTGAAAATGGTTGTAACCAAGCTAAAGGAGAGTAATCATCATTGATCATATCCACTCGATCAATATCAAAAGATGAAGGATTGGAAAATGATTGTAATACCTAATAGGCCAATTCAAAAGGGCTCAAAGGCATCTCATTTCCATAAGAGGATAATTCAGACTTTGAAGGCACTGTCCACGGATCGTAAGATTCCATAGTGCTTGATGTAATCATGTTAACCTCGAAAAAATTAGAAGGAAAGTTCATTGGAGGCATTGCAAAGGTCCCATCAGTGATGAATCTTTGAGTAAACCAACACCAATATCCTCGTAAAGAGTATTCATTTTTTCTTCAAAAGGTATGCTACTCATAGAGTTAGGGTCTAAAGTATAGTAAGACAACTGACCTAGTTTGACAATTTTCCCTTTGTGAGGAAATTGCATCATTCAAAATAGTGATGGGACCACTACTGACATAGCTTAGGTATAACTTTGACAAAGAAAAAGGTTGTAATGGAGGTGAGAATCCACAACTTCAACTTCGATCACTACCATTTTTCCCTCTAACTCTATGGGAAAATCATTCTGGATCCCATATGGATGAAAACCTCTTCCATCAAAGGATTTTAGAGTGGTAGGTGACTGATTGATGGTTGGATAACCTAAATCTTTCCGACAAGCTATCGACATAATGCACATAGAAGCTCCTTCATCAACAACTGTGAAAAATACTCGTCTAATTTTAACAAAAACTTGAATCTAGAATGCCAATTGATGAGGGAGTCTCGTGATATCACTCTCAAGATCAAAGATAATTAGGTTAGAATCCTGTGTATCAATAGCTATTATGGCTAATAATAAAAGCTTTCACTATGCTAGGCATGTTTGCAGCACCTGCAAAGCTGACATTGTGGAAGGTGACATAGCCAGTTCTTTAACAATGTTATAGTTTTTTGCATCTCTAGCATGCAAGTTGAAGGATGATTTTCAAAGCACACCTTTGGGAGGCAGTCATATCATCATGTCAGGATACAACTTCTCATTCTGTAATGGTTCAGAAGGAGGAGGCCGAATTGAATTGAAAGGTTGACTAGATGAACTAGCCTCATTTACATTGTCAACAAGACATTTAGACCTATAATATTTTGATCTTGTAGCTACCATAACTTCTTGCCAAGACATCATCATGATATCTTGTGATGTCAGAGAGGAAGAAATGTTATGAGAAACCATTTTCTTGTCTTGAGAAAGAAATGGATCCATAAAAAAACTGGGAGTTGGAGAACCTTTAATGAATTTAGAAACCTCTGCCCAATGTGGGCATTCCTTCGTACTGTGATACTCATTGCAAATAAAGCAAGGATAGTGAGGTTTTAATTCTTTGTCAGTAGGCTTAGTTTAAGAGGTTTCTCCTTCTAAGAATCATTTTTTTTTATTTACCTTTCCACCTCTTTTTATTTTGGGTTGACTTCATCTTGCTCGTAGATGATTCTACAACATTGATTCCAGAAATAGTTTTCAAAGGAAGGATTTCAAATGGTGTATCTTGTATGGCCAAAGCCTGAGTATATTTAGAATTTTTATTTTTCACCTTAGATTATTGGCTAACAAAACCTATAATACCATCACCAACATTAGATCCTAATCTTGTAGGAGACGTAATGATTAGCTCACGCATAGGGCAAAGTAAAATTGGAATTTTTTCATACAAAGTGCCAAATTGAGTGTAGACTAAATCTAAATATAGGCATGAGAAATTACCGACTCTTCCATGATGACACCTCCCTTGGAAACACCTTCCGTAATAATAGGAAGAAGTGACTTTGTAAACCACTCAACTAAAATTTGATCTAGAATGAAAACTTTGATTAAGTGACATCTATGTCTCCATTCATGAATACGATAAAAAATGTGAGTCTAATTGATCACTTTAATGAAGTGAATAGTTTTCTACTAGTATCATAACGGACCGATAATTGAAAGTGGGTTAAAGTTAAAGTTATGGAGAGAAGCGCGAATTAGCTCAATGTACCATTTGGTTGTTGAACCAATTAAATTTTGTTGGAAAAGTCGAAGATAGATCCAATCATTGATTAAATAATTAGATGCACACCAAAGATGATATGTCATCACATGATTCGATGGGTCATCTCCCAATTTGCCTTCAAGTTTGGGTATGTCACTCGGTAACTTGGTAGGAATCATGATCCAATAAGGACAATAATAAATAGAATTGTTGGTTAACCAGGACAAATCAGGTAGATTTCAGTTGCAATAAATAGTTATTGCTGGTTAGGGTATTATGATAAATATTGATAACCTTGCGGGCTAAGCCCAAACCCTGGAGGAGGATACCTAAGATATCCTAGAATAGCTTGTGTAGTTAGAATGAGAATTTCACCATGGTAACCAAGGTGAAAAATTTCGGGTTGAGGTTGAACAAGGACTTGATAAGTATGACCGGGGAATGATTGACTTTGAAACAATTGAGCTTGACTGATGTGACCTAAGTAATATTTCCCCCATACAAGTTGATCTTCTCTGAAACAATTGAGCTTGACCGATGTGACCTAAGTAATATTTCCCCATACAAGTTAATCTTGCAAAGGTTGAACTTGAAAAATTGACTTTGAATAGGTTGGCATTGAGTGAATTTACCTTGTAAATGTTGGTTTTGGAAAGTTTCAACTTGGAAGAGTGGAATTTAAGAAACTTGCCCTTGAAAAGATGGAACCTGGTAAGCTTGACCTTGAAAATGCAAGCTTTGAAAAGCTTGACCTTGAAAAGGTGTTTGCACTGTTTTGACAATGGGCTACCCAATAGGAATCTATGGTATAGATAGAATTGTAGGAAAATTTTGATAAGCAGAATCCTGCAAGATTTCCTGAGTAGTATGAGGTAGAAATATTTGAGTGGATACTGGAAGAGCCATTTTTGATACTCCTCGAATAGGTGTCCAAGGAGAGCTTCGAACCAGATGTGAAACATGTGTTTGAATATGGGTCTGTGGTGAACTCTAAATAGGTCATTCAATCATTTATTGAACAAGTGTTTGAGGAATTCCTTGGACAGGTTGTTGGACAACTATTTGAGGAATCCCTTGAATAGGCTAAGGGATAGGTACAACAATCCTTGGAACAAGTATTTGAGGAATAGCTTGTCTAGTAGGCTGAACGGGTTGATAAAGTAGCACTTGTGAAGCACCTGGACCATATTGTTGATTAAAATCAACATTCCAAACAGTGTTTGTCCTAGGATAAGGAGTACCAAGTAAAGGTTGATTTACATCAGGTGGACATAGAATGGCTGAAGTACCTGACCAGAAGTTCCGGTAAAATGTTTACACCCAACAATAAGTTGTCCTCTAGTTGGAGGATAAGGTGGTTTTCCCCCAAGCTAGTAATAAAAGCTAATTAGGGTTACTTCAGGGTTACTAGAATTACCAGACACAATGTAAATTTGTTGATCTGATGCCATAAGGGATTTAGGCATGGAAGTCATGCTTTGAATAATAGGTGTAGATAAAGGATGTGACCAAGAAAAAGGTTGGGGAGAAGAAGAAACTCCTCAAAAGGTCCCAGTAAGTGACTAGTATCCAGGAGGAATTGATGAACCACCACATAATAGTGATTCTGGGGACCTACTAAACATGGATGAATCAAAAGGTTCGCTCCCAAAAGGAATTCTTGACATATTTATTTTTGGTGAGTAAAAGGGACTGTGTGGTGGTAACAAATTCTGAGCTAGAAAATTAAAAGTGGTAAAATAACAAGGGTCAGTGCGGAAAGGAGAGAAAGGAACTCTTGCGTCAAAAGTTTTAGTACCAGTAAATGGAAAATGAGGTAGCTCTATTTCTTCAGTAACATCTTCAATGCTAATTAAGAGAGGAGTTAATTTAGTCGTAACTATAAGCTTCCTTTGAGGTGAACATGGCTCTAGAGTAGGATCTAAAATAGGCGAAGTATATTTGGGTTGAGAAACTTTAGATTCAAGACGTGCTACATCTCGTTCGCTAAGTTCAGTATTCAAAACTTCACTAGTGTCAGATTTGGTGCGAACTAATTCAGTAATCTTTGGACCAGAGTAAACTAAGCATGATTCTAATTCTTGCATTAGATTATCTTCGGTTTCTATAGTCTCAGATTGTAAAACTATTGACGCTTGAGGTTCTTCTAAGGCTTTTTATCCTGTGGACTTAGACCTTTTAATTTTTATCTGTTCCAGCTGACTTGGTGTGTATTCAGGAGGTTACCTTTCATTCTACGTGATTGGCTTCTTGATTTATCTAGGATTAAAATTTATCACAAAATTAAAAAATCTTCACAATCCAATCCTAAGGTCTCTAAAAAGTTAAAAAAAAATAAGAAAAATATGCTAAAAAATATAAGGATTCAAACCATGCAAATAAGCTTTTCACAATGAAATCACTAGTTGGTAATGAAATCCAATGTCGTAGAAATCAAAGTGAAAAGTAGTTGTAGATATGAGCGAGTGGACCAAGTTACACTGATAACCTTCTTCATGAAACAATATGGTACAAGTAACTTCACTTATGCCATCTCGAGTGAAGATTATCCTCCAAAAATTCCAAGTGAGTCTAGTCAATGTTTGTTCTAGGTACAATAGGACCTTCCCTCTATCTTCACCTCAAGTAAAATCCCCAGGATTATGGTCGCTAAAGTTACCAACTACAACAATTCTACCTGGGGGGACAGCCATGGATCGAATGTACACACAAGGGTAGAGTAACAAAACTCAATCCCCTTGAAATCTCCTCAACATGGTTAGTTCATGGTTTAATTTCAAGTGACCCCAAGTACCTTTTAGCATTGTTGTAATACATATAAATCACTCTACCATAGCTAGTGAAGTGGTTACAATCACTTCACTAGGTCTGATATGATCTCATGCTTGAATCCTTTGTAAGGGGATCTTCCCACAGGAGAATTGAAATAACTTGATTTATCTCCCTATTGTAAGATTCTAATGTTTGTCTACAGCTTTGGAAAGTTTACTCACTTTCCTCTTCCAAATCCCTACAACTTAATTTACTGTAGGTGGAAAAGAACCCTAAGAATAAAACTTTCTAGATTGATTTTAAGTAGAGTTGATTTTAATATTTGTTGTTATGCAAAGCTAACGGATGTGAAACTTGAAGAAATTATGACTTAACACAATCCTAATTCAACAAAAAATGACGATATAATATTTTGTTCCAATGAAAATCTATCTAAAGAAATGAAAGAATCTTTCACTTTTTTAACTAAAATATAAACCAAAAGTTGTAAACCCCACTATAAACCTTTTCCTAAAATGAAAATCACCAATTTAAAATCACCCGAATATTGAAAACAGTTCCATATTTTCACTTTTGCCCAATAACACAAGCAAACAAGAAATCCCTCTTTTCATACAAGCACTCAAAAATTTGAAAAATGCAACAAAAATCCAATGATGACTAAAAAATTATTTTCCTTAATTAAATGTTATGAATTTACTTGCAGTATAAGTATGATTTATGAACACTTTGACACAAAAAAAGAAAGAAAAGAAATTCCCATTTCAAAGTAAGTACAAGAAGTATTTTTGCAAATCATTGATTTTGACACACAAATCAAACTTTCACAAAAGAGAAAATTGGACTCAAAACCCGATGTAATCGATAGAAGAAAGATAAATAGTCAAGAAAATAAGACTAACAAACATTTCTTTGGATAAATTGACCATTGACAAGACACGACCTTACCGTAATTTGCAAAAAGAAGACAATCACAAGTAAAACTCTTGATAACATTCAATCAAACTCACAATCACTCACATGAGGTTCAAATAAGTTTAAAACTACAGGGAAAAAAGAAAAATTTGGATTTCAAGATGGTACAACTAATTTTTTAAACGTTTCAGGCATGTGCACAAGCTTTGGAAAAACCATTGTAAATATGATCTATTTCTAAAGGGAAAATGCACACTGTGCCTAAAGTAAAACTACACACAATTCAGAAATTCAAGAAAAAATAAAAATAAATCAAATCCAACCCAAAATCAATTTTTCTAAGATTTTCAAACACTAATAAATCTTGTGCAATTGGTTGAAAAGTTCAAACAAGGAAAGCTGGAGGAGGTTGAAATGATTGCGATGAATCTGGAAGATAACACCACATAGAATATAGATCACATAAGCCTCAAATCAATAAATTTTGTTATTTCAATCAATTGAACAAACTTTCCTTATTTTCATTAGTATTTATATGATCTATTAAATTGTAGTAAGGGTCGATATATTGAAGGACCCAAGACTTTTCTTTTGAAAACAATTTTTTGAAGTCAAATATACTTGAAGACGAAAAATAAGATTTTTATACATTTTGTGCTACCACATTCATTTCTTCTCATCACTTTAATTTCTTAGTGGAAGTATTTGTTGCTCAATTCGTAACATTAATCATGTTTATCTATGCCTAAATATTAGCATATTATGCTCAAAACTTCTTGGGATATGCTACACCTTATTTTCTTTCTTAATGGAACTTGTTATTTTTCTGGTCGTTGCATATCTATTTGATAGTGAAGCCTGATATTTGAACCATAGCACACTAAAATTCTCTCATTTTCCACATAGGATATTTTGAAGTTGTTTATTTTCACATTTACATGCAAATATATTTTTCGAGCAACACTTGTATTTCCCAAGAAAATTTTCAAGTCAAAGTTTTTTTAAAAACAAAACTTCAACTTGAATGCATATTGAACTATGGAATTGATTCCTTGTCATAATTTTCATTTTCTTAATGGATGTATCTGGTACTGAATTATTAACTTTATTCATGTTTATAATCTCAGGCTAAATATTACACATTCTCTTAAACACTCCTTAGTATATGTCACACTTTATTTTTTCTATGAAATAAAATTGATTTATGTTCAATGCTTTAATACTATTTAACCGTTAAGCATGATATTGAAACTATAGTGCAATATATTACTCTTGTATTTTAGATAACTTATGTGCAAGTTAGTTATATTTGGAATTACATCAAACATACTTTTGCAGCAAGACTTGTATTTCTCAAACAATTGTTTTTAAGTGAAACCCTTTTTCACAACAAAACTTGGAGTTCAATGCATATTGAGCTATGACATTGATTTCATTCCCTCCCTTTAAACTGTTAAAGCACGTGTCCTCTATTACATTCTTAACTTTATTCATGTTTATCTCCAACTGAATATTAGGATTTTATGTTAAACACTCCTCAGGACATCTTAGACTTTTTCTTCCTGTTAAAGAAAATTATTTTTTGTTCTTTGATTGCATATCTATTTCATATTCAATCCTCATATTCGAACTACATTACCATTAATCGTTCTCATTTTGACATAAGTTCTTTTCAAGAAATTTATTTATGGTATTACATGCAAATATATTTTTAGAACAAGATTTGTATTTCAAGTTGAAATTTCGAAGTGAAAACGTTTTGTAGAACAAAAGTATGACTTTGATGTGGACTAGGCTACCACATTGATTTGTTGTCATCACTTTAATTTCTTAACAAATGTATTTTGTACTCAATTTTTAACTTTATTCATGTTTATCTCTGGATGAATAAAATGATATTTTATTTAACACTTCTTAGTATATATTGCAGTTTATTTTCTCTGTCAAAGAAAATTGTTATATGTTTTATCATTGCATATATATTTTATAGTTATGAGTGATATTAAAACTACAATGTGCTTAATCATTTATGTTTTCAACATAAGTTCTTTTCAAGTAACTTATTTCTGACATCACATGCAAATATATTTTTGGAACAATATTTGTATTTCACAATCAATTTTTCAAGTGAAATCCTTTTGTACAACAAAACTCCGAGTTGAATGCATATTGAGCTATCACATAGATTTTTGTTCATCAATTTAATTTCTTAGTGGATGTATTCTGTACTCAATTGTTAACCTTACTCATTTCTATCTATGGTTGTATAAAAGGATATTTTGTTCAACACTTCTTAGGATATCTTTCTCTTTATTTTGTCTTTGAAATAAAATTGTTATCTGTTATATGATTGCATATCTATTTCATTGTGAACCCTAATATTCAAATGACAATTCACCTAATTGTTTTCCTCTTGAACAAAAATTCTTTCCGAGAATTTTATTTTTAACATTACATGAAAATATATTTTCGATAAAATATTGTAATTAGAGAAAATAAATATGTTACAATGATATGGACTTTAATCGTTCCTCCTCTTTCTTCCTAAGTGTGACATGTTCCCTATTTTGCATTTTAGAAAAACGTTGTAAAGAAAAAGGTTGTGAAATTTGTAAAACATCGAACTATTTCACTCTTGATATAGATGTAAATGTCAAACCCTGCCTCTCTTTATCTCCTATATCTATAGTATCTTGTTCCAAATTCACCCCCTGTTATTTCTGTATACTAAAGGCTCGTGCCATTTTTAAGGGCATATGTTTAACATTCTCAATAACAATAGGTGTTATAGGCACAATGTTTGTATAATTTATATCAAATGGAACACCTCTGTACTTCTAAAAAACAACTGCAACAAACATTGGAAGTTCAGGTCACTTCGAACTAGGCATAGATAAGATATCTTCGACATATCCAAATTCACCCTTAAGCAACCCAGGTTTAACCCAAAAATTACATGTGAACATGCCACAGTCTCCATGACACAATAAAGCTTCATAGTCCAACACATCATCGTCATTGTCAACTATTTATGTTCTTCTTGTGTGCTCTAAAAAACACCTCACAATTGGAGAATTCAATGATTTTAGCATCTCCTGATTGTGCAACTTCACCAAATCATTCATTGGAAACAAGTGAATTGAAGAATAAAATAAAATATTTTCCTCTAGATATAGGAAAATTTCCACACGTGACATTAGAATATCCCAATTATGCAGAAAAGGGTTTGTATTTATGATATTAGCTGAAATATTGTGAAAATAAACTTGTCTATGATCATCTTCTTATTGCCTGAAGATTTTATCCAAAGTGACAACAATATTGAAACTTTCCCACAACACATTCCCTGTTATTCTTCCTGCATATAAAGTTTTAACCCTCATAGGAGGCAGTTGGCCAAGGTCACCCAAAAGAATCATTGACTTTCCACTGAAAGGAGAATCCATGTTTTCAGGAAAGGCTTCTCACAAGTGTGAATCTATCTGTATCTATTAAGCTCATTTCATTAATCTAAACATAATTGATTTGCTTCATTTTGTCTTTAAACATTGTTAGGGCTTCCCCGCTCAGCAGTTTCATATTTTTTAGAAGAATTTTTAAAGTTGAGTGTATTATTTTTCCATATATATTAAAATAAACAATGCCAATAAGGGAAAGAAACAATAGTGGACTTATAGCATCCATTATATAAGAATAAAGAGCATGAAAACTAGTGTGAAGAAGAGAAGACTTTCCTATTCCATCTGTGCCTTGAATAATAATTTTCAAAGGATCATTGCTTTGAGCATCACAAAGTGGCATAAAATTATTTCAAAAGCAACTCGTTTTTTCTCAGAGAAAGAGAAATGTGGCACTATTGTCTCCCCAATTGTGTCACAATTAACAACACCCACACACTAGGAATATTTTATAAAATGAATATCTTGTTCCACAATTTCATCTCGCACCATTGTTTCCTGCCAATTATAATAAATATTGTAATCCCTTCAGCCAAGATTCTCAAGATCGAAAATGGTAACATTGTTTGGAGGAACAATCCATGAAAGAACCTACCACTCTTTAGAATATTGATCAACATTATCATCATGGATAAGGGACTCGAAGTCCTCTTCAGTTTTCTCATTTGGAAAAGGACATTGATCAACATGCCACACCCTATATCTTAGATTCCTCCAATTCTCAATGATATTTTCACTTGAACGTCCTATATCTAAAGAAATGGCTTGTACAAAAGAAACTCAGTCCAACAAAAATTTTCAAACACTTCTGACTCCCTGTTTCGAATAGCATAAAACAACTGCCACACATGAATAATAGCATGCACATTTCATGGTATCCATGGCTCCTGCCTATGGTTCCCATCATAATTCCATGATCTTTTTGTTTCTATCAAACACAAATGCTGCAAAAAATTGTGGCAGTTTTGATAAAGCTAAAAAAAATTCTCACATGAAATTTAATCAAATTACACTGAGAGTTTTTGGAATCCTTTCTTGGCAGCATTCAAGAGAACAAATTTGTGACTGCACACAACAAGATGCAGCTTTAATAACACATGGAAGGTTTCATGTTCTCAAATGTTATGACCAATAAGTGTTTCTACAAGAAACCGTCTATATGCAGATAATGTGGGAGCGTTAGGCCCACTTACACTTGTAACCCCTGTTATCATTTCATGATAAATTTTAGATCTTGTTTCTACCTTTGAATCATATTTTTCAATATATTTCAATACTGCATGTGGAGAAACAACTTCCTACCAATCAATATTTACTCACCACGTTGTCAGAAGATTGAAATTGTGAACATTAAAACGGTCATCATTTTATTTTACTTCATATTTATTTCTCCCTTTTTCATCTATGTACATTGCATACTCAAAACGAACCTCCCATGGAGCATTGTAATGCCATGGAAAGACATACCCCTTTCTTCATAAACAAGAATCAACACTACATTTTGTATGTATTTCCACTTTGTTCACCAAATACTCGTAATCTTCATAAGGATTGCATGAAAAAAATTGTGAGGTTTTCTAAATCCATGGGTCATCATTAACACTTCAAGAAACCATAAAATTTTGTTGTTGGATGTCGCATGGACTCTAGGTTGTTACATATTTTTCAAAGTAGCACTTCGTTTCATGAACATTCAAAGTTTTGGACCAATCTAGTGTTTCCATATTCAGAGACCCTAGAAGGCACATGAAAACATGGATGTGTTGAACCCCTGTTTTTCCACTTGTACATGCCAAAAAAATAACCTATAGTTATCATATAAAACCCACCCAAAACAAACAAGTGGATCATTCCAAATCCATAAACAATATGACAAAATAAACAAGCATGAACTTATACCAAAAATATTTCACTCCAAGATATTTCTCAAGAACCAACTCACGAAATATATTAAGTCTTTGGTGTATGTACATAGAAACTATATGTTGGTAGTGAATAACATTTTAAAATATTTTTGCCTGTTCCTTTTGTGGATGAAAGCATGTATTTGAAGGCATAAGGCAATGTGAAGTATGCCAGCTAGTGTCAGTCGCATTTAGTAGCAAACCAATTGCGTGATAATGTTAGTTTGTTCAGAGCGAAAATTTGTCCAATATTCCCTTGTATACCTAATAAAACAACCAAAATGTATTAAGTTTTTAGCCAAATTATTTTCATACAAATCCCCGAGTTGTTCATGAAACTCTTGAATAGTTGTAGGTGCACTCTCATGGATATTATTTTTCGAAAAGAAATAAGGTGTTCCTTGGATATTATGGCGCATAATCCTATTCAACATGAAATATTGAAAATGAGGATGCCTTCCAAATATTTGATCACAATACCTAAGTAGACGTAAACCATATTCATGCATTTGAACATTACAAATATGTGGATGAAACCAATCAACGTCACCAGTGGGAAACAAAATTGGAAATTCCATGTCAAGGAATGATTCAATGTTACATGCATTCAAAGGAGATGTGCTAATATCTGGCCATTGCACTGGTTCAATGATTCTAGAATCTACATTATCAATGAATCATCTTATTTGTTCCAATTACCTGCATTCACTAGGTATGCAAGAAATAAATAATGATGGATGACAATGCAAACCATTATCCCCCAATATTTCAATGTCCTCGTCGACTCTTCGTGTTTCACCCATATCACTATCTACATATTGTAGCCTGCTAGACACATCAATGGGTTTTTTCGGGAGAGTAGCAACATAATCCATATCGATTTCAACATCCCTGTAATATATTTCCATCTGAATTTTGTAAACCTATGCATCCACCACACACTATCTCTTGACATAACATTCATAATATTTTGACTCAGCACCACATCTTATGACAATCAGAAAATCAAGTTGTTCTACACATCGTGGAAGATTCTTATCAATCAAAGATATATCTTCTAAAAACTAATTGTATTCCCACTATATTTATACTAGACACCACAAGCATGTGTCACATGCAATATTGGATTCACTCATTCTATTAGCATTTGTTCAACCTATGTCAAAACTCTTAGAAACTTGAGTCATTCACCAGGATCCAAGTTATTAAAGCAATAGAAATGCTGAGAACCTCTCTCATTCTTAGATATTTTACAGATGGGTCCTTCATCCCATCTCACAACTTGTATACCAGGATAAGATTCATTACAAACTTGGCATATTTGGACAACAAACAAGTTATCAATCTTGCACCAAAACGTTTTATGCACTTCAATCATATCCTTTCTAAAATGATGGATACCACTTTCATTTTCTCTATGAAATAACAATCCAAATGGAGGACAATGTGAAACAATAGTTTGGATTGGAGCATTAGATTGAACATTCAATTCCATAAAATGACGGGAATCCATTCTTCTCTATTGGTTGCAGTTGGTTTAATTCTACTTACATAAATTAGAAATCATAATGTGAAAATGAAACATATATAAAATTCCATGTAAATATTTTGAAGGCTTCAACAAGTTAAAGAGATAAAACACATACATTTTCTTATTGATTGCACCGTTATAGATGAACTTTACCAACTGATAAAGGTTTCCTTGGTTTTGAATTTATTTCACTACCACTATTTAATCGAATATTTATCTACCAAAAAAAACATAAAATAGTAGACGCATTTAGAAATTGAAAATATATATTCAAATACACAAATCCCATGAGAATAAATCCACTTGCAACACATGCATTGTTCGACGAGATGGAGTCTTAATAGATTCTCTACCAATAACAATATTGTATACAAACTAACTTGCAAAACCACTTGTTTCTACATTCACAACTAAATGTCACAAATTTCCAACCATCCCAACAAGCATACTACTATCAAAAAAGACATCAGATGCCCCAGATTGTTGAAGCACAACATTTTCACTTTTTTGGATAATTACTTCTCTTCCACCATTTTTGCAACACTAATTGTTTCCACTTCCATGAATGACCTTTATGTGAACACAATGTTCCTAAAGAATATTAATACCAACAATATTTGAAAAACATGAAAATTACGAAATGCAAAACACCTACGGAAGCAAACATTTCAATGAAATGTTCTTTCCACGAAACACCCAAGTTTTGAAAATTGCAGTTAAAGAGTTCATCGTTCTCACGATTTAATGAAGTTTGGTAGTTAAATGGTCGAGGTTGAACTTCAGGAATGAAGAAATCCTCTGTTCCTTCTACCTATGTTTCCAGACAAATATTCCTTAGAACATCTTTCTACATAAAGTAATGAAATAAGAAAAGAATACAATAATTAATATATTCCATTCAGATGTGAAAATCCTATAAAAAAAAATACATCAATAACCTCTTCTCTTGAAAGAGACTAAGCATTAATAGGTTCCGAAGGACTAACAATATTCACTATATATTTGTTAGAAGGAATTTCCCACCCCACATTGCCACCAAAATGACTGAAATTCCCAACCATGTCACCAAGCATATTATCACCAAATAAAGTGCATGTTGCAAATTGTTCATTGGAATCATTGTGCCCAACTTAAAATACTCCATTACTTATGTTGTTTGTAGAGGACCCTTGGTTCTCATCGCACAAAGACGTTCTTTTAAACACAATGTTCCAAAAGAACACTATAGGCGCAAAAATTTGGTTCAGTAAAAAAAATTCAACATCTTCAACATCCATGTAAACAAACATTTCAATAGAATGTTCTTCCCATGATACTACTCATGTTCCCATACTTACGATTATCAACTTCATCATGTTGATGATTTGTTGAAACTCTTTTATTTTCCTAATACCTGACTCTTTTGTGCACATTTACAACATCCTTATTTTTCTAATACCATTGTCAGTGATATTCATTTTTGCTTTCACATGAACCAGGTGACCAAGCCCTTTTTGAAGTACACTTTCTTGTTCCTTCACTTAACATTTCTATAGCAAATTTCACTTTTTTTCTAATTTTTGTTTTCAATCTTACATCTGATGTTACATCTACACAATTTGAAGTGTTTATGCTAGTTAAATTTATACAGGAAATAAATTTCAATACTGAATAACTTTAAATACTAACAATAAGGCTTCCATATTACAAAGAAATAAATATATATAAAAAATATTTCAAATATTGCAATATAGAAAGAACCATCATTTGCGTAGTCTCATATAAGAAATAGCAAAAAACTCTATACAATCCACAAATACATAACAAAAGTTGACATTGAAGTCCATTGTTTGATATGCCAAATAACAGATCAACACACGTAATATCTATAAAAAAAAGAAAAAAAAGTTTCGCATGCCTATATTTGCATTGAAAAATCCAAATTTACATTACGTTGATAGTTAAATAGTGACAGTTTTCATTAAACAGCCCAGATTCGTATTACAGTGATAGTTTTCATCAAATAATCCAAATTCGTCTTCACATGACTATCTTTCCATTAAATAGTCCTAATTTCTCCTTTCTGTAAAAAAGAAAAATTATTCAGAAAAAATGGTTTACAAAAAGTCAATTCAATGACATCTGAAGTCAATTTAATCACATAAATAGTATACAAAAAAAAGTAAGTTTAATCAAATAAAAACTCGAAAAACTTATATTTAAAATATGTTAGTCATACATCGGACCTATGTATTTCATAACAGCATAACCCTTTCTCCCAACCTTCCCACTTCCGAATAGAGCACGCTCCATCTCCATAGTCCAATAAAATATAAAAAAATTCTTCACACACGACCTCGCAACTACATACATCTATCTTACCCCGGCTACTCATCACGTTGGAATCAATGTCACCACTGGAGAAAATTAATTTAACACCATCCTGACTTCTTACTACACCACTGGCTTCAGTCGCGACTATAAATAAAATAATTTATTTATTTGTCTATTGGCCATTGGATAATCTACAGCTCCCCATTTGGTGCATGACATGTGCTTAACTGCCTCTCAAGGATCCATTAACTCTGGTGATGTGCTAGTTTACTAACACCTGCAATTCTTGGTGTAATGGAAATCATGGTTCCATCAAGTGGTATCAAAGCCAAAGGTCTCAAGTTCGAATCACACTTTTCTCATGCTAGGGGGATCTTGTTTGGCATTAGATAATCCATCGCTCCCCATGTGTTTCATGACATGTGCTTTACAACCTGTCAAGGATCTGTTAACTCTGGTTATGGTTTAGTTTACTAACAGCTATGAGTTTTTTTGTAATGAAAATCATGATTCTAAAAAGGTTTGCATGCGAACCATAATATTCTCTTAGCTTTGTTGACTTTATTTTTAATTAACTCCCATATTGCAATCCATTATGTTCCAATCAAACCTTCCCAAAAATCTGATCATCCAACCTCACCTCCATTTTGGCTTGGAGTCAGTTCAAATGCCTTGTCACATTAATGAAAAATTAACACCTTTCTTTCAGGTTTATTATTGCTCGTCCTAAGGGTTTAAATAAAATTTATAAAGTTTCTTGATTTCCACTTTCTATTTTACAATATGTTCTTCACACTCTCTTTACAAAGCCTGTCTAAAATTCCAATTTTTAATCTTGCATCTCTTGCTATTTCTTAAACAAGTTCAACTCTTTGTGCTCACTGACTTTTCACTTCAAGTAAATTTCAATAGTAAATAAGTTTAAACACTAAGAATCATATTTCCATATTGCAAATACTAAAATAACCATCTTTTTCGCAGTTTCACATAACCATTAGTGAAAGACTCTATACAATCCACAGATGTATAACAAAAATTCACATTTAAGTGCATTGTTAAAAGTAAAAAATTGTATTACAATGATCTCCAAAATATTTTTGCAAAGATTAAACAAACATGAAATCTAAAACAATGTCCAACAAAAAACTTGTTGAAACCTCAAAGGTTAAATCACAATATCCACAGGTAGTAGTGGTATATTGGAAATAAAATCTATATTTGGAAAAAGTGAGAAAGAAATTTCATTTTCAATAACATCATTGAAACCTTCAACTGACTTCACATGGAACCTAGAGCTTTCTAAGAGGGAGACACCATCGACAATTGTCATTGTGCATAATCTTGTCATAAAATCAAATAGCTTTAGTTTCACTTTCATACAACCCAACATAAGTACTTTTCCTTCAACTACACGAAAACATACATAGCTTGGGTATTTACTATTTATATCCATTGAGATAACATGAAGAAATATCCATCTAAACCCCCACTCATCTTCAAAATATTACAAACTTTGTCCATTTAAAGCTTAGCCAAATTCAAAATTTTCTATCTCTTTAAGCAACCAAACGAACATTAAATTGTTGCTTGCAAGACAAACCAGCCAGTTCCCGTAATATCCTAATGACATACATTGTATGTCAGTGATAGGAAAACAATAGATAGCGTAGCCATAAAAAAGGTAATCATCATAATATTTGTCTAAATATAACCATGAAAAATTGCTTTGTGAAAGATAGCCTCCTTTGGGGTTGTTACATCACCAAAAGTGGGTTTCATCCTTCTCCAAACCATGTCTACACTCGTGCAAATAAGAAAATGTGATTCCATGTTTTTTCACAAATGTTTTAGCATAACCCAATCATATTTTTGTGCGCTAAATTTATCCAACAAAGAGAAGAAACCCCTCTCTCCAACAATTAGAGTTCCAAGATTTCTAAAGGTAGTTGTAAAAGGGTTTTCTATGAAATAATTCTTAGAATGCAAAGAGCTTCTAGGAACATTGGATAGAATCATAGATCCAAATGTACATTTAATTTTGTATCCAAAGTGTATAGAATGAAAAACCAACAAAGATATTTGTCCTTTGTCGTTAAGGTAATAGCCAACAAAAAAATCTATCCTCGATACTAGTTGGAAAATAATTAAATCCAAATTCTTTGTCGACACATAGACTACAAGGAGAGAGAAAAATGAGGTTTTCTAATAGAACACAACATTCTTTACAAACCAACCAAAATTTTATTACCACCAAAAAAGGAAGCCAATGAATTTTAAGCTCGAGAATCTCAAATGGAAGAAACTTACAAATACTTCGATCCATGAGAAAATGAACAACTTTCCTTAAAGAAAACCATATATTGTATGTTATGTCAGGGAGGATAAAATCCTTAAAAAATACTTATCTTATTAAAAATGCAAATCATCATATTAAACATGCTAAAAATATCCTTCACAAACAGTTATTAAAAAACGACATTTAAAAAAAAAATAAGATTATGTCAAGACAAATTAAAAAAACATGTGCCTTCTTGAAAAATATCATTTTCCTTTTAAAACATCATTTTAATTAGAAGTCCTTGGAAAATAACAGTAGCAAAAAAAATTAGTATTTCAACTACACTGACTACATTGTATGTCAGGCTCGGGGTCCCCCCTCCAATTAACTTGTATGCATGACCATGCTAGCTTCCTACTACCAATACAATATTTTTTTTTATCAATTTCCATGCCAATAATGACTTTCTCTTACCCTCATTTTTATTGACCTTCCCTCTCCCGACATCCACCCTGCACAGACTACGTTGTAGGTCGAGGTGAGGGTCACCATTCCAACTAACATTTATGCACTACCACCTCGGCTACGGACTACCCAATTGACTTCAGCTCTTACTACAGTTAAAATATTATTTTTATCAATTTTCATTCCATAACTCATTCTCTTGTACTTTTGTTTTGTTTCTTTATAAAATAAATCACAACTTGCAATCAATTAAACCTTCCCCATTTTCTGTTTATCTCACCTCACCTCCATGTGGATATATTGTTTCTAATTTGAAACCTTTCAACAAAATTTACCTTCTTTCCTCCTTTGTAATTTCTATTTCACAAATGTCTTCTTCGCACCCTCTTAACACCGCTTCCTTGAAACTTCTATATCATTACAAAGAATCAACTTCAAATTCACTTTGTTGGTCAAAATTTTTGGTTAACATGCAATCCCCTAAACAATTGAATTACTAAATTCCATATCATGTAACAAACCTTAATTCTCTTTATTTATTTTTATAGGACATTAGATCCAAAACAAACACTAGTTGAAAATGAGAAATTAGTGACTAGATGACTAAAAACGTTAGTCACCACAACTTTTCCAAGTGAAATAATACTAAAAATGAGAAATCTCAAGTGACCCAACTAAAAGCGACTAACATAAACAACCAATTTAGTCTTGTGTTAAAATATATGAGTAGCTAATAAGTAAAACAATTAAAAATGACTAACATGAATGACTAATTTAGTCTAGGAACAAAAATGTGACTACCTAAGAAGTGCTACAATAATGCAAATATGTTTTTTATGTTAGTAATTTTAATTGTAATTTAAATAAATATATTTAAAAACATATATTTTTAAAATTATAAATTGTTAGAGATGAATAATAAGAAGTTTTCTCACCTATACACTATGTGAGGTTGAGAAAGTGTTTGATGAAATATAACCTGTCATCCAGCCTATAACAACTTTAGTATCTCCTATTACTTGTAAGTTTGGAATGTGGTAGTGATCATAGAGGCCATAAAAGTCATTCTTATGCAAAACATACTAATTATGCCCATATTCCCATTCTAATATCTCGTTCATGGATGTTAAAAGCAAGAAACAATTGTTTTAAGCCTAATTTCCATTTTCATTCCTTCGCCAAAATATAAGCCCTAAATCCCATATATGACGTGGAAAGCCTCATGATAATGGAACTCTTCTCCTAGACGAAGGCCTAAAATACCTCAAAGAGGATTTATATTGTTATCTATGTTGTCAAGTTCATAGAGGACGCTCAAGTTCAACAAGTGCGTAGAGAGAATAATGTAGAATTGATAGCAGTTATAGTGGAAAAGAAATGCTAAAATGAGGTATTCATTCTAATACCATATCAAGGAAGGTATTAAGTGACTCCACGAATTGAAATTTTCTATTAAGAAGATTGTTAGCATATACATAAGAGAGAGGGACCCCTAGAATTAGCATTTCAAG
The DNA here is from genome assembly GCA_031772625.1 of Pinus tabuliformis. Classification (NCBI taxonomy): domain Eukaryota; kingdom Viridiplantae; phylum Streptophyta; class Pinopsida; order Pinales; family Pinaceae; genus Pinus; species Pinus tabuliformis. The sequence continues at coordinate 578,206,427 of CM062812.1, read as the reverse complement.
GTCTCTTCATATTTTTATTTTTTATTTGCATATTTACAATATTTTCCAAATCACGAAGGATTAGGTGTCAACAACTATTTTAGAGTGAGAAGAGATTTGAACCTATCATTGTGCTCAATAAATCAAGGGTCAATATAAATATAATCAAATATTTAATTAACATTTTTTGTTTGTTAATATTGGCAAGACCTTTTCATTTTTTATTCAAACATAGGAAAATTTACACCACATAGACTAGCTAGGTGGCCTCAACTTGCCCTGGAGGGAAACCAAGTCTATTGGCCACCTATCCACATTGTAAGCCATCCAAAAACAATAGAGTTTTAATCTCTCTACCCAAGCTATATATGTCTCTATTTCATGTCGATATTCTAGATTTCTAGCTATACATAGACTTGCATGATGGAAATTAAGGGCTATCCACATATAAAGAAAAAGTATAAAGCAAAAGAAAACATAAGGAACTGACTACCCCTTCTTCTCCTTTCAGGCTGATTCCACTGGTTTCGGGTCCTTAACTATTGATCTAGGCATCTTAGATAGTTCTAGGATGCATGGAATGTGTCTTTCAATTCTCTCCAACCTAATGTCCTGGTTATGGAGTTGGAATTGAATTTTCTATAGGTCTTGCTTGTGGCTTGGCATACCTTGGAGTGAAACCGCTATACCTACTGAGATTTTTTCCATGGCTTTGCCTAACAGGATCTTGATCAACCAATAGAGATATAATGTCTACTCGAACTGCATGATTCTTCCTCTGGTATTGCCTAGATTCAGGACTAAGGTCCTCCAATTTTCCATATCCTCCTCTGTCTCATTGCCCTCATTTATTTCCTCTTCCAAATCTTCTAGCAACTTCTGAATTCCCTCATCGGTACCCTCGTAGTAGGCCTTTTCGGCTTCAGCGACAAGGTTTTCTACCAACTTTATTCCCCTACGGGCCTCTGCTGTACTCACACCTTTATCCTTCCGAGGGGTCGGTCCCCTCCTTCCGCGCCCACAACCTCTTGTAGGATGAGCCATATCATAAATTTTTGAGACCTATTCACAGCGACGGTTCATTAATCTAAAACATTTTAATATAATTGAATTCCTTCCCAGACTTTCATTGTTGGAAAGGTAAGTTGTGCCTTGCATTTCCTCAATCCTTTCCTCAACCCTTTCCTTATTAGGGTCAAATGAAAATTGGTAGAGGGAATAATTCCTAGAGGGGGTCTGCCTCCAACAGCTCTCTGTCACTCCCCTTGTCCATACCCAATACCTTCTAGACATTGTTGGGTAAGCCTCTCCATGCCACAGCGAAACTTGGAAGCCCACCCTCCCTCCATCATATTTCCAAGTGGTAATTGGTAGCCCTTCCCCCTCTACCTAGGAAATTTTAGCATTACCTCTCCCTTTGTCATGCTTAGCTTTCCACTCTAATCCCTAACATTTAGATATTCCTAGTGGGAATACCCATTTTCCCAATGAGTTATTTGGTTGTGGTAGTATGGCCTGCTTTCTATGCACCAATTTGACTGCTCCCCCTTCCCTAAGATTCTATCTCATTTCCATTACTCATGTGCCTTCTACGGTCAGCCCCGCACCAACCTTGGCTATCAAAACCTGAATTCTCTAGACCAGATAGCACAGGGTTAACACAATAAAGACCATAGGCAATACCTGACAGACGAAAAATATAAACATAGAACCAAGCCATTTCTACTAGTTGCCTGCCCCATTGCCACCAACAATTCTCAGCCCCCCAATTGATCTTCCTATTGTCCCCCCTCTCACACCACTAAAACCACAAACTGGACGTCATTGCAATGGAGGAGAAAGGACATAAAACATACCTATATATAGATTCAAGTCATCTCTAAGCTTGGAGCCGAAGAAGTCATCGCCTTCCCGTTCCTCTACAACACCTTCTTCCTTCGCAAGCAAGAATTCCAACTTTTCCCTCTTGTCTACCGTATTCTCCTTCACATCCTACCTCGCCTCCGTCCCTTCCACTTTTCCCACCAGTCTTGCATGCACTCATGCCAAGGGTTGCTGCACCCATCACCTTGAGCATGTGGGGGGTGACAGTACCTTTCTTAGAGGTATGCATCATTAATATGCCCAAGCTATCGCAACCACTAGCCCGCACCCTGATCGGGGTCTTGTGCTTCTAAGGAGTTGTTATCCTCATTTTTTCCTATGATCTTCTTCCAGTATTTCCCCCAAGTTTTTAAATCTCTCGTCCTAAGGTTGAACTGGCCATAGTTTTTCTAGTGGTTCATTTTAGTTGTTGCAACCCCAATTGGAAAGAAAATCTACCCCTTGATTCCCTTCTCTTTTGACATGTTGGACCAGAATGTAATGAAACTTTTGAATTACTTCTTCTATCTCTTAGATAAGTTGAGTAATCCTCCAAATTTTTCTGAGCTTGTCCCATTTGGTTCCATTGTTCAGCTTTGCCAATGTGTTGATGACTAGGCTTGAGTCTCCTTCTACCACTAAGTTTCGATACCCCATTCTGACAACGATTAGTAGTCCCTGTCTTGCTGCTACAAACTCTGCATCATTGTTACTTGCTATCCAACATGAATCAACATAAATTAGTTGAGTGTTAGGTTGGGGGTCTCAGAAGAGGCCACCTAGTCCTCCCACTCACAAACTCCCTTTTGACGCCCCATTGAAATTGAGTTTCATGAATCCTTCTCCAGTAGGGGTGAAGTGAGCCTCGGGTATTGAGCCTACCTGATTTTTTTTCCAAGCTGATGGAGCTATCATTCATGAATCCTTCCCAGATAGGATTGTTTCCCTGATGTTCTTAACTATTCCTTCCCACACCTTCTCCTTAGCGAAGGATTTATTCTTAAAGACTTTGTGGTTTCGCTCTTTCCATGTTGCCCATAGATTAAATCCTAAGGCCAGTCCCCAAGCTTGATTTAATACTAGGCTTGAGAAAATATGGCTCCTCCAAAGAAGGATTGTTTCCTTAATGCTATGCTGGTCTCGATCCATTCTTTCAAATACTCTTTGCATTTGCCTCCATTTTTTTTCAGCGAATGGGCATGTGTTTAGCATGTGCTCCAGGTCTTCTTTGTGTTGTTGGCAGAGCCAACAAAAGGAAGGACCCTGGAATCCCCTTTTCTGCAATTGATCCCAGGTTAGAATCCATCCTTTACAAACTAGCCATAAGAAATGGGATACCTTCAGCCACCATCCTCCCTTCCATATTTTTTTCTATAAAATGTGTTTCCCTTCTTGACCTTGTCCTGCTTAGATGTCGTAGGCTTCTTTTATGGTCAAGGTTCCTTTTGTAGTATGTCCCCATCTTAGGATATCAAGATCATTTTGGATTGTTAATTGTTTCATTCTCATCTCTTTGTATAGCGTTATCCATTGGTTAGTCTCAATGACCTGGTCCCAATCTTCCTTCTTCTTCCATCTCCTCCAACTTCCCATTCCTTGGTCTTCTTTCCTAAATTGCTCCACCAAGTGTATGTTCCTGTCGTTGCTATATAGATATATGTCCCTGAGTTCTTGCTTATCGATCATTTGTTCCCTTTCTTGCCAAGAATCAAGACAAAATCTTGTTGTTCTGCCATTATGGATCTCCTAGAAGGCATGCTGGTTTATGAGCTATCTGTTTTGGCCTGCCAAGTTCCACACTATTGATCCTTTTGGGGGGTCTCTATATCTCATAATATCCTTAGTTTTCCTAGGCATATTGTATTTTCTTTTCTATATTTGTTTCCATATGTCCTTTCCACCTGCAATCCATCTCCACCATATCTTTTCCCCCACTATTTGATTCAGGATGTAAGGGTCTCTGAGGCCTAACCCGCCATCCATTTTTTTCTAGGCTTTGTGAGGATACTAGTGCCCATTTTTTGATGTGTTGAGCCCCTCCCAAGAAGAATTTCTTTAAGAGATCAACCATTTTTGTTCGCACCCCTTTCGAGGTTGCCATGCCTAAGAGTTGTTAAATGGATATCAATTACAACACAACTTTAAGAAGTAAAATCCTGCTGGAAAGTTTGAGGAATTGAAAGGCCCAACAACTTAACTTTCCCTATAGTTTTGGGAGGATTTGTTGCCAGCACGATAATTTTAGAGGATTATCTGATAGAGGTATATCAAGGTATTTAGATGGGAGATTTATAGTAATAAACGACAGGATCCTGGCTATATAGGTCTTAACATTCCATTTATTATTAAAGAAGGAAATACAAGATTTGTCATTACTTATATTTTTCCCCAAAGCCTCCATAAAAGTGCTAAAAATATCTTTTATTCAGCGAGCTTCCCTTAAGGATACCTGGTAGAATAGCACAATATAATCAAAAAATAGTTGATGGGTGATCGCTAAGTCATTGCCCCAAATCATTAAGCATCGATGTCTATATTCTTTGACTTCATTTTTAATGTAACGTCCCAGCCCTTCAGCAATGATAATAAACAAAAAAGGCGATATTGGGTCCCCTTGCCTTAGGCCCCGAGTTGGATTAAAAGTGGAGGTAGGAGTCCTATTCAATAGAATATGAATGACAGGAGAAGAGATCATGGATAGGATCTAGTTTATCCATCTTTGAGAAAAACCATGTGCTTTAAGAATACTAGACAGGTAGGCCCAACTAAACCTATCATAAGCCTTGGAGAGGTTGAACTTAATCATCATACTAGTAAGTGTTTTAGCCTTGAGAGAGTGTACAACTTCCTAGGAGGTGATGAATCCATCTGGAATTTTCCTACCTTCTACAAATCTTGTTTGTCCTCGAAAGATGAGACTCGTCAAGACAAGTTTTATCCATTTTAGAATAAGTGTAGAAATGATTTTATAAATAACATTACATAAAGAAATAGGAAGAAATAGGAAGAAAGTTTTAAGAATAAGAGCAGTAAAAGTAGAGTTTAGGCTGAGGCATACCTTTTGGTTGCAGTGGGATTCCTCTACTACCTCTAGGATATCCTGGCCCATGAATTTCTAGTTGGCCTGCTAGAATTCCACAGTGAACCCATCCAGGTCTGGGGCCTTATTTTTTTGCATTCCCTGACATTCTCTTCAACTTCTTCCAAGGTAGCAGCTCACATGAAGGTGAGGTTATGATCACGTGCTACTAGCTAGGGGATTTGCTGCGTGATTCTTTGCATTGCTTATGTTCTGTTCTCTGGAGATTATGAGAGGAGGTCTTTGAAGTGGTTTATAAGGAGCTCCTCCACTTATTCATGTTGGACTTGATGGTGCCCATCCTCATCTTTCAAGGAGTAGATTCTATTATGTTGCCTATGGTGGACCATGGCTTTATGGAAGAATCTTGTATTTCGCTCTCCTTCCCTCAACCAGTTTACCCAAGATGTTTGTTTCCAGAGGATTTGTTCATGTTTTCTTATTTCCTCCAACTAGTTCATTAGCTTCCCTTCTTCTCTTATGAGCTCTTCCAATCTCCCTTCCTGTATGATTTTTTGTTGCAACTCCATCATGCGCTTACTTATCTCGTTTTGTCTGTTCATAATATGAACACATTCTTCTTTGCTCCATTTCATGATTTTCTTCTTTAATTATTTGAGTTTCAGCTGAAAATTTTGCATTTAGTTCCTCCCATGTTGTTCACTCATTTTCCACCATTCCTCCATTCTTTTAAGGAGACCTGAGTCTCTTATCCAAAAGGCTTGAAAATGAAAAGGCTTGTTCTTAGGTATTTCTTTCACATCCACTTCCAGTCTTATCGTCTAGTGATCCGAGCCCATACATGGGAGGATCGAGGCTTCCATGAAAATATTTCTCCTTACAGCTTATTCCGATATTAGGAACCTATCCAATCGTGAAACCATCTGATGTATCCCTCCCCTTCTATTATTCCAGGTATGAACACCATTAATTGTTGGCATGTCCACAAGGTGTAGTTCAAATATGGTATCTCTTCTCGTTCCTCCCTTCTTCTCTACTAAGGAGGTGATCATATTAAAATCACCTCTGACTCCCCACAGGTCTTCCTGGAATAGATTTCTCATGTTTGGCATATTTTGAAGGACAACACCTTTTTGTCCTAGGGTATGAGGCCCACATACTAATGTAAGCAACACCCATTCTTTAGATCCAATGTTTGGAAATTTCACTGACAAAATTCTTCTAAGGCTAACCCAATCTTCAAACCAAACCTCTTTAGTATTCCATATAACTGCTAGTCCCCTAGCACTTTCACTTGCATCCTGGGCCATAACTTGGTAATGGGGTTTGGTCGTATTATCATGATACTTGGCTTATATTTCTTTTGTCTCTCTTTAAGGTACCTTGGTTTCCTTTGCTGTTGAGGCCTCTTATGTTCCATGACGTAATAATAATTTCAACAATTTCAGGGGTTGTTGAAAGACCTCTAATAATGCAACCACTCTCCCAGAACTTACTAGTAGCTCTCCAACCATCTAGATGGATTCGTTCATTGTTCTTCTGCCCCTCTTCTTTGCCCCTTTCCTAGGGTTCCTATATCCTATATTTGACTGATTTGAGACCCTAGATGAGCCGACTGAGCTTTGATAGTTGAGTCATGTTTGTCTTTACATTGTTTGAAAGTGTCCTTATAGAGTTCTTTCTGATCCTCTGGGATGAAGCGTTCATCGAGATTCCTCTATTCTTGTAGTGGATGTTTCATCACTTGTACTTCCTCGCTCAAATCTCGTTTTAGGTTATAAATATCCATTGGGTTTTGCTCGATCATTTGCATTATGACATCCTTTCCTTGGGTCACTCCTGCCTCATTTTTCTTTAGCTTATTTCCTTCTCGTTCCTTCTCTTTCAGGGTTTTCGTTTCCATGGCGCTGACTAGGGTTATCTCCCCTGTTTCTTCCTCCTAGAGAACCATGCACTGATTATGGTCTATTTTTCCTTTCTTGTTTTGACTTTCTCTTTGGTTCCCTATCTGCCTCTAGTTCTGTTTTATGCTATGCAACTCCTGAAAACCTTCCCCATCTTCCCTTGCTTTCATTTCCCCCACCTTTTTCTCTGTAGATGGGTTCTCGTTCCAGTTTAATAGGCAGGCCTGGTACAAATGGCCATACTCATGATGTCGAAGGAATCTAAAAGGAATATGTTCATAGTCTAGGGGTTGCTTCCATATCTTGTCATGGTATTCCAGTGTTGGGTTCTATTATTTTCTTTCCACGACTAGCCCTAGTAGTTAAACGGGAGGGTTAGAGGGGGGGAGGAGCCCCCCCTGATTGTGATGGGCATAGCGGGGGGGTCACAAGGGGTGCAGTAGCCCCCCCTATCGGGGGGTTTGAGGGGGATGGTAGTCCCCCTCTACAGGGTTTGGGGCAGTGCCCCAAGGAAAAAAAATTGGACCCTATATTAGGTGGGCAGGCCTACCTATGGTTTTGTGCATGGATTTTACACATGTTTTTGGGTGCGCTAGTTTTTAGTCCATGGTATTTCGAAGATCTGGTCAAGGGAACTATGGTTATTTTCTAATCTAGGGTTAATGGATTACGGTGTATGGATTCTTCGACATGTATATATATGTATTGTAACATTGAAAGGAACATAATGAAAAATCAATCTAGTAGTCCTGGTTCTGGGATCCAGGGGAAAATCTCTATGTATATTTGTTTTATGTGTTTTTCCCTAGCCATTGTTTATTTTCTGCTTTAAGAATTTGTATGCACATAATTTCTGTATGGGGTTAAAGCCTACATTTGGTATCAGAGCTGTTTTGGCTTCAAGGGGACGCCTTTTTTGCTAAGGGGTTTCGCTCAGGCCTCTGGTGGACCTTGTTAAGTGGGAGATTTGTGGGATAGATTCTTGTGGTGAAAGAAGATGGTGAGTGGTGGAAAGATAGAGATCGAAAAATTTAATGGTGAGAGTTGTTAGGTTTGGAAACACAAGATGGGGGATCTGTTGGTGGATAAACGTCAGTGGATCATAGTAGATCCAGGTACTAAAGCAATGGTAATGTCCGATGAAGAATGGAAGAAGTTGGATCGAAAGGCCAAAAGCACAGTATGATTGTGTGTCTTAGATTTAGTATTGTTGAATGTATTAGGGGAAGCTACAGTGAAGGCTTTATGGGAAAAGTTAGGAACTTTATATTGATCTAAGTATCTCATAAATAAATTGTTCCTACAGAAAAAGCTATATAACCTGGGGAGGAAAGATTGAGACTCAGTGACAGAGCATCTGAATGCATTTAATATTGTGGTAAGCCAGTTATTATCTATTGATATTAAAATTTCAAATGAAGGTAAGTGCAATAGTTTGTTGTGTTCTCTACCAGATTCGTGAGATAGTCTAGTTGTTTCCATAGGTAGCAATGCAACTGCTTTGTAATTTGATGAAATAGTCTCATCCTTGCTAACAGAGGAGATGAGACAGAAAAATATGGAGAGCCAGAATGGTGTTGCCTTTTTTGTATGAAGACGGTCCTAGAACATAGAAAGATATAAGTCTACGAGTGGGAGATCTAAATCTCGAGGAAAACATGTAAAGGTGTGCTCGAAATGCGCAAAGGAAGGGCACTAAAAAAGGGACTATAAATCTAAAGCTCCTAAGAAAGGAAAGGAATTTGATGATTCTCTTTCTACAGAGGCTAAAACCACCTCAGATGAAGGTGGGGATGTGTACTTGTCTTCTTCTTCAAGTACACATGTAGATCATGAGGCATGGTTGATTGACTGAGGTGCATCCTTTCACTTCACTCCCCATAGAGAGTGGTTATGCGAGTATGAGAAATATGACGGTGGTGATGTCTTATTAGGGGATGACAGGAAGGCTAGAATCGTTGGTCATGGAAAAGTCAAGTTGAAGTTGCAAGGTGGAAGGATTAGAACACTTCTAGGTGTTCTGTATATTCCTGCATTGGGCAGGAATCTAATTTCTGCAAGAAAGTTGGATAATGCAAGTGTAAAAACAGTGTTCGAGAAAGATACCTGAAAGATGGTTTGGGAGCACTGGTATTGATATGAGGAGTTCGGATTGCAACTCTATACAAGCTACAAGGTAGCACTATTATTGATGGGTACAAGAGTACTGTGGTTCTTGAAAGTGGAGCATAAATCTAGTGGTCTCTGAAGAAAATACCATGTTGTGGCATCAAAGGATTGGACATATTGGAGAGAAGGGCCTTTGAATACTTCATGGTAAATGTATGGTAGAAGGTATGTCTAATATATCTTTGGATTTTGATTTTTGTGAAAACATTGTATATGGGAAGCAAAATCAAGTGATTTTCCCCTTTGGTGGTAAGAGGGCGAAATAGATATTAGATCTTGTGCATAGTTCAAATGTGTTTGGACCTGTGTTAGTTCCATCAAGGGGTAAGTATATGTACTATGTATCATTTATATATGACTTCTCAAGGAATGCATGGATATGTTTCCTCAAGAAGAAATCTGAAGTCTTTCACAAGTTTAATTAATTTAAGGCTTTGGTGGAAAACTAGACAGAGAAGAAGATAAAGGTGTCGAGGACAGATAATGGTGGAGAATTTTGCAAGAAGGAATTTGAAGTGTTCTGTAATAAGTGTGGTATAGCACAACAGAAGAATGCTCCATACACACCTGAGAAAAATGGAGTTACAGAAAGAATGAACAAGACATTGATGGAAAGGGAAAGAACCATGTTTAGTGGTGTCTGGTTAGGATAGGAATTATGGGTATAGGCGGTGGAGACTGCATGTTACCTGTTCAACAACTCACCTTCATCAACACTAGAGGATAATACTCCACAAGAGGTATGGGCTGGTAAGAACACATCTGAGGGTATTTGGATGTGATGCATATGTACATGTTCCAAAGGAGGAAAGAACAAAGTTGGATAGTAAATATGAAAAGTGCATCTTTATTGGGAATAAGCATGGTTTAAAAGGTTATAAGCCTTGGAACCCAGTAACAAGGAAGGTTTTGTACAGTTGAGATGTGGTGTTTAGAGAGGTGAAAGACATTATTAAACATGAAGTCCTAGCAAAGGAACATGAGAAGATAGATTCTGAGCTAAAGGGGGAAGAATCAGACTTTACAGCAGAAGAGGAATGACAAGATGAAGAGCCACAAACTTCGGTTGTGAGAAGATTAGTTCGAGAAATAAGGCAGCCAGAAATGTGTAGTCCATATTCTTTCTGTTCAATTTTTTCTTTATCTATTACTCATGATGATCTTAGAATTGTGAAGGAAGAAGTAGATTTAGAGGATGGAAAACTCTGGAAAGAGGCCATGGTTGACGAAATGGCATCTTTGCACAAAAATTAGGCTTGAGACCTGGTGGAGTTTTCGGCTGGAAGGAAACCCATTGACAGCAAATGGGTGTTCAAGAAGAGGATGAATGTAGAACAGATGGTGGAGAAATAAAAAGATCAGTTGGTAGAGAAAGGTTATTCCCAGGTGTCGGGAATTGATTTTGGTGATATTTTTTCTCCTATTTCCAAGATAGCTTCTATTAGATTACTTTTATTTGTTTTTGTTGCATTTGATTTTGAGGTAGAAGAGATGAATGTGAAGACAACATTTCTTCATGGTGATCTAGAAGAAGAGATCAACATGAAGAAGCTTGAAGGCTTTGCGATGAGGGTAAGAAATAACTCATATGAAAGTTAAAAAGGTCTCTATATGCGTTAAAATAGTCACCAAGGATGTGGTATCAGAAATTTAATAAATTCATACAGGGACTTCGCTTCACCAGAAGCAAAGAATATCACTGCATATATTTTAAATTAATTGGTGACCACGTTATTTATCTAGTCTTGTATGTGGATGATATGTTGCTGACTGGAAATGACAAAGAAGTTATCCAGGATTTGAAGACCCAATTTTCCTCCAAATTCGACATGAAATATCTTGGTCCTACAAACTATATTCTGGGCATGGAAATTAAATGAGATCAAGCAAAGAGGAAGCTCTGGTTAAACCAAAGAAAGTATTTCAAGACAATATAGCAAAGGTTTAATATGCAGGAATTGGGGAAGTTTCCTATTCATGTATGTGTAATGTTATCTACTTAACAGTGTCTGAAGACACAAGAAGAGGAAGAGGACATGTCTCATGTTCCATATGCAAGTGCGGTCGGTAGCCTAATTTATGTGATGGTCTGTACTAGGCTAGACATTGTGCATGTAGTGGGAATCTTGAGCAGGTTTATGTCAAAACCATGGAATTAGCATTGGATAGTAGTGAAGCAGGTTTTGAGGTATTTAGATGGCACTATTGATTATGGTTTGTGCTACCAAGGAAGACTGGGACTAGACAGAGCTTTAGAAATCCGTTTCTTTGTTGATGCAGACTCGCCTAGAGATCTCGATCAGAGAAGATCTACAAGTGGGTATGTGTTTAGCCTATTTGGAGGTGTAGTTAGTTGGATGAGTAATTGACAATCTATAGTGGTACTGTTAGCTACAGAGGAAGAATACATAACAGCCACTCATGCAAGCAAGGAAGAAAATTGGTTGCAGAGATTCTGTTTAAGTATGGGTTAGTACATCAAGCTATAAGGATAGACCGTGATAGCCAAAGTGCAATGTTCTTGGCAAAGAACCCTACTTATCATTCAAGGACAAAGTACATTGATCTTTAATATCACTTTGTGAGGGATATGGTAGAAGACAAAAAGGTGTTACTGGTAAAGGTGGATGCTTTGAACAATACTGTAGATGCATTGACAAAATCTATGAGCTCTCAGAAGTTCTCTCGGTGTAGAGAAATAATGGGTGTTGCAGGGCTATCACCCCCCAATCGTTGTGTCGAGCACAGCAGGGGGGCGATAGCCCCCCTATCAGGGGGTTTGAGGGGGGTGGTAGCCCCACTCTACGTGGTCTGGGACAATGCCTCAGGGAAATGTTTTTTGGACCCTATATCAGGTGAGTAGACCTACCTATGGTTTTTTTCATGGATTTCAGACATGTTTTTGGCCACGATGGTTTTTAGTCCATGGTATGTTGTAGATACGGTCAAGGGATCTACGTTTATGTTCTAATCTGCGATTAATAGATTGGGGTTTATGTATGCTTCGACATGTATATATATGTATCGTAATATTGAAAGGAACATAGTGAAAAATCAATCTGGTAGTCCTAGTTTTGAGATCCAAGTGAAAATCTCTATGTATATTCTTTTTATGTGTTATAATCTCACCATTGTTTATTTTATTTTTTTAGAATTTGTATGCACGTAATTTCTATACGGGGTTAAAACTACATCGAGCTCAATATAGTTTGGAAGCAACTGAGTAATATTCATGTAGACATAAATGTGGGCATGAGAGGTATATCTACCTTTTCTCGTAGAGAAAGCAACTTTGACGAAGGTTCCAATGCAGTTACCAATTCCTTCAAGTATTTCTAGATCCCAGAAGTCCATTAGCAGGCCAAAAAGCCAAACCCAGATCAAGGATGCCAAAATCTTTTCCTGATCTGGGTTGTAACATTCCTCCCAACGTCTAATGAAGAGACCTGCATTATTAAAGAAAAAGGGGCCATCTTCAAAAATCCTCTCTTTGTCTTCAAGGTTAGAGAATATCACTATGAAAAACCCTTTTTCCTTGAGCTTGAGATCAATGTGTCCTTTCGGTTTCCACCTTTGCTGGATCCATTTGATCAGTTCCTTCTCTGTTGGCCAAGCCCCGATGAATTTGCAAATAAGGGCATGGTCCTTCATGTATTTTCAATATTCCTCCAATTTTTTGTTTGGAATGACAAATTTTGGTTTCTTAGCAGCCCTCGACAGGCATTTACCTCCCAATCTCGCTTTTCATTTAGCTCCCAAAACCGGCATTCCTTTTCCTTTTCCTCCATTCTTGTCGACTGCTCCATGCTAGCTAGATTCACCTGTTGCAATGTTCCAATAGGAGGGGATATCTGCCCCCAATTCCATTCCACTCATGGCTTCTGTCAACACGTCCATTGTAGGTTGGTTCGGTAGTCCTTTTTCCATTACAGATGCTTGCAAAGATGTGAGGATGGCTGTGTTGAAATCCTACCTGATCACGCTGCCCTCATCCTCTCTCGTCCTCTAAATTTAAGTAAATTTTCATAGTTAATTAACAGTTTAAGTTGTATATTAATTTTTATTTAATATATTTATCTAAGATCATATAACAAAGTGTTTTTAAAAATTTAATCATATACCCTAAAAGATTAGAGTTTCTAGAAATATCCCTAGGGTTTGCCAACTATAATTTCATTATGTTTTAGCTTGTGTCAATGTGACTAGGAACCATTAAAGAGTGAGATTGTCTATCGAGGCCACAATTTCACTTGAAAAGTTTTTTTCTCGAGTATCACTTGTGTTTTTCAAGAAATCTAACTAGAGGAATATTTGAATCATTTTCTTTTTTATAGTGGAAGCAGGTTCAACACCACCAAAAAAAATTATGGCACTCAAAATCCTAATGCTTGATCGTAGTAACCGAGATTTCCCAAAATAATTAGTAGATTTTATCAAAATTTTGTCAGAATTTGCACTATTTTCTGGGGAAAATTATGGCCTCATTAAACTATATTTTAAATACCAAGCATACACCATAAGTGAAGTTGACTCGAATAATCATAACAAAAAGACTCAATTTAATTTAGATTTCATGTAACGGAAGACTCCAATATCACGAGATGAAGACGATGTCTATGGAAGCAATACCGACCATGTACAAAAATAGAAATGCTCTACCTGCCACCTCCTTGCACAGTGGCAGAGAAAATCTCGTAAATTTCTAATTGGTGTTTACCAGGTACTCTCAATGAGGCATTAGTAGTCCTCGAATTTAGATTTCCATAAAACATTTTTTTTATTTTCAAACGCATTTGACATCTAAAAGAGTATTTTAGACGTCCAATCTTAAAGGATAAAAAAAATTCAAACCATAAATTTGGCGTACAATTATTTAGGCAAGTAATCATAAATTTTAATGAATAGTTAAAATTGTAATAAATAGTAAAAAGGGCTAAGTTAAATATTTCGTGCTATATTTAGTTGGAGCATATATTTCTTATAAGTGTTTCTTATTCAATTTACTGAAAATGAAATTCATATAGACAAAAAAGTGAATAAATAAAAATATCTAATTGTGCCATTTTTTAGTTACATATTGCTTAAATATAATTCATAAAATATTTACATTGTCATCTCTAAACTCCTCCCTTTTCATCTTTATAAAAATGCGAATTTATTCTTTATGTAGATCCCCTTCCATCCATTACCTTCGTACTAAGAACTTTAAGGAGTAGTAACAAGTGAAAGGGATGTAGCTAATCCTAGCTTGCATTTTTAAAGGACAGAAAAAATATTTCTCATTTTTATATTAATATGTGTATGTGAAATAAACAATTATAAATGACCATATTATATAATCACATAATTTTTAAGATATTAATACATCACGTTTGACATATATATCATATTTTTCTGTAGTTTTAATTGCCAAAAAAGTCCTGAAATAAAAGAGAATCTCATTCCTTATATCTTTATTTTTAGGTAGTGTTGCTTTTCCAATTTACATAGTATTTTATTTCGAACTTCAAAGAGAATCTCATTCCTTATATCTTTATTTTTAGGTAGTGTTGTTTTTCCAATTTACATAATTTTTTATTTCGAGCTTCACATCTAGGAAGTTGCGGTTTGGAAGAATCACTTGAACCTCAATATATTTGTGGTGTGAGCTAGACTAGTAAGCCATTATGTTTTTTTTTTTACTAAACATGGCTATTTTCAAGCTTACCTCCAATAGTTATACAAAATTTACATATAAAAAGAAGAAGAAGAAAAATATTGTTTGACACTTATGAATACAAAAATCTACATTAACCTGAAAAACCAATGAGGTGGATTTGAAATTATTTGCATGGGGAATAGAACAATCCATGTTCTGCATTCGTGCATGAACACTTAGAAATGTGATACACAATGTGCATTACAGTGAATGATGAATCAGGGCCTATGGATCCATCAGATCACCAGATTAATCCAATTCACTAAAATTTCCCCGATCAAGCAGCCGAGATTTGTTTAGGTCATGGTGTGTTGATAGACCCTAGTAGGCAACACGTGCCTACCACAACTCCTAGGAACCTTCCTTGAGAATATTATTAAGAATGAAACATGGAGAAATCATTCGAGACTGTTAAAGCATTGCAGAACCATTCTAGAGAAGATTGCCACAATCACAGTCTCAGACTAGGAAACCCCATACCCGTCTCGGAAAACCCCTGGTGGCCGCAGCACTTACCTCTTTGGCGAAAAAAAATTCTGAGTTCATCTGATGCAGAAACCCTATTGTATCCCTAGGAAATGGCCTGCGAGACCCAATCCATCAAGGTAGTGGAGCTCGCAGTGAATTGCATCCTCAAATTAATCATATAATGTTATATTCAAGGCGAGGTTGATAGAGAATATTGGGGAAGCCTTGTTAACTTGCAATTGATGAAAGTGGTCTGCAAATTCCATGAGCTGAAATATGAAAACAACGAGTTTGTCGTATTGAAAACTCTCCTTTTGTAGTTACATCGATCTCGCTACGGATTCACTGCAATTTCCTTCTTCAGATTGTAAGGACCCGCTACAATATATTATTAGGAAGGAAGAATGCAATGAATAGGGATACTGTCAAAGATTTGGTGCTACAAATGCTCATTATTTTGTTCTATAATATGGAGGTAGATTCTTCCATTGTAGCCTATTGTTGTGGCTGATCTCATGCGGCCTATTGATAAAAGAAAAATTGATTCGAATATGCTTCAATTTGTACATAATTTTATCATTAAGGCCATGTAGGATATCAAAGTGGTTTTGGGGCCTGCTTCGTCATTAAAACCCATGGGGCATGCTGATGCATTTGAATTCGGTGACGCAACTATTGACAACAGGGATTCCTCGGAACTAATTCATAAAGATACATTGGACACTAAGTACTGGGAAGTTAGTATTTAAAGAATATAATTGAAGGTAGGAAGGGTGAATTGGCAGATACATACTCAAAGAAAGATACAAATGTAAAAGTTATTTTCAGCAATAAATTGTAGCGAGATGCATTTCTAGTCTTCGTGGCCATATGTAAGCTTTCAATGAAGACTCCATTGTCAGAAGGTTCGATTGATCTAGTAATGATGTGAAGGAAGATTATGTCATTAGAGTTGCTGAAGGTATTACTTGAAAATGCGGGATCAATTTCTCAAACAAGCCAGAGGTAACTTGAACCGCTGTGATGTTGTATTTATGCATTATTTTTGAAATAGTCAGACTGGCTATAAATTAACACCTTATCATGCCTTAAAATTTCGTTTATGTAATTTTGAGTAAACTGAAGATCAAACTATTTGTTGATATGTTTCCTCAATTGAAATGCCAATTTGGGGTATTTCGCAAGGTATCCTTCTCAATAATAGAACTTCAACCTAGGGAACCGTATTTAGCAGTGCTCAGGCACCATGGGGAGAGTAAACAGTAGACTATAGTACAACCCCATTACACGCAAAAAACCCATTGCCTGCCTTTTTTGTTGGCCCAAGATTAGACTACGGATTTATTCTCATAGGGTTATCTATTATGTTTTTATCTTTGACCAAAAAAAATTCAACATCTATGCTACAACCCTGATATTGATATTTTTACGACTTACTGGAAGAACTACTCCGGTCTATTATTGTTGTATTACACCATACATGCTTTCATATGCCAGTTTCAGTACACAAAAAGTTCCTTCTGAATAATTGATGTATCGTACTCTTAACATACTTTCAATACATTGAGTAAAACACCAAAATAATGCATATAAATTCCATGCTTATCTGCACTTGAGACTAGCTAATAGTTAGTGGCTTGAAGAGTTAATTTCTATAGTATTTTCATTGGTCACACTTGATTCCCATTTTGTGAGTATGCATATCATTTGGATAAACTCGAATGCCATGTCATCCTCCAGATCTCAGAGTTCCTTGAGAATCTCAGTATAGGGATTCTGATCAGGTACTCTATATTCTTAGAATTCTCCTTTACTAGTTTGAGAGAGATTCCAAGGTAGCTCCATCACTTCTAACATGTAGCTTGTGACTTCTCCTACCATACTCACCATCTCATTCCTAACTATCCACTCAAAGTTAATTTGTGCTCTGATCACCTTCCTTTTAGGCGGGTTATCTCATGGAAGGCCCCTCTTCCTCTCCAACTACAGTTATACTCATTGCTATCATAGCGTCTTTCAACGACCATTGTTTGGTTTTCTTCAAGATGGTGGAGGGTTAGCGTGGTGATATTAATTTCACTATTAATCATGATGATATTATTTTTGTCTTGTTCTTGTGGGGTGGATGTATCAAATTTTCATCTCATAGATTATATATGTACCCAGAATGAAACCTACAACTACCAATTTGAAATCTTAGTATTCCCCATTAAACTTAAAATTTGCATTGCTAAAATAACTATAGAGTAAATGTGGGAGTGAAAACACGTCTACAAGAAACTAAAAATAGAACATAGTTGGTGCCTACATGTACTGAAGACGGAAGTATGGAGAATAACATGCCATAAATCATAGCAAAAATTATTTACTATCACATCAAAGCTTCACACATGTTGATGTCCCAGTAAACACTCAAGAAACGCTAACTCAATCTCACATATTAAACGCTAACTCAATCTCACATATTGTTAGTTTTACCATGTTTCTATGAGCTGGATCTAGTCACCATTAGATATCTAAGTTTCTATTGACTTGGTTGGATAGAAGGTGTAATTGGAGTAAGATAGATACTCATCGACGGTGAGTTCTTATAAAGACTCCATTTTTCGGATACACTTATCACCTTGGGAGTTGTGCCCAACAAGGCATACTTATCATGGAGGTTACACTTGCCAAGTAAGGCACACTAATCCAAAAATGTTGATTCCTCGAAGCATAGATGTAGGTTTTTATTGCATTGATTAGGAGTGTCATGCACATCTCATGGGTATTATTAGCTTGCATTTTGTAACTCCTCTTCTCTTTCAGTGTATAAGGAGAAGAGGGTGTATTGGAAAAAAATAAACTTAGTGAACTAGTTTTTGATATCAACTAATATTCATTGTTTTTGTGTTTCTCTATCAACAATTTTTGGTAGCCTGTGTGTTAGTAACTAGTTGAATTTCTTAGTAATATAGAGCTCATATAATTGTTGTTAGGAGGTTGTTCCAACTGTCCCAATTTTTAGATTGCGGGTAGTATATAGAGTAGACACTATTTATATGTTGATTAGAAATAGTTCATAAAATGTAATGTTTACACTCCTAACTCCTTTCCATACATAATTTTAGTATATGCTAATCTACAATTTTGATAGGAACAATCTAAAGTTCAGAGTTTTAGGACCCATAGGATTCATTCTTTGAGTGTCAGATATGAACTATGATTTAAAAAATTGACAGAGATTACTAAGCTAATCCACCCTCTTCTCCTTCATAGACCATGGGAATAGGGACTGACTCACCGAACAAATGCACACTCTCATGGAGAATGGGTAACCCCCATCATGAATCTATCCCACTAGTCATGGGAAAATTTTCATACTACTAAGGAATAATGCACCGTCACTCCTCATGAGTAGTCTACAACATTAATGTTCATTCTAGAGAATCACGCTCAACTCTTATAGTGTAACTCCTAGAAGTAAATGCATCTCAAGCATCGTGATCTGGACTCTGTTGGAACTTTCAATGCTCTCAAGTAATGTTCTATTGGGTTTCTAGGACCTAGGAACATGGGATTGGAGCATATGTAAAGAACCCCCCAAATTTTAGGGAATGTTGTAAGGGATGTTGAGTCTTCAATATAGGGGAGCCTAAATGAAATATTAAAAAAAATAAAATTAAAATATATCAAATTCAAACATAAATGATAAATCATTTAAGCTTTATAATCTTAGAAATAACAATATTGTGTACTAATAAATATAACCTAAATTATGATTTATAAATCATTTAGATATAATGACGGACATGAAAGAAAGTTTTTCATGAAATTAGTAACAAAGAGAAATTTAGTCAAATGAAGAAAAATTCCTAAGGTAATTTGGGAAGAGATGTCCCCATTCATATCATATCACTCGAATAGTTTTCATTATCTCCCAACTCCACTTGCAAGCCTTCTTGGTCCTAAAAATTGTTGAACATATTCTAGTGGAAGGTCATGTGATTGGATTCTTCACTATCCACATACCAACCAATGCTAGAAATAGTGGTGATGAACAATAAGAAACCATGGAGAAGGATGTCTACGCTTGAATGTCAAATCATCCATTGTAGCTCCTACCTTCCTTGCAAATAATTTGTGTTGTTTCTTCCCTTTCTTCCTCTTTCGACATTAGCTTTCATAGTGTCTTGTCTTGTGATATTGAAAAAATGTCACATGGCTTGATTCTTCTTAGAGTGAAATGAAAAAAATATATTTTTTCTTACCCTTCTTGGGTCCACATTTCTTCTTTTTTCTTTCATCATCTTCTTAATGAGTGCTAGATCTTACACTTCCTTAACCTCGTCTATTCATAGATGAAATTTTACCAATGTTTTTGAATTTGGGGAGTGTGTTTGTGCATAAATATCTTGCACAAAGGTTTTCCATGTTGGTGAGAATCCATTTAGTATCATGTTAGGATGTGAGAAGTCATTGATTCAAGGTATTCTTCTAGTTACTTCTCAACTATTTTAAATTTTAATCTAGAGACATCCAAATTCAAGTCTTTGGAGATAAAATAATAGATAATTCTTATATTATTTTCTTCCATTGCAAACAACCAATTACCTAAATTTTTGGGTGGTAACTATGGCTGTGTTGAAGAAGGAGGGTGTCATATATCTTAATAGGGACCATGGAATGATCCAAATAAAAGAAAGGTGTGGAGTTTAGAATCATGGCATTGATTATTGCTTCATTTTGATAATGATACAAAAATTTACTAGGAGGAATAATTCATTTTCTTTTTTAGAATGCATGAAGAATATAGTATTTTTTATGGTTAGATATATTTGATATTCCATCAAATTATAATATGTGCTCATATTTGGCTATCCAGTTGGTGCTTGGGGAAGCTAGATTTGCAAGGTAGATTATGCCATTGATTGTTGATGGGAAGATAATTTCGCATGGTAAACCACAATACACGAACATGACTTGACTGTCTATGATCTAACCACATAAAATCTCTTACCTAACCACATAAAATATATTGATACTTCGTGAAATTATGTTTTTTGTATTTTTCATATGTAGTTAGTGAGGAATATCATTCAAAGTTGCTTGCTATATATGTTTTATTGTAAAGTTCTTTTCCTTTCAACAGTTTTTGAATGAAAGAGTGGTGATACATATATATGAAAAATGGATTTCTTCCAAATAATGTTCATAACTTCTTACCACACTTGCAGATAAGTTTAATTTTTTTTTTTGAATCTAAAATGAAAATGATACTTTAGAAATATGTTTTCTTTCTATTTTCCATGCATCTTATCATATTTTTCCATTCTCTCAATAGATTGTGAAGCAGCGATTGTTAATCCATCTACTTCTCATGATGATACAGATTAGATACATCTCTTAATACTTAGTAATCACTATAAACTCAAAAATATTTACCTTGGGAACTTATATTTTGGACAATATGTTTATTTCTTGACCACATAGAATCCTCGTATAAGCCAATATTATCACATAATGCAGCAACCAAAAAGTAAAAATATAACTTATGAGGAAGGATCATAACCTATTGAAATTTATGAAGTCTCTATATCCTTGTGTTAATTAACTCTATGAGAATTGATGTAATGATAACACAATACAAAGCATCAATGGAAGCTTCCATACCCAGAATTTTAAGTGGGACAAAGTCAAAGAGAATATACTCCATCCTCCCATGAATCCCAACAGAGTATAGGACCATTGTTTCTGAATCCATGAAGGGATTTTCTCCACATTCCATGGTAAACTTGTTGATCTATGAAATTCCCTCAATCACAATAGGCTAAACCTATTGATCTATGACCTTCTCTCAATCGCAACATACCAACACTAGGTCCCTTCCTTTTTTTGCTAAAGCAAGAGTCGTATCTTCTAGTCATTTGAAACAGAGAAACAGATTACATATATTACAACAAACCCAAAGTACCTGAGGGACATAGAGTTAACTATCTGCTCAGGGCTTAGGGCACCGAGCCAAAGGCTTAACATCCGGGCCACGGGCCCACAAACTTAACTCTGAGTCCTTAAAACTACCAACAAATGCCTGGACCGTCCAATCTCTCTTCGAAGATCTAACGGATGAGGCGCATATCGGAGCGAAAAAGGGCATATTCTTTGATTCTAAAATCAGACCCGATGAGGAAATAGAAGCCAAACTATACGTATTTTAGGTCTGAATGGGGGAATAAACTTCATGCATGTAATCCACCCGAAATCCATTGATTCCAACCTAGAAGCTAAACATGCACAGAAGATATCATTGAATCTGGACCCGAACTCAATTACTGCCATAATTTAGGTTCATTTCAAGTCCGATGTGCAAGGTAACCACCTTGCAAGTTGCCTTCCAAAATCCATAGGATTGCCGCAAATCTACTTAACTGCAAGTACTTTAAATCAACAACCGGCCGAACTAAATCTTCGGTAGAGAATTCAGTTGTCATTAAGAGTGCGTGGTGCAAATTGACATCTGCCCGATGACGAGTTCTGGTTGCTCGTTCTCTCCCACAGCCTCGATGATCGTGCACTGATTCACCATAAAAGATATAACTTCTTCTGATACCTTTAGTCAACATGTTGTTAGTTTCCCTTGCTTTGATAGAGTTCCCTATCTGAATTCGCCTGTTTGAGACATTCTTCCCTCAATCTACCTTGGGGTATCTCTATCCAATCATAAACTTTATTGCTCTTGGTCTAGCGCACCCCCTCGTTAGCAAGTAAGTGTGCTACTTTGTTCACAGTACGTCGCACATGAGTAAAAAATATGGTTCTCATGTTCTGTAGGTGAGAATGAATCTGTTGATATAATTGTAGAAGCCGCGAGTGTTTCGAGACTTTCTCTGGAGAAGAACCATAGAAACTTCTCTTAACCAAATTAATAATTAATTCAGAATCCGCTTCAATTATGATATTCTCAAGATTTGAGTTCTTTAATATTTCTAGACTTTGCTCAAGGGCCATAAGCTCTGCCATATTGTTAGTGGCTTTACCCAAATGGTTATGAAAGAGGGTTTTTATGTACCCATTTTCATCTCTTACTACTCCTCCATACCTCGCCATACCCAGGTTTCCTTTAGAGGCCCCATCCATATTGCATTTCAAGAATCCCTGAGGGGGAGGCTGCTAGAAATCCTTATCATAGATTATGTGACTTACATTCCTATTTTTTCCCTGTGGGGTAAGCCCCTAAAGACCTAACTGCAGAAGGATCTGTACATCTTTATCTTTACATCGTTCTTCCCGGGGGTTTTTAATGAGGGTTCCTACTATCTCCTTGAGTTGTCTTAACATTTGAGCCATGATGTTCTAGGGAGAACCTTTACTATTCTTGAATATTCTGTTCTTGCATTATTTCTAGACATCCCATATTAGAAAGCCTAGAACTAATGCCCAAGCTTTGTTGATTGTTTCATTGTCAGAGAAATTTCTCCTCCACTTCTTTAAAGTGTTGGTAACGCTGCCCAAGTCCCTATCTGTTTTTCTGAATATTCAAGCAACTCCATTCCACACGGTGGAAGTGAAAGGGTAGAGGTTGAGTAGGTGATCCATGGTTTCTTCTTGTGCTTCACATGGTTGGCATCTGGATGGACCATATACCCCTATCTTCCTAAGATTCTCCTAGGTCAAAATGTTTTTATGTTGCACTAACCACGTGAACAGTTTGATTTTCATCCAACTTAGGTTTTGCCATAGGTCCTTTCATATACCATCAGTGTTTGGGAAGTCTAGTCCTAGGGCTATACGCTTGGCCTCTTTGAGGTTAAAGTTACCTTCATTGTTATTGCCCCATCTCAGCTGGTCTGAATCAGCTGAAGTCAAAATAATTCTTTATTCCAGGATGTCCAATAAAGATTTTGCTTGTGCCTTTAATGGGGAGTTCTCACTAAAAACCAGAGTCTTCCATGATCTCCATTTTTCATCCCTTCTTTCCAAATCCCAGAAGTATTTTACCTTGTGTAACCCCTTGTTTTCAATATCGTTCTTGAGACTGGCGAACTCTTCTTTTAACAGTTTAGGTTCATTTTGCCAATTATCTTCCCAGAACCGAGCAAGGTTTCCATCTCTGATTTCCTAGAAGCTATGTTTCTACACAATGGTTGTATTTTCCCAAGCTTTGTTCCATATGTGGAGCCTTCAATGAGCCCAGACATTCTAATGTGGTCCTTGTCTTGCCAATTGCTTGCATATTTCTGTTTCCAGATTTTGGCCCAAGGGGAAGTTGAATCTTTTAGCCATCTCCACCATAGTTTAGCCCCCAGAACTTTGTTTAGCATTTCAAGATCATCCAGCTGCAAACCACCATGGGTCTTGGGTTTACAGATCTTTTCCCAGGCCACCAAGGCCCTTTTTTTTTCATCCGCTTTTCCCCAAAGAAAGTCTCTTTGGATATTTCTAAATTACTACATGATTCCTTTAGGAGCTAGAAGGGCTGAGAACATAAAAATGGGAATAGTTTGAAGGATAGCTTTTGTGAGCACTAGCCTTCCTGCTAAGTTCAAAGACCTAGTATTCCATTTCATAATTTTTTCCTGTAGCTTAATAATCACCAGTTCCCAAAATAACTTGCTCATAGGTTTTTCTGTTAGTGGTACTCCCAAATATTTGGATGGTAACAAATCTCTTTGAAACCCTAAAATTCTAGATATATTTCTTTGAATAGTAATGTCAATGTTAAAAAAGAAAATCTTTGATTTGGTAAGGCTTACCTCGGTGCCTGCATCCATTGCAAAGACTTTCAAGATTTGTTTTTAGGCTAGAGCTTCCTTCACCATAGGTATACCCTACAGCATGGTATCATCCACAAATTGTTGATGGGTTAAAGCCTCTCCATTCATGGTGAGTTTGAGACCTTGGATTTTGCCTTCTGCTTTGGCAGAATTGATAGCTTTGCCAAGCCCTTCCATCATGAGAATAAAGAGGAACGGTGAGAGTGGATCCCCATATTTGATACCTCTTGAAGGGTTAAGGGTTTTGGATGGTGATCCATTAAACAGTATCGAAAAACTTGAGGTAGTTACAAGGGCCATAACCCACCGTACCCAATTATGGTCAAAGCCATAAGCTATAAGAACTCTTCTTATGTAAGTCCAACTTAGCTTATCATAAGCCTTTTCTAGGTCAAGTTGCATGATCATACTTGCCTGCCTCTTGCTTTTAAGTGAGTGAACCACCTCGTGAACTTGAATGATGTTATCAAGAATTTGTATGCCTTCCACATACCTAGTTTGTTCAACTGAAACAAGAGTCAGAAGAAGGGACTTAAGCCTATTGGCTATTATTTTGGAAATTATTTTGTACACCACATTGCATAATTCTATTGGTCTGAATTTGTCTGGAGTCATTGCATTATCTTGTTTTGGGATCAAGGATATGAAAGAGGTATTGAGGGCCTTAAATATAGTTATATTTTTCCTTGAATCCTCCACCACGTCTAGAATATCATGCTTAACAATTCCCCAACATGCTTTGAAGAAGTCAACATTGAAACCATCTGGACCTGGCACTTTCCCATTTTTCATCTCTTTGATGACTTCACTAACCTCTTCTTCATTCATGGGCCTATTTAGATTGTAATTATCTTCCCTTGTCACAAGCTTTGGAATGTGCTTTGTTATGTCCTTCATGAATTGTGATCTATCTAAGAGAGGCTCCTCAACAATTCCTTGGAAATGTTGAACCATTGCTGCTTCTATTTCTTTGTGGGTATTGAGTTTCTTACCTTGAGCATATTTGATGACTGAGATATTGTTATGAGACCTGTGATCCATGGTGGATTTGTGAAAAAACCTTGTGTTCCTTTCTCCTTCTTTTAACCATTGTACCCTTGATTTATGTTTCCAGAAAATCTCCTCATGCACGCATAATTCTTCCCATTCTTTTTTAAGGTGCTTTGCTTGTTTCTTTCTCCCCTCGTTGAAGCCAGTTGTAATGAGGATCTTGTTGATCTCATGTAGCTTCTGTTCAACAACTTTTTTGGTTTCAAAAATGTTTCCAAAATCATTCTTATTCCAATCTTTTAGCTTGTGTTTGATATGTTTCAATCTCTTATGTAGGGGGGACATTCTAGTGCCCTGAACGTGCATATCCTTTATCCACCATTTCTCAATATTGCTGATAGAGTTTGGATGAGTGAGCCAAATGTTTTGAAACCTTAAAGGTTTGTTTCTTGGAGTTCCTATAAAGGACACTTCATGTTGAATAGGCCAATGATCCAAACCCCCAAGAGGAAGTATCCTTACTAATAGGTCAAGGCCTGTAAGGATAAGGTCCTCCAGGATTATAAATATGTTGAGTTTTGAAGCCACATGGGACTCACCTCCCCTTTTATTATTCCAGGTAAAGATTCCATTACTTGTTTCTGTCTCTACTAGCCTCATATTGCTTATAAAATTTTGAAATTCTATGAGGTCTCTGCCCAGTGCTCTTGTTCCACCTTTTCTTTCCAAAAGGGATTTGATCATATTGAAGTCCCCACCCAAAATCCAGGGAATGCCCGACTGTCTGTTTCTTAGATCCTCAAGTGAGGTAAGAAGCCTAAGTTTGTCCTCAGGCTTCTGTGGACCATAAACATTTGTGATCAAATAAACTTCCTTGTCCCCCAAAGGTTGAATAACCATTGAGAGGTAGTTTCTTGATGCTTCAACATCAAGGACTCCTATTTTTAGAGGGTTCCAAAGTGTAATAATTCCTCCTGCTGTTTTATCTGCTTTAACTTCTAGATATTCATATTTAATTAATGATTTCCTCCTTATTTCTCTTATCTTCCCAATTGAGCATTTTGTTTCCTTGATGAAAATCAAGTCTAGTTTTTCCTCTTTTATTCCATTGCTAAGATTACTTTGTTTCCTTTCATTTGTGAGAACCCTCATATTCCATGTTGTGAGCTTCATTGAGAAAGATTTTTAAATGAGTAACTAGCTAGGTCTTTCATCTTACCTGAGTCAATCATCAACTTTCCACACTCTAGTAGTAGCTCATTCTATTTTTTCCTACCTCTTTTCCTACCTAGGTTCCTAGGAGCTAATCCCAGTGCTACCTTCATTATTTTCACTCCTTCATTGTTCTAACTCTCGTGGTTTCCTTTGACTCCCGAGCCTTTCGTCTGGGTTCTCCATAGGAATAGTTGTTGCACCCTGTTGAATTCATCTTGTGGTAGCGAGTCCAATCCTTTGGTGGTTCCTTGCTCCAGAAACTTTTCCAGATCTAGATGCTCCCTTTCAAGAATATCTTGAAGTTCATGGTCCTCTATTCCCACCTCACTAGGGGTCATCTCTTGATCCCTATCCAGTTCGATAGTGTTCAACAAATCCTCCTTTTGTTGGTTTTTTTCCTATGTGTCCTCCATGCTATCTTCCTTTTCATTCTCTGCAGGGCTATCCTCCAAAGTCTGGTTTGCTTTATCTTGCTCCTCTTCTTCTTCTAATACCTTGTACCTATTCTGATTCAACTGTTTTTCCTCATTGGGTTTTTTTTGGTACCTTCTCACTCCTTTACATTTGTTTCCCACTTTGCTAAAGCTTTCAGTTTCTTTCCCCGAGGTAGCTTTAGTTCTGCTTTCCATCCTGTTTAAGGGGAAATCTCTGCATAGATGCCCATGTTCATGACATTTTTGACATCTGAAGGGGACATGCTCATAGTCCACCGCTTGCGCCCATTCTTCATTAAAAACTTCCAGAATTACTTCATCCGCTAGAGCTCCAGAGAGGTCAATCTCTACACATATATGGGCAAAGGAGGTATACTTCTCCCGCATAGTGGCCTCTGATATTTTAAAAAAATGCCCTAGTTTATTTCCTTTTGCTCTTAATCATTCCGACTGCCAATAATCCAGTGGTAGGGAGTATAGCCTAACCCACACTGGGACCAATGTGAATGATTCATGCTCTGGGACAAAATTCATTACACAAGGCTGCATATAGAGGCCATCAACTACATAGAAGTATGGCCCTCCTTCAAACACGTTGTATTTATCCTTAATTTTTGTAAAAACTACTGTGAAGAAACCCTTGAATCCAAGGTGCATATCTATATCCCCCTTAGGTTTTCAATGATTCTTCATCCATGCCTATAAAACCATCTTCGTAGGCCATAACCCCATAAATTTACAAATCATTGCATAGTTCACCATGTGTTCCCGGTGTGCTTGTATCGCTGGATCACTTAACACCACTCAGGGAGTGATGGTTGCCTTAGGCTTGCAAGGTCCAATCTTCCTTTTGGTGTCAGCATTCTGATTCTCTCCTTCTATTTGCTTTCCTTTACTAGCTCCTTCCTACATATTCTCCTGCCCCTGAGTGCCTTTGTTTTCCTGTTTCCTTTCTCCTGAAACCCCATCTTCAGCCTCCAGAGGTTTCTTGAATCTGTTAGATACTGGTTAACTATAGGAGGGAGTGGAACTCGCCCTCTCTCGCCTCTCCATGGTGCCCAACACTGCTCTTCTCTGCAAGCTCTCCCTCGCAACTCCTCGCTAGGTCTTCCAACTTTTATTCCAACACTAGGTCCCTTCAACTGGCATACAATATTGATGAGCACCAGTACTACGTCAATAATGCTGCAACTCCTAGGTGACCTTTACTCTTATCAACCTGGTAGTTCGTAACAAACTTGGAAGCGACGGTATTGTATGCACAAGTACTAGTTCTTACTGCAGGTTGTCACTTGGTCAGTTGGCGCAAGATCACTAGGACCTCAAGCCAACTTCTATGGATTGGAGAAGAATCTCTAAATGTGATAAAGGGAAAGAAAGATAGATGCTATTCTAATTGCAGAAAGGAGAAAGACTGAAATGTAAAGGAAACCAAGTAAATCCTACTTAACCAACTAATCCTACTTTTGCATAAAGCACTATGGAAACCATGAATAGAATGCCATCTATCTATTCAAAGAGGTAAAAAACATCTGAATAAGCTATTTCCGCGAGTAAATGAAAAAAAAAACATCTTTTTGGATTTTTATGTGAATTTTACATGTATGTGATTTATTGTTTGTGAATGTGGCAGTGAATAGGCGGTGTTGAAAGGTAGTTTTGGGGCTTGAGAGGATGTAGGATGCTGTGGTTGGGTCCTAGGAGGTCTCAAGTGGCATTCTGGACATTTTTCCCACACTCAGCCTTCAAAAGAAATCCTACAAGAAAATCTACAGGAGGACATAGGAAATCTACAGGAGGAAAAACAACATTCTACAGGAGGCCTACAGGAGGAGGCTGAGAATAGTTTTGGTGGTTTTGAAGGTGTGAGAGTGGGTGAAAAAGGTGGATGAATGTTGGAATGAAGTGTTAGGGAACCCAGGGTCTACCAAGAATCCTTAGGAGAGAGAAAGATGATTGGATTTGCTTAATGAGAGAGGAAGCAATTATATGGAAAATGCAAGAAACTAAGGCAGAATTGAGGGGAGACTTGGGCGACCTATAGGGCATAGATCAGATGGAGGATGGGATGGCTGATAATATGATCTGTTGGGGCAAGATATCTATTACATAGACAACTGACATTCAACCAATGAGATGAAGCAAGCGATGCAATAAGTGCATCTAGAAAAATAGAGTTTTGCATCAAACTAATCAAAACTCTGATCTATGAAAGGAAATGCTGATAAATATTGCAAGAAAGGAGAGCATGGAAGAATAATATGGTAAATAAACAAGTGAATGTATGGAGAAGTTTTTAAGAAAATAAAACTAAACTATTAACCAACTAGAAAGTTGTAAACACTTGAAGTCCTATGAATGAGGAAAATATGTGTTTTTGGGGCAGCAAGAGGGCCTTTTCCTCAAATCATGGTCCCAAAGGGAGGAAGAGAGGCCAAGGAACTATTGCTAGCCTTTTGAATTTTTTATTTACCACTTCTTAACTCTCTATAGAAATAAAAAATGGAAGCAAACTACCAAATCATCAAAAGCAACCTACTCTTAACCCTGAAAGAGATACATCTAACAACAATCTAATCTACAACTGAAATGAAATATACAAATACAAGTAAAGAGGAGCTTGGATGGTTGGATTGGGCACTAACCCAAGAGTTTCAGCCCTCTGAGGTAACTCAACGCTAACTCAAAAATGATTCCATCTTTATTTCCAAAATAGTAACAAGGTTACATGAAACTGTCAAAAAAATAAGTTCAAAGTTGAGCAGAGTTTTCATAAGAAAAAGTACAACAAAACTGCAAAAAAAGTCTGACCCTAGTGAGGCCCTAGACCTCTCTACTTATACCAATGACGCTACCAATATCTTCTTTAAAATCAGGGAGGCTTGGCTCCCAAAACTCGAGATAGTCATCAATCATCCTCCACTTGCTCAGCTGCCTACTAATACATGACTTGGCTGGTTGTGCTCCGAGTTGAATGAAGGAGAATTTGAAGTGAGAAGTAATAAATGAGGGAGACTCCATCCTATAAGTCCTCTCCTTTGTCCACTTTGAGTTATTGCTACCATTTGTCCATTGGATCCTTGACTTTGACCACAAAATTCATCAATAATCTACATTAAACACATATTAGACCACATGGCATCATAACTACATCAACTCACAATATAAGCATAAATGTAATTAGGAAATCATACAATAAGATAAGAGAATGGTTGATTTGACTAGGTTTGGAGGTAAAATGAGCCCATATAATTACCCATTTATGAGGCTCATCATCACCCCCTACTGAAAGTGTTGCTCATCCTCTGAGCAAATTATTCCATCTCCTCATCTTTTATGGCCCTCGTGTCCTCCCTAGCATCCCATGCTTCTAATGTGGTCTCCTCTTCCTTTTCATAGAATCTTGCCTTCCTGTTTATTTCTTCCCACTTCTCCTGCTCTTCTTCTTCTCTTCTACCTTCTAGCGTGCCTAGCAGCAATGGGGGACTCAATTTGAGACCAATCCAATTGAATTTCAACCTCTGCATGGAGCACTTATACATGGGAACACTCCTTAGTGCCTCCCTCATCCTCATTGGGGAATGATATTCCCTGATCTGCAGACTGTGTGGTAAGGTATTCCATCTCCTCATACATGCATGTACATAGTCATCCCCAAGTAACCTTCCCATATCCTCAAAATGTGCATTGGTTTGTGCTTGATCACTTATATATCTAGGGGTAATCTGAGGATTATGTGCAAGCAGGTTATGTGTGGTGATGAGTGCCATGGGGTCTGATGGCTTAGCTCCAATCATTAATGGCTCATTCTGCTCCTGTTTCATCAACCTTCTTATTTCTGCTGCCCTTAACTCTTCATGGTTCATCCATGAGGCCATGGCCATCAGTTATAGGTCCCCTAGCCTATCATTGGGGTCGAACACATTCATGTCTGTGAGGGTCATGTTATGTAGGTAGAATTATATCATCTTTGCCTTATCTTCTGACGTGCTTTGGTCACACAGATCCATAAACTACATGTAATCTTGGAAAGGCATGGTGCCTCTTTGTGTCAAAGTCTTTATCTAAAATTGCAACCATTGGTCCTTGAGATACAGGCCATAGGATTTTGTTGGTTTCCTACATTACAATGCCTCCATGGACTAGCTAGCCATGCATGCCAGTTGGGTCTCTTTCTCTTGTAGCTATTTTCTTAGCAATTTATTTTCAGTTTCAAGGCGGTTCCTTGTGATTTCATCTCTGTGTCTGGTATCACTTAACTCTCTGCCCATTTCTTTGAGATTGTTTTACATATGGCCAATATCCTCAACCCCTTTGGATTTGGCTATTTGCATCCATCTATGGGTACTTATCCTTTCCTTCTCTAATTCAAAGAATAGAGGAATTGCAATTTTTTGTGGAATTATTCTTTCCCCCTCAAGAAGACTGTAGTAGGAGCCAAGACTTGGTTGGGGATCAGGTTCTTGTAACTCTGTTTCTTCCTCCTTTCCATGTGGCTATCCTTCTACCCTTTTCTCAAGCTCTTGGGTCTCCTTTAGCTTTGAAAAGGTCCCCTGTAGAACTGTTTGTGCCTCCTGTAGGACTATTTTTGGGTCCTGTAGTTCTACCTTTTCTTTCCATGTGGGGGTTCTAGGACTCCCCTTTTCATATGTGATAGGTACCTTGGAAGGGGATTCGTTTCCTTGGGCAGAGGGTGAATCTTCAATAATAATTGGCACTTTTGAAGAAGGTTGGGGTTTCCCGGATTTAATTCTTGTGCTCTTCCTAGCCTTGAAATACATTGAGGTCTAACTCTTCCTCTTCTGTTTTGGCTTAATTGGTGTGCTGAGGGCAGTGATGGCGGTTGTTACCTCTCTTTCTAGGGTCTCAAGGGACACTTCTATATTTTCTACCTCTCTTTCTGTCTCTGTTTTCTCTGTTTCCTCCTGCTTTCTTTCTTCAGCTTTTTCCTCCACTATCTTGGTTTCTTCATTCTTCCCTTCTTTTTCTTCTAACTCACCAGTTGCTTCACCTTCTCCCTGTTGCTACTCTTCGTCCTCACTACCAATAGGACTGATATCATAGGTTAGGATCTTTATGTCATATTCAACTGTCATGTTTCTGAAGATTTCCCATGCTATAGGGAGTGTAAATGTATGGAGGGCTTCTTCCACTAAAATTTTGATTAACCCATGGTGAGCTAGGTACTCTAGATTTCCTTCTTTTACTTTAGTTCTAGAGTCAATGAGGGACTACATGAGGAAGTAGGGGATGTTGAGCTTCCGAGGGGCTGGGGTGTCCATGCCATACATTAATTCATGAAGGATTCTAAAGTAGTAACCATAAACAATGATGTACCTCCCCTCATAGGAAATATACTTGATTATTTGGTAGCTGACCTCATCCCAAGGATATGGTATGATAGCCCTTCTTATGCCATTTTTCTCTTCTACAGGGATTTCATTATTTTGGAAGAAGTTTTTCTTAGCAACTTGGCCAATTGGTTTCTCATCCTTTCTCCAAGGCAATCCAAGAGGAAGGGTAATGACCCTACTGATAAATTCAGGAGTTACCTCCATGGAAAGGCCTCTAAAGGTGACAGTGGCATGTTTTATGGTGTGAGGGACCAAAGAGTGGGAAAATTCTTGAGAAATTTCCTCATCAAAGCCTCGAAATTTCTCAAAAAAGTTCATCCAATTTTCTCTTGTGAATATGTCCACTACTTGGGGATGTGCATGGGGCCTGGAGGAGCTGGTGGGCTCCTTCCTCATAAAACCTCCTGTCATTTTGTTTATGCTTCTTTAGGAAACCAAAAAAAGAGAAGGAGACAACATTTTTTGAAGAAAAACAGAGAAACAGAGAGACTGTGTTTTTTCAAGAAATAAGCAGAAATTCTTTTATGTATTTCCTCCACCTAAAGGCTTTATTTCCTCTTCAAAATTTAACCACTGCTTGCATATTTTGATATTCAATGGGGGTATTCATAGAACCTACCTCCTCAGCCCGAGAATTGTGTTAAAACATGTGTTTTCTCCCTTCAAAACCACTCACTGGCCCTCCTGTAGAAGACTGTTGTCCCTCTTGTAGAATTCCTAGAGATTCTCCTCTAGAACTTGTAAGTGCTCCTATAGATAATGTTGGAGCAGGAATATGGGAGAGATCAATGGAGAACAATGGTTACAAGGTTATGGGGGTATGAGGAGATTGCAAGAGTGGAGTTTCAAGGAGAGAATGAAGGAAAAGGTGGTGAGAGTGCTCGGGGAGGAGTACTTATTGCTTTTTATGGATATTTCCAGTGATGGAGGGTGAGTTGGCCAAGTGTACATTGGCCATATTCAGACCATTGGTCCCCACCTGCCTTGTCATCATGGCCCTTTCCTCGTAATCATCCCTCATGATTGCATCGGAGTTCACACTTCCTCCACTACTTGTCCTTGACATCTTTCCTGAGTTGACTGTGCGCACGTGTGGGTGACATCTTCGGATGAGTGGAGTTGACTAGCTGAAGGTGGCCAAGTTAACTGGCCACCTTTCACTCATTCAAACTCAACCATATTGTTGTTTTTTCATGCTTTCTAATTACACAAATGAAAACAGTGGAGCGGGTTAGTTACTTACCTAAGATCCAAATGTATTTGCTGTGAAGGTTGTGGCTCTTTCTCTCTGTGCATACCTTTGTTTCCTTTGATGCATGCTATCTGCTTGTTGATGTGTGGTTGTGCTTTGTGCAGGTTCCTCTATGGCTGGATTTGATCTACAAGTGGCTTCTTCAACCTTCATATTTGCACCCTCTTGCTGTTGATGCTGAATTTTAATGGGATCAGCTACTATAGGAATTCCTACAGGTGCTCCTCTAGCAGCTTCTCCCTTTGAAACTTCAGCTTCTTTCTCTACTTGGACCTATGCGGATAATGCCAGAGATTTAGATATAGATAGAGAGGTAATAGGTAGGCTTCAAGTGATGTGGCTGGTGCCGTTTCCTTTCTTATTTTTGTTTTTTTTCTTTTTCCTAAAAAATTGTTTTTTCTGTGTTTTTCTTGGGCAGGAAGAAGAATAATGCTTGGGATGTGATGCAAGCTTGGAGATGATGGAAAGGGGGTTTGAAGAATGTAGGAGGATTTATAGATCTTTTATGAAGCTTCCCTGTCGCTCAAACTACCTTTTATATCCATTTTTGACTCTCTATAATTCCTATAGGAGCCTCCTGTAGAAAACATAGAGCCTCCTGTAGAAAACACAGTTTTTTAAAAGAAGCATAGTGAGGTGAAAAGAATGCCAAGAATGATGGAGAAATGTGTGGGAAGGTAGGATAGATGTTGGTATTGGTTTCAGGGCTCCCTTGGCACCGTATGCTGCTTCGTGTAGTCCTCCTTCAAACCTCCAATGCAAATGGAAATTCATTTCTCTTTTCCTCTTTTTTTCTTTTTTTTTTTGAAAACTACTAGGTCACCATAGGGAGGTTTTCACCCTAATTCCCTGCCTTGGGTGCCTCCAAGGGAGGTTTTGACCCAGGGATCTTATTTTTCTGTTTTCTTTTTTGACATCACTAGGCCGCCTCGAAAGAGGTTTACAACCCAATGATGAGACTCAAGCACCTCATGGAGGTTTTCACTTGGGTCCTTATCTTTTATTTTTTCTTTTTCTTGAGTGAATGGATGAAGTAAAGGCCAAGATATGCTCCACTACCATCATTTTTTTATTCAAATTTTCAGTGAAATCTCGCTTGGAGAGGGGTTTCTTGTAGACTTTCAACCGATGTCTATTGACAAGCATGGGGATGGCTTCATCATCAATGGTTCTGATTAGAACTGAACCATTGTCATTGCATTTCTCGATAGTGTATCGTCCCAGCCATCTTATCCTTAGCTTGCCCTTGAAATATTTGTATCTCAAATCATAGTGTAGTGCCCAATCTCCCTCTTGTAATTGCTTCCCCTTGATGTTTTTGTCATGCCATATATTTCTCTGAAGCTGAACTACCTCTGTATGGAGAAGGGCATGCATTCTGTGTTCATCCAATCCATTGAGCTAGAGTAATCTTTCTCTCTGTGCATGGCTGAGGTCTAGGTCTAGTTGAGATGCCATCCTCAGGGTATTGAATTCAAATTCTATTGACAGTAAGGCCTTCTTCACATAGACCAGCTCATAGGGTGTGAACACTATAGTGGCCTTCCATGTTGTATTCTAGGCCCTAGTGGCCTCAACTAATCTGTCCACACAGTGTTTTTTGCTGTTGCTCACTACCTTTGTCAGGATCCCTTCCAATTCTTTGTTAGTGACCTCCACCTGCCTATTGGCTTGTGGATGGTAAGGGGTTGAAGTCCTGTGCTTGATTCTATGATGTGTGAGTAGGTCTTCAATCATATTGGAAGTAAACTGACTACCTAGATCTATGACCAATTCTCTTGGATACCCAAACTTGTAGAATATGTTCTCTCTCAAAAATTCAGCTACTTTTTCCTATGTCATTGCTTTGATTGCTTTTGTCTCTACCCACTTTGTCAGGTAATCGGTGCATACAATGATGTATTGCTTCTACTTTGAAGGAGGGTTGATAGGACCCACAAATTCCATGCCCCAGTTCTTGAATGGCTCAAAGGTCACTTGACGTTGCATGGGCATCTCATCCTTTGGAGTAGGTTCCCCCATCCTCTGGCACCAATCACACTGGCTGGTATATCTGCTCACATCCTGATGAAGAGTGGGCTAGTACTCGCCTACTTGCAGTATCTTGAAGGCGGTTCCTTTTGCTGCAAAATGACCTCCATAAGGCCCATCATGATAGGTTAGGAGGATGTCAAAGACTTCCTCCTCCCTAACACATCTTCTCAAGATCTGATCTGGGCCAAGTTTGAAGAGATTGCCCCCAATCCAGGTGAAAGGGGTGCTCTTCCTCACTATCTTTCTCTTCTCTTTTGAGGGCAGATGTGGTGGAAACTGTGCTGAAACCAAGTAGTTTGCTATATCAGTAAACCATGGAGAGAGTACTAAGATAGCAAACAGGTGTTCATCTGGCATTTGGTCATCCACCATTCCTTCTTCACCTGGAGGCAAATTTACTCTAGACAAAAAGTCAGCCACATCATTTTCTTTCCCAGGCTTATCAACAATGGTCAAATCAAACTGCTGCAGTAAAAGAGACCATCTAATAATGTGAGCATTCACATCCAGTTTGTTCATTAAATATCTAATTGTAGCATGATCAATGTGCATAAAAGTTTGATAGC
The DNA here is from genome assembly GCA_031772625.1 of Pinus tabuliformis. Lineage (NCBI taxonomy): Eukaryota > Viridiplantae > Streptophyta > Pinopsida > Pinales > Pinaceae > Pinus > Pinus tabuliformis. The sequence goes on along the minus strand of CM062812.1, from coordinate 578,170,708 downwards.
CTGTGATATAATGTATGAATTTGTTTAAAGAATGCATGACAGTTAGGAGCTCCTTCTCAGTCACCATATAGTTTAACTCTACCTTTGACAAGTTTTTGATTATAAAGTATATGGCATAAGGTAACTTTTCATCAATTTGTCCCAAGGCTACTCCTATTGCTTTTTTTGAGGCATCTATGTGAATGTGGAAAGGTAGGGCCCAGTTTGGGCCTCTCAGAATTGCGGCAGTCACGAGCTTGCTCTTCAAGGTATCTAGTGCTTCTTGATAGTTTTATGACCATATAAGCTCGACATTTTTACCTAGAAGGCCAAACAAAGACGAGGCTAGCTTGCTGAAATCTTCAATGAATCTCTGGTAATACCCTACTAAGCCTAGGAAACTTCTGACATCTCTCACCTTTTGAGGAGGTGGGACCCTTTGGATGTTGGCAATTTTGTTGGGGTCCACTTGCAGTCCTTGTGGAGATGTTGCATGACCTAGCACGGTCCCTTCAATCATCAAAAATTCACATTTTTCTGGACTGAGGGACAGGTTCATCTCAATACATTTGTCTAGAACTTTTCTTAGATTAGATAAGGCTTCCTAAAAGTCAGAGCCATAAGGATTAAATTCATCCATGTATATCTCTACTGCATCATGAACTAATTCAGAGAATATACTCAATACCGCTCTTTGGAAAGTGGCGAGAGCATTTCACAAACCAAAAGGAAGGACCCAGTATGCAAAGGTACCCCAAGGGCAAGTGAAAGTGGTCTTATCTTGGTCTTCCAGGCTGATTTGAATCTGATTGTACCCGCTAAACCCATTTAGGAAAGAGAAAAAAATTTTCCCTGCGAGACTGTCTAACACTTGATCTATGAAAGGTAAAGGAAAATGGTCCTTTTTAGTGGCTTTGTTCAATTCCCGATAGTCGACACAGATTCTCCACTTACTATTTTTCTTTATTACTAGCATCAAAGGAGAGACCCATTCACTATTATAGATGGGATAGATGAATCCTGCATCAAGCAATTTTTGTAGTTCTTCCCTAACAATATCTTTAAGTGTTGGATTCATCTTCCTTTGAAGCTGCTTGACTGGCTTGCAATCCTCCTTGATGTATATATGATGAGTACATACTGAAGGGTGCACTCCCTTCATCTCCTTATAACTCCAGGTGAAGGCATGTAGGTGTTTTCTCAGCAAGCTACATAGTTCCTTCTCCTAGGAAGTGGATAGGGATGGATTAATTTTCAAGGTTCTTTCTGGGCCGAACTCTATATTCTTAACATGAAGAGAGGTGGAGTCAGCTGCACAGAGATTAGTTGAGGGGTTGTTTTGGGTTTCTCTTACTATGTCCTCTAATGGTGATACACTGGGAGGTGGATTCTGAATCATATTTTCAATCATGTCATCCTCATATTTATGTTTCCCCCCATGGAGATTCCTAATGCACAAAGCAATGCAGAATAGACTTCATCCTCATCTTCCTCCTCCAGCCAGAGAGGTAAATCATGTTAAAGCAAGGGTTGGGAAGGAGGATATAGGATTAACTACTTGGACATATGCTCGTTCTTTATGGTCATGTTCCCAGCTCGACAGCTGATGTAGGCATTGGCGGTAGCCAACTAGGGTCTTCCCAGAATTAGAGGATACCCATTGAGATTTGCCTTTGGCTGGAGAACTAAGAAATCATTATGGTACTCCCAAGAATCAATGGAAACCATCACATCTTCCATAATCCCCTCAAGGGTCATGGTGGAGTGGTCTGCAAGCTGTAGCATGGTCATGGTCTTCCTTAAGGAGTCCCGGAGGTTGAGTTTGAGCATTGTGTCCTTTGTCATCACATTAATGGTAGCTCCTAGATCAACCAAGGTGTGTGTGATCATGATGCCATTGATGTGGACATCAACTATTGGGCTTCCAGGGTCCAGATATTTTGGATAGATTACCTACCCTAACATCAGGTCGGATAGTTGGCCTATGACATTGATGGTTGGGGCATCTCTCTTGCGCATTCATGGATGCTTAAAGCACTTCTCATTAATCAACCTACTATATATAGGCACATATTTTATCACTTGGAGAAGTGGTATCTTCACACATAAATGTTTCAGTTCTCCCAGGAGTTCAATTTCTTCTGGGGTAGGCTGGACTATTGCAGATAGTCTCTGAGGAAAGGGTGGAATTGCTTTAGGTTAACTTTCCTCTTTATCTTCCTCAACCTCCCTGGGTGGAGGCTAGCTATCTTGGAGAAATTTCCTAGATCACAAGTTAATTTCTTGAATCTCCACAGCATAAGTCAAGCATGATGGTTCCCCACTATATACTTGCTGAGCCTGTCCGTTGTTCGGGTTCAGATTTGGTTGGGTAGGCATCTGGGGTTGCTTTGGTGGAGTAGGAGGTAATGGTTGTGGTTGGACAAGTGGTGGAGGCAAAAGAGCGAGAGGAGAGTTGTATTGGGGCCTCCACCCCTGATGAGGTGCATTCCACTGAGGCTGCAGTAGAGCATGCGATTGAAATGAACGGGTGGCTGGTTGGGCATGATATGGAGATGTGAAGGACCAAGGAGGAGGTGTAGACTAGGAAGGATGAGAAGGGGGCCCCCAAGAAGGTATGGAAGTGACTTGGTTGGGGTTGTAGTATGCTTGAGATGTACCTTGCATCCCCTGTTGATATGTTCTAGGTCCACGTGGCCTCCTTTGGTTTATGTAATAGAGTTGTTCAGTGACTCCCTTAGCCCCCTGATATACAGCTTTAAGTCCGAGTAAGAAGGACAGTTGTCCGTAGAATGATTTTCTTCACAGAATGAACAAACTTCTATAGAGTTCAATGGGCATTCATTCTGAGGATGCCCCCTAGTGCATCTAGGGAAAAAATGGCCAAAGCCCTCTCTGCTTCCTCTTGTTTCCTTTTGATATGTAAGGTATCCATTTGCATGGCAAGAGTTTGAAACATCTCACTCTTGACGTCTTCCAGCATGTTTCCAATTTCTCCTTTAATGGATGAGCTAGAGGAAGAGGTACTAGCTATGGGTTGACTCCACCTACCTTTCTTTCTGGTTGTTCTAGAATGGTTTCTAAAAATAATATTTATGTCCTCATAGGATAGTTGGTAGATGTCTCCCCCAGCCAATAGATGCAGGGTGTCTAAAGGGTCTTCCCGCATTCCCCTGAGCAGGACCAACTTTAGAGACTTAGGGTCGAGTGTACACCCGGCCCTTTTGTAACTCAGTTGGAACCTCTCTTCATAGTCCTCCAAGGACTTATCACTTCCTATGGTCATTCAAAAGATTTCTTCTTTAGTATCTTTTGACCTACAATAGTCTCAATACTTTTTGTTAAAGGCTTATTGCATCTGAGCCCAAGTTGTCATGCTATTGCCAGGTAATCCCATGAACCAGAGCAAGACTGCATCCTTGAGAGTAGAAGGGAACAGTTTCAACTTTTCCTCATCTTCTGCATAGTCATAAGTTCGATAGATAACAACAAACTCAAACAAAAAGGTGTCAGGATATTCTGTAGTCAAACCATGGAAATGAGGTAGGGCGGAAGGGCTTATCTTCTTCATTTTGGTGTCCCCATTGGTCTCCCAAATGGGAAAGGTACCCTCTATTATTTATCCATTCCCCCTAGCATTTCTCTATTTAGGCATTGGCTCCAAAGGAATGTTCTCTTCTTCTTCTTCCCCTATAGGTTCTTCAAATATGTCAAGTTGTTCACCTAAGGGTTCTTCTTGATCAGAGCCACTGAAGAAGAGAGAAGGTTGGCTGTGTGAAGTAGTGGGGGAGTTGGGAATTTTTTTTCCTGAATTATCTCTATTCCTACAAGGCATGAAAGGAAATATTTTTGGTTGGTTTTTGTTTCTTTTTTCCCCAAACTGATAGTACCTGCAAAACTGAAATTGATTGAACAAAACAAATTGCAACTAACTAAAATGAACTTGCTGAAATGAAATTTGTAGAATTGAAAAGGAAAGAAAGGAAAGGTAGAACTTGAAAGGAAAGGAAATGACTATTCTACTCTTTCTGAAATGAAATTTTCAGAATTGAAAAGGAAAGTAAGGAAATGCAGAATTGAATGAAAAGAAAGGACTAGTCTACTTTTGTTGAAATAAACTATTACCAGAATGTTGCAAGAAGAAAATAGAAGAAAGAAGTAATCATAGAATACTCTGATGCTTCCCTGGAAACGGTGCCAAAAAGAATGGTGAGCACCAGTATTGCAGCAGTAATGCTGCAACTCCTCGGTGACCTTCTTTACTCTTATCAACCTGGTAATTCATAACAAACTTGAAAGCGGTGGTGTTGTATGCACAAGTACTAGTTCTTATTGTAGGTTGTCACTTAATCAGCCGGCGAAAGATCACTAGGAGCTCAAGCCAACTGCTATGGATTTGAGAAGAATCTCTAAATGTGATGGAAGGAAAGAAAGATAGATGCTATTCTAATTACAGAAAGGAGAAAGACTAAAATGTAAAGAAAACCAAGTAAATCCTACTTAACCAACTAATCCTACTTTTGCAGAAAGAACTATGGAAACCATGAAAAGAATGCCATCTATCTGTTTAAAGAAGTACACAACATCTAACTAAGCTATTTCTGGAAGTAAATGAGAGAAAAACATCTTTTTGGATTTTTATGTATTTTTATGTGAATTTGACATGTATGTGATTTATTGTTTGTGAATGTGGTAGTGAATAGGCAGTGTTGAAAGGTGGTTTTGGGGCTTGAGAGGATACAGGATGGTGTGGTTGGGTCCTAGGAGGTCTCAGGTGGCCTTCTGGAGGCTTTTCCCACACTCGGCCTTCAAAAGAAAGTCTACAGGAAAATCTACAGGAGGAAAAACAACATTCTATAAGAGGCCTATAGGAGGAGGCTGAGAGTAATTTTGGCTATTTTGAAGGTGCGAGAGTGGGTGGAAAAGGTGGATGAAGGTTGGAATGAAGTGTTAGGTCACCTAGGGTCTACCAAGAATCATTACGAGAGAGAAAGATAATTGGATTTGCTAAAGGAGAGAGGTAGGAATTTTATGGAAAATGCAGGAAACTAAGGAAGAATTGAGGGGAGACTTGGGTGACCTGTAGAGCATCGATCAGATGGAGGATGGGATGGATGATAAGCTGATCTACTGTGGGAAGATATCTGCGGCATAGACAACTAACAGTCAACCAATGAGATGAAGCAAGCGATGAAATAAGTGCATCTATAGAGTTTTGCATCAAACTAATCTAAACTGTGATCTATGAAAGGAAATGCTGATAACTGCTACAGGAAAGGAGAGCATGGAAGAAGACAATGGTAAATAAAGAAGTGAACATGATGGATAAGTTCTGAAGAAAAGCAAACTAAACTATCAACCAACTAGAAAGCTGTAAACACTGGAAGTTCTATGGATGAGGAAAATATGTGTTTTTGGGGCAGCAAGATGATCTTTTCCTCAAATCATGGTCCTAAAGGGAGGAAGAGAGGCCAAGGAACTGTTGCTAGCCTTTTGAATCTTTTCTTTACCACTGCTTAACGTGCTATAGAAAGCACAAATGGAAGAAAACTATTGAACCATCAAAAGCAACCTATTCTTAACCCTGAAAGAAATACATCTAACAGCAATCTGATCTACAACTGAAATAAAACATACAAATACAAGTAAAGAGGAGCTTGGTTACTTGGATTGGGCCCTAACCCAAGAGCTTCATCCCTCTAAGGTAACTCAGTGCTAACTCAAAAAGGACTCCATCTTTATTTACAAAATAGTAACAAGGTTACATGAAATTGTCAAAATAATAAGCTCGAAGTTTAACAGAGTTTACATAAACAAAAGTACAAAAAGACTCCAACAAAAATCCAACCGTAGTGAGGCCCTAGGCCTCTCTACTTATACCAATGAGGTTACCAACAACTTCCTTAAAATCAGGGAGGCTTGGCTCCCAAAACTCGAGATAGTCATCAGTCATCCTCCACTTGCTCGACTGCCTATTAATACAGGACTTGGATGCTTGTGCTCCGAGCTGAATGAAGTAGAATTCAAAGTGAGGAGTAATAAATGAGGGGGAATCCCTCCTATAAGTCCCCTCCTTTGTCCACTGAATCCTTGAATTTGACCACAAAATTCATCAATAATCTGCATTAAACACATATTAGACCACATGGCACCATAACTATCTCAACTCACTCTATAAGCATAAATATAATTAGAAAACCATACAATAAGCTAAGAGAGTTGTTGATTTGACTAGGTTTCGAGGTAAAATGAGTCCATATAATTACCCATTTATGAGGCTCATCAAATATTTATAAAAGAATGGGTTAAGTGTTACAATTGAAGATTATTAAGGTCACATTGTGCCTAGAACAATTCAACTCGAGTTTTCCATTCTAAACAAATATGAATCTGTGGAGCCATGATTGTATGTGCATTTAGAAGCATAAAATTTTTGTTTTTTTCTCTAGAATACCTTGGCTAAGTTTGATATAACACCAATACAAGATTATTGTGCGGAGTGAATTCCATAGGTATTTTATATATATTACAAAGTATTTGAACTTTAGATAAGAAATTATCAGTGTTTAGATAATGTAGAGAAAGGTATTTTTTCACATATTACAAAATATGAATTTTAGATTGGAAATCATCGGTGTTTAGACAAAAGCTAGAGAAATATTATAGTATATAGTTAAATATTCATGAGAGCTATTTTATTCCAAAATATCTACATAGGTGCATGCGAGGGTTGATCGATGAGGAATCCCCTCTTAGATTTCTTATGGACCATTCTTAACTCCTTTCTCACTCTTGTAGTCTCCTCTTATGAAGGAAATAAAATATGTTATGTTGTATCTTATGAGGAAATAAAATATCAAGGAAGGAAATTAAGTTATGTAGTTTGTTATTAAGAAATAAAATAAGTTATGTAGTCTATTGTCATGAAAGAAAATAAGTTATGTTGAACTCTGTCCTTTTACACACAACCAAAATTTTCTCAAAATTTCGTTAGAATTTCCATATAAGACACTATGCATCATGCGATGATAACATAGTAAAAGTTAAACCTAGGGAAGTATATTTAGCAGTGATCAAGCACCATGGGGAGACTAAACATTATATTATAGTAGAACCATTTTGCATGAAAAAAACCCATTGCCTTAAGTTTCTGTTGGCCCAAAATTGTACTACGGATTTATTATCATAGGGTTATCTACTTTGTATTTAACTTTGATGAAAACAAAATTCAACATCTATGCTACAACCCTGATATTGATCTTTTGCATGCTTACTGGAATCGAAATATTCATGTATATTATTATTGTATTACATCATACATGATTTCATATACCAGTTTGAGTTGACAAAAAATTTCCTTGTTGATAATTCATGTATCATACTATTAACAAACTTTTTATACATTAAGTAAAAGACCAAAATCATGTGTATAAATGTCATGTTTATTTTCACTTGAGCTGGGCTAATAGTCGGTGTCTTGAAGATTTAACATATGTAGTAGTTTCATTGCTCATTCTTGATTCCCATTTTGTGTAGTATGCATTCCATTTGGATCAACTGGACTGCCATGTGATCCTCCAAATCTTAGAGTTCCTTCAGAATCTCAGTACAGGGATCCTTATTAGGGACTCTATCTTCTTAGACATTTTCTTTACTAGATTGAGAGAGATTCCAAAGTGCCTTTGTCACTTCTGACATGCAGCTTGTGACTTCTCATACCATTCTCACCATATCATTCCTAACTATCCACTCAAAGTTAATTTAAGCTTTGATCACATTCATTTTGATCACATTCTCGATATTCGTTAGGAAAAACATCGAAGCCCCATCTCTCCACTAACTATAGCTATACTCACTCTCATCAAAGAACTTTTCAGCTACCATTCTTTAGTTTTCTTCAAGATGGGGGAGGGTGAGCGTGGAGATATTAATTCACAATTAGTCAAGATGATATTAGTTTTGTAATGTTTTTGTGGGGTGGTTGTATCAAATTTTCATTTCATATATTAAATATGTACTAAAAGAATGAAACCGACAACTACTAAATTCAAATCTTAGTATTCCCTTCTCAAACTTCAAATGTGCATATGCTAAAATAATTGTATGATAAATGTGGGAGTGAAAACACCTCTACAAGAAACTCAAAATAGGAGATAGTTGTTTCCTACATCTACTGAAGAGGGAAATTTGGAGAACAACATGCTATAAATCATATAAAAAATCCAATATATTTACTATTACTCAAAAAATAAAAGATACGAAAGTTCAGTACCACATCCAAAATTCACACATGTTGTTGTCCCAATAAACACTCAAGAAACACTAACTCAATCTCACATACCGTTAGTTTTACAAAGTTTCTATGAGTTGGTTATCTAGTCACCATCAGATATCTGATTTGCTATTGACTTCCTTGGAAAGAAGGCGTACTTTGAGTAAGAGAGATACTCATGGATGGTGAGTGCTTATAAAGACTCCATTTTGTGAAAACACTTATCACCTTGGGAGTTGTGCCAAATAAGGAACATTTATCATGGAGCTTACGGTTTCCAAGTAAGGCGCACTAGTCCAAGCATGTTGATTCCTGGTAGCATAGAGGAATTTTTTGATTACATTGATTATGAGTGGGATACACATCTCATGACTATTCTTAGCTTTCATTTTGTAACTCCTCTTCTCTTTAAATGTATAAAAACAAGATGGTGTATTGCTAAAGAATAAAGTTAGTGAATGATATTTTTCTTTCAAGTAAGATTCATTGATTTTTTGTTGCTTTGATAACAATGTGTGGCAATTGTGTGTTAGTATCTAGTTTAATTTCTGAGTAATATAGAACTTGTCAGGTTGTTGTTTGGAGGTTATTCTTACTGTCCCAATTTTCAAATTGCAGATTTTATGTAGAGTAGACACTAGCTATATGTTGTTTTGAATTAGTTCATAGAATGTAATGTTTACACTCTTAACTCATTTCCTTACAAAACTTTAGTATATGCTAATCTAAACTTTCGATGTGCACAATCTAAAGTTTATATTTTTCAGACCCATAGGATTCAATATTTGAGCGTAAGATATGAGCTATGATTTTAAAAATTGACAGTGACTGCTAAGCTAATCCACCCTCTTCTCCTGTATAGACAATGGGAAGAGGGACTGACTCAGCAAAGTAATGCACACTCTCATGGAGCATGGGTAACCCCCATCGTGAATGTGTCCCACTAGTCATGGGAAAAGTGTCCTACAACTAAGGAGTAATGCACCCTAACTCTTCATGTGTAGTCTACAACATTAATGTGCCATATAGAGAAGTGCACTCAACTCTTACAGTGTAACTCACAGAATTAAAGTTCCCTTAAGCATGGTGATTTATGGTCTATTGGAATTTGAAATGATTTCAATTAATGCTCTACCTAGTTTCTGGGAACTGGGGACATGGGAGTTGGGCATATGTAAAAGCACCCCCCAGATTTTAGGGAATATTCTAAGCGATGTCGAGTCTTCAATATAGGGGAACCTACATGAAATACTAAGAAAATAAAATTAGAACATCTGAAATTCTAAAATAAATGATAAATCATTGAAACTTTATAATATTATACATAAAAATACAATATACTAATTAATATAAAGTAAATTATGATTTATAAATAATTTACATATAAACACCATTGATTTTCTCATTATATTTAGAAAGAAAGAAATAAAAACAAGTTTTCCCTAAAATTCGGAACAAAGAGAACTTTAGTAAAATGAAGAACATTGCTTGAGTCAATTTGGAAAGAGATGTCCTAATTCAAATCACTCGGATAGTTTTCATTATATCCCAACTCTACTTGCAAGCATCCTTAGTCCCGAAAATTGTTGAAAATATTCCAATGGAAGGTCATGTGCTTAGATGCTTCACTATCCACATACCAACCAACACCAGAAATAGTATTGATAGATAATAATAAACCATGGATAAGTATGTATACACTTGAATGTCAACTCATCCACTACAGCTCCTGCATTCCATGGAAACAAGTTGTGTTGTTGCTTCCCTTTCTTCCTATTTGGAGATTGGATTGGAATTTCTCTTGTCTTGTGACATTGAAAAAACGTCACATGTCTTCAGTCTTCTCAAAGTGAGACGAAGAACTCTATTTTTTCTTACCTTTACTGGGTCCACCTATCTTCCTTTTTTTTTCATCATCTTCTCAATGAATGCTAGACCTTACACTTCCTTAACCTCAACTATTGATAGTTGAAATTGTACCAAACTTTCTAAATTGGGGGAGTGTGTTTGTGCATAAATATCTTGCACAAAGGTTTCCCATGTTGGATAGAATCCATTTATTATCATAGAAGGCTCTTAGAAGTCACTGATTCAAGGTATCCTTCTAGTTAATTCTCAACTATTTGAAATTTGAATCTGGATACATTTAGATTCAAGTCTTTGGAGATAAAATAATAGATAATTCTTATATCATTCACTTTCTTTGCAAACAACCAATTTCCTATATTTTTGGATGGTAAAATGTGGATGTGTTGAAGAGGGAGGGTGAGCTACATCTGAAAAGGCAGTGTGGAAGGATCCAAATATAATGAAGGTGTGGAGCCTAGAATCATGCCATTGATTATTGGTTCATTTTGACAATGATACAAAAACTTACTAGGAGGAAGAATTAATTTTTTTTGGAATGTAGAATATGATTTCAAGAATATAGAATTTTTTATGGTTATATTTGTTTTATATTCCATAAAATTATGATATGTGCTCATATTTGGATTTTCGGTTGGTGCTTGGTGGAGCTAGATTTGCAAGATAAATTGTGATAATTGTTGTTGTTGGGAAGACAATTTTGCACGGTAAACCATATTACATGAAGGTGACTTGACTCACTTTAATCCAACCACATAATATCTCTGATATAACCACATAAAATTTATTGATACGCTGTGAAATTAATTTTCTGTATTATTTCATATGTAGTTAGACAGTGTTATCATTCATAATTTCTTGCTATATATTTTTTATTGTAAAGTTATTTTTCTTTCAAAAAATTTCCATGCAAAGAGTGGTGATACATATATATGTCAAATGGATTTCTTCCGAAGAATTTTCATAACTTATTACCATACTTGCAGACGTTTAAATTTTTTTGTGAATCTAAAATTAAAACCATGCTTTAGAAATGGGTTTTGTTTCTATTTTCCATGGATCTTATGATTTGTGTCCATTGTCTCTATAGATTTTGAAGAAATGATTCTTAATCCATCTATTTCTCAACATGATACAAATTATATAGATATCTTACTGCCTAGGAATCACTATAAACTCCACAATATTCACCTTGGGGACTTATATCATGGACATTATGTTTATTTCTTGACCACCAAAAATCCTCCTATACGATAATATTATCACATAATGAGGAAACCAAAAAGTAAAAATCTATCTTCTGAGGCAAAATAATAGCGTGTTCAAATTTATGAAGTTTCTTTATCCTTATGTTCACTAACTATATCACAATTGATGCAATGATAGCACAATACAAAGCATTCGTGAAAGCTTCCATACCCAGAATTTTCATTTGGACAAAGTCAAAGAGCATATACTCCAACCTCCCATGAATCCCAACAGAGTATATGACCATTGTTTCTGAATCCCTGAACTGATTTTCTCCACGTTCCTTAGTAAAATTGTTGATCTATGACCTTCCCTCGATCACAACAGGCTAAACCTGTCGATCTATTACCTTCCCTCAATCACAGCAAACCAACATTGGGTCCCTTCAACTACCATACAATATTCATAAAAAGTTGAGTTTGGTTTGATAACTAAGGATTATTAAGGTCATGTTGTGGCTAGAACAATTCAACTCCATTTTTTAATTCTATACAAATATGAATGTGTTGACACATGATTGTATGTGCACCGAGAAGCATAGATTTTTCATTTTCTTGAATAGAATGCCTCAACTATGTTTGATGTAACAACAATACAAGACTATTGTCTAAAGTTAATTCCATACACATTTTACATATATTGTAGAGTAGATGAAATTTAGATAAGAAATAAATAGTGTTTAGATAGTAAAGAGAAAGGTAATTTTTCACAGATCACAAAATATACTAATTTTAGATTAGAAATCATCAGTGTTTAGACAAAATCTAGAGAAATATTATAGTATATACTTAGATATTGATCAGAGCTCTTTTATTCCAAAATATTTACATAAGTGCACGGGAGGGTAGATCGACGAGGCATCCCCTCGAAGATTTCTTATGGACCATTCTTAACTCCTTTCTCACTCTTGTAGTATCCTCTTATGAAGGAGAGAAAATAACTTATATAGTCTATTATCAACATAGATTATTTTATTTCGTGACAACAAGTGTGAAGTTTTATTAGAGGCATTGTTTGTTTGTTTTTTTCGTTAGAAATGGGTTTTCTCTTGGTTTTATGTGACTTTCAATTTATCATTTGTAGCATGTTTAGAAATGGGAAAGAATAACGTGGGACATTTATCTTGCATAAATTGTTGTTGAATGAAAGTATACATTGTTTAACCAAGGTACAATTTCATTTGGTAAAGGCATAGGAACATATTAAAAAGTTTCCTAATAAACACCATATACATAGTTTGAACACAGATAATATATGGCTTTTTCTTTCGCAGATATGTTCTTTTTTCTACCCAAGATATCACAACAAGAAAAATATTGATATTGTAGGAATTGTTTAAGGAGCTCATTAAGGTCCATTTTTCTTATGTACTACTTGATTGCTACCTTCTCATCATAGGAAGGCTTTAAATATGAATTAATAAGTTCCTAAAACAAATCAGATTCAAAGTTTATAGATATAAAAGATAAAAAAATGGCAATGCCTTCATTTGATTGTTACTTGATTATGGTGTGGGGAGGTTATAGGAAATGGGATTAGAAAACAGATAGGGATACAATCTATAGCATGTCGTGGATATGATTCATTTTTTTTGGAGATGCTTCAGGAACTTGAGCCATTGACTTTGGAAATCTTTCTAGTAGTATGATTTTTAATGTTGTGATTCTTTCACCTAATGGTTATTTCGAGCAAGCAAATGTTTTAGCAATGCTACACAAGACATCGATGTATAGGTAAAAAAAAAGATTTATAAGTGCAATGTTGATTCCATGATATCCTCTCTTTACTGTTTGACTGTCTATTGAATGTTTACTTTGACTTGTCTTTTCTTTTAACTATGAAATTGAAAATACTTGGTATCATGTCCATTTAAACAACATCCAAATCTTAAAGATGAGATTAGTATTACACGATATTAATTGAAATTGTTTTAGTTGTTTTGTATTAAAATATTTTCATGACTATTAGAAAAGTTTGCTTTCATGTTGTTATTTGAGCACAAGTTGTCTATATACTTGACCAATTTCATGCATTAGAGAATGAAATGTGTTGCGAATAAAACTACAAGGATTAAACATCACACCTTAGGTTTGTTTCTTTCACAGGTTATCTACAATCTTATCTTTTTACCATGTAACATAGTTGCTATGATTGTGCTTAAGATTTCTCTCAAGGTTGAATACTAATTTAATAAGGTTTTATTTTCTATGGTGTCATTTTATTTTCTTTGTTAATACAGGTCATTTGGCCACATAGTGGCCACAATCACCCAACAAAAGAAACTTCTTCGAGATTCTTGCTTTTATGGGTACAATTAATGGCATTGACATTGTTGATGTTGAGGTATATGTTGTATAAATATTTTACAGACTACTTTAGTTTATATTCTAGTATTCATTTTCCTTCATGTCTTATACTCTACATTGTATCTTCTTTCGTTTTCAGGAGAGGAACTCAGTATGGATGGTATGAAGCAAGAACTCAAAAAAACAGGAGAATAATAACACTGGAGCGATAAATGAAAAGAGAGAGAGAGAGAAGAAAAATGTTCTAGTGATACCCTTAGAGACAATATACCGCATAAGACACACACGTAGAGGCTGATGGTCAAGTCTTCAGAGTTGGTGAATTTACTTGCAATGCCTTGGCAACACAGTCATAATGTTTAGAAGTGATGAAACAATATTTCATGTTTAAATTGTAGTCCAACCAATATTAAGTTGGAAACTAATATTTTAATACTTGACATTTTATATAATCTAATTTATGTGGTTGAAACTATTTATAGTTGTACTTGATAGTATGCAGCATTGTAATTAACATATGTAACTTTTCATTTTCATATTAGATGAACATGCACATTGTATGACATTTTTTTAATTTAGTTGCAAAATCATACTAGTTAATTTATGTTAATTACTAATGAACACATCAAATCAATCTAAAACTACTAAATTAGTAGTTGATATCGATTAATGATTAACAAAAGTAAAATGAATACATGACTAAATTAGTCATTGATAATTATTATTAATGAATGTAAATGAAATGAATAGAAACTACTAAATCAACCATTTATATAAGGAATATGAAACTACAAAAAAAAATGACTACTGCAAATGATATATTTTTTATTACAATCGACGACCAAATTTTGCATATATACAATGATTAGTAGCTAATTTACAATATCTTATAACATGACTGAAATTTAGTGATATTTATTTGGTCATTAATTGGTTTCAAACAATGACTAAATTTTGCATATATATGAGTATTAGTAGCCAATTTACAGTATCTTATAACACAAGTAACATTTTGGTCATATTCCTTTGGTCATTAGTTGGCTTTCTCGAGTGATCATATAGTAATATATTTTATTGTGTATTTGGTCATTATTTATAAAAATTAATGACTAAATCAATGACCGAATTAATGACCAAATTTATGACTAAATATACTACTAGACGATAAAATTGAGACAACCAATTAATGGCTAAGCTAAAATGACTAAAAGTTGGTTGCGTTATAAGATAATGTAAATTAGCCACTATTGGTCACCGATTGAAAAATGGTTGTTTATATGCCAATTTTAGTTGTGTTTTTAGTAACTCATTAGACATTTTGTAGTAGTGAAATCTGATCTTAAAAATAATTCAGAACAAATTCTATGTCAAAACATACTGCTTTGCATTCTCTTACTCGATAGCAAACAAACAACCCCAAATTATATCAGTAGATATACTGGAAATTCCACAAGATCACCAACACGTTTTTACATCCAATGATTGCAAGCATAGTAGTTGAATGGTCAACTAGAGAGACTAGCTTTATGCTATCAATATAATGAGTTGTTACAAACCCACATTCTCTATTTGACTTATTACAACTGGAAAGAATTTTTTTAAAATAAAAGCATTATCAACAAATCTTATCAAAAAATAATTGTTTGTGATTGCCGAAAGTTGAAATAAAAGTTAAATTTCTTTATGACTTCAACATTCAATACCTTCCTCACTATGAAACCCACATCATATTACAAAATCCATTTTCAAGAAAAAATTTAGCTTTAGCAATATCATAGTGCATTGAAGGAAGAGGAAGGTTGGTGAAGACACAAAACTCTAAGTTTTTGGCTTGAACTAGGTGATATGAATACAAAATTATTCCAAAATCAGGAAAGGAATTAAGTTTGGAAGAATAATATCAAGGATATCACTGTTAAAGGAAACAAAATAGATTGTTTCTCTCAAATACAATCTCACGGTATTCTTCACTTTAAATAGATATACAACAATGTGGACCCATCTAAAGAAGAATCAGAACATTATATGTTGGAGCATATCCCATAAATGATCTCTCATGAGGATAACCTTTCTCTTCTAAAATAAATTTCTAAAGAAGAAATCAAATCCATTGTGTTCTCATTTAGAATGGATAACGCACTTGGGATATATGGGCTTTTGCCCGATTTTTATCAGTAGTATTAATTTGTCATAAATTTTTACCTTTGTAGAATGGTTTGTTATTCTGTCAAACATAATTGTATTGGATGGAGTATTAACTCAAATTTTTTGTATCTTTCCCCAAAGCAGTCTAATCCCTCCTCCTTTTCTCGATTCATGCCTATTTAATAGTGTAACATATCTGATAAAGTGATCTCTAAGATTTTTGCATCTAGGCTCAACCTTATTATTCCAAAGATCATTAGGTGGGTTTTTTCATCAATAGAAAATATTTGACGACATCATTTTGGTCCTTCAAGCTATACACTCCATTCAATCAAGAAGTGACAAAGGAATAGTGATAAAAATATATATGTCAAATTCCTTTGATCATGTTCAACATGGATTCATCTTCAAGCTAATGTCTAGATTTGGTTTTGACAACAACTTTATACAATGGGTTTATCATTGCATTTTGAGGCCTTGGATATTGCCCTTGGTCAATAGGAACTTTGGTGGATTTTTTGAAGCCTCCATAGGTCTTTGTCAAGGCTATTCTCTCTCCCACTTCCTCAATATTATTATGGTGGACTCTCTAATTAGGAATCTGGAGTTTTAAAGGAAAATTGGCTTTCTTCTAAGTGTTTGTTATAAAAAGGGAATCTGAGAGTACCAATCACTCTCAATTTGCGGATGACACCTTGCTTCTGGTTGGATCTTCAACCATTATTGCTAGGAGATTTAAAATTGTGTAAAATAATTTTCTTGATGAAAAAAGAGGTATAATAAATTCTAGAGAATCACAGATCTATTTCTAGCATATGATCATAAGGAAGAAAAACCAAATTATGAGAATATTCGGATTTCACATGGTGGAATTATAAAAGGAATTTAAGTATCTCAATGTCTCTAGTTTTGAAAAAAAGCATTCATCTTGGACTTGGGAAAGTATAATTGATGAGTTCAAAATCAAGTTTTCCAAATGATGTAGTTGTTGGCTCAATTTACTTAGTTTTTTGGTTTTGATTAAGGTCTTTCTTACAACCCTTCCTCCTTATCATTTTTCTACCTTACTTCCTCCTCAAAATATTCTTAACAGTAAGGAAAAAAAATTCCTTTAGGAAGGAGGAAAATCCAAGAAGTTTCATCTGATTAAATGGACTAGAGTTTGACTACCTAAACTACATGTACGACTTGGTATCAATGATCCACCCTTAACGAACAAAGCTATTGGTGCCAAACTAGTTTGGAGGTTCTTATCCCCAAAAGAAAAATGGTAGAAATAAGTGTTGCAAGCAAAATATATCCTTGGGAATTCTCTATGTTTGGATCTCTTCATCTACAACATGTAACTTCTTTAGTTTGGAACCTCTTTGTTTCCTATGCATCTCTCATTGAATATAATATTTTCTTGAATCCTAGGAATGGCATGTGTATTAATATTTGGTATGATAAATTCATGAATATACCCCCTTTAGAAAGGGAGAGTGACCTTGTACCTCTTAAGGAAGTATTCAAATCTATCAATAACTATACAATGGCCAATATTTCAAGTTGAGATGTTGAAGGCAATCGGATCAATTGGAAATTATACTGAACCCCTTTGACCCATTTCCAATGCCTCCTACAAAATCTTTGTATTGTTGTAGCTGGATGTGCTCCTTGGAATTGGGATGTTCAAGATGAGTGTTGTTGGAAGTCTTTGACTTATTCAATTCGTGAAGGTTATTAATCCCTCTTCTTCCCCGAGGGTGCTTCGCCAAAATCATGTTATTGGTCCAAGGTATGGCTTCCAAACTACCTCCCTAAAGTTTACTCATTTTTTTGGTTGTTGCTTCACAAGAATATTTTAACAACATAAAACTTGAAAAAAAAAGGCATTTAGGGTCCTTCCCAATGGCTCTTGTGTAAACAAAATGAAGAGACCATACAACATATTTTATTAGAATTCTCTTTCACCATGGAAGTTTGGTCTTGGGCTTTCTCTCTTGTATCTAATAGATTGATCTAGTTGGATTTTCTTTCTAGATTATTATCTCCTTTATGACTCGAAATATGCTAGAAGATTCATTTAAAATCCTCTTCTTAATAAAAATTGGGAGGCATTTCCAAATTTCATTTGTTAGAAAGTTTGGTTAGCTCAAAATAAGTGTACCTTTAATGCTCCAAAGGTTCCTCCACAGTGAGTATCATTGAGAGCCTTATACCCATGTTTAGAATTTTTCTGCAATAAGACGTTTAGAACTCCTTCCAACTACAAAATGGATCCTTCTAAATTTGCATGGGTCTCCTAATTCTCCTTTAATTCAGATAAATATGAAATTTTGAGGGTTGTTAAAAGGCCATATGCAGAGGCATGGAAGGCTTTGCCTTCAATGGATGGACGTCAAGAGTCAGAGGCAAGCCTCTCTTGACATATTCTCATCATTGATGGTGCATCAAAAGGAAATCTATAGGTGGAAGAAGGGGAAGGGTTCCTTTATGATCCCAAAGAGATTAAAGTTTTAGAGTATTCAAGGGGCTTAGGGAAGATGAAAAATAATCAAGCATAAGCATATGGTTTACTCCAATGCATTTTTCTTGCCAAATAATTTTAGATCTCTTATAATAATTTAGTATGGTCAATCGATCTTCCCTAGAGACAAATTTCTAGATAATTTCTAAATAAGATTAAGAAGGTATCGAAATATATCCAAAAGAACAGTTTCAAGGACATTCTAAGGGATAATAACCAAGAAGCATATAAATGTGCCAACCAAGGTTGTAATTTGAAGTTTGGAGAGTTCATAGTTAATGGTCAATTAAGACCATCATCCATGACTTAGTGGATTAAGCATGAATCTTATGTTCAAATATCAAAAATTTTGGGTCAAGAATTGCGGTGCCTGCTAGTCAAATATGTACTGCATGATTTGTTTATTTTTTGGGCCCTATTGGAATGTATTCACCTCCAACTCCCTCCACCCACTTTACCATGGGGAAAATTCTCATCATTCCCCCTATAGACACCGTACTTAGTCTATGCAGCGACTGTAAGTCAACCAAGAAGGCACGTAGGCAATGTGTGATGTTTGACATCACTCCCACCTTGTAGTGTATGGGGAAAATTCCAAGGATCACCCCCCTATAGTGTATGGTGGTAATGTTGAAAACCCCCCCTGCCCCCGCCCCCCTGCCTAGATGCTCAAGTAGTGTGGTGGTTGCACACTGGCCGAGTAGGAAAGGGGTCGATACTTGACATTTCCTTCATATAAATGATGCTCAAACTCTATGGGAGGGGTTGGGGAAGTTCAACATTGCAGCCGTTAATTATAAAAATAGTGTATGGGGGCGATTCTGAACATTTCCTCCATAGATTTCACACATATGCTATGGGGAAAATGACCAACATAACCCCCCCACAGGTCAGGGTAATACTTGACATTGAACCCATCCATTGCACACATAGTATATGGGGGTGATGCCCAATATCATCCTCTACCCACAATGTATGGGAGAAATGTCTAGCATCCACACATTGCCATACACTACACGCATAATGCCCACCCACTTAGTTTCCATGTAACCGTCACACAACCTACTATCGATTTTTGTAGGGATTGCATGTTGGCTGAGTGGGAATGGGGACATTGTCCCATTGTTATTTTAGTTTGTTTTTAATTTTTTTTCAATTATCTTTTTCTTATATATATATATATATATATATATATATATATATATATTACTAGTTTTATTATTATTTTTATATAGATTCTTAATTATTATCTTTTGTCTGTTTAATTTTTTTATTTTTTAATTGCTTTAAAATTTAGGTTTTGATTGATTTTTTTTTCATTTCTGGTTTTCTCCCCGATGGGGGTAGATGAACAGGTAGCAACTTTGATCAAGGTGGCACCCACCACCCCATCGAATTTCAAGACATTTAAGATGGAGTAGTGTAGCATGTCAACCCCATGAATAAAGTGTGTGAAGGATCATATTGTTTGCAATGACTAGCCGAATGCTAAATTATTCATTTGTGGTTTATTATGGAGAGGTGGGATTTATTCCCTTTGTTTGTTTTTTACATGGCGAGTGTTCAATGGCTTTTTAATTGATGCAAAAATTGGTTTTGGAATTCTTTTAATATATGTCATAAATTAGATCAATGGAAAACTTCAATCATGAAAAGTAGCCCTAGAAGGATGGCATGAAACCCTAATAGCCCTGCACTTATTGAAGATTCTTAGAATGAATGTCATGTTATTTGCTTGCACAACCAGCTTTATTGGAATCTCCTCGTCATATCGATTTTGAGGATGAGGGTCAAATTATTTGCTCGCACAATCAACTTTATTGGATTCTCCTCGTCATAGTGATTTTGAGGATATGTTGCACATCACAAGGGTCCTCATGGTTTGAGAAATAAGCTTGCTTAGAGATGAAAACCCTACTTGTGGTTGAAATCCCCAAAGGGATATGGTGTGGAATAATTTTATTGACTCGCCTATGACACATTTTATGAAGGGCTCAATTAAGTATTAGGGGTTTTTACAATGCATTATATTAGATATCATTTTTTGGGATTCAACTGCGTTAAGTAAGTCATTCATCTATGACCACTTCCATGAGAGGTAGCCATACCTGACTAATTTCTCATGATTTTGGAAAAGTTTTCTTATCCCTTATTACAACGAGTGAGGCTCACAAGGATGAATAAGTGGGAATGAAAGTAGTGAAATGAATCACATATCGCCAATCATCGATTTCGAGGCTTGCACCCTTTAACCATGACTTCTTGGGAGGTCACCCATCCTAAATCGCCTCTAGATCAAGCGTGCTTAACTGTGGAGTTTTCCCCACAATAAAGCCCACTTAGCTTGCTACCCCATTTGCAAAACCTTAGCAAGTATTGTGCCTCATAAACCATTCAAGTAGATTTCCCTTTACTCTTTTGAGTTTAAGTATTGAGCGGTTTTCGCAATGCATTATCTTAGTTTCAATCCCACCTATTCACCCCTGTGATCATGACCCGATCTAATGAGTGCTAACTGGACTATTCAAAAACATGAGAAATTAGTCAGTTACGACTACCTCTCATGGAAATGGTCATAGATGAATGACTTACTTAACATAGTTGAATCCCAGAAAATGATATATAATATAATGCACTGTGAAAACCCCTCAATACTTAAATTCAAAAGAGTGCAAGGAACTCTACTTGAATGGTTCATGAGACATAATACTTGCTAAGGTTTTGCAAATGGGGTAGCATGTTAAGTGGGCTCAATTGTGGGGAAAACTCCATAGTTAAGCGTGCTTGAGCCAGAGGCGATTTGCGAAGGGTGACTTCCCAGGAATTCTTGGTTATCGCGTGAAAGCCCTGGAAGTCATGATTGACACTATGTGATTCATTTCACTAGTTTCAATCCCACTTCAACACCCCTGTGAGAATCACCTGATGCAATGAGTGGTAAGTGGACTATTCAAAAATCATGAGAATTTAGTGAGTTATGACTACCTCTCATGGAAATGGTCATACATGAATGACTTACATAACACAGTTGAATCCAAAAAAAATGATATCTAATATAATGCACTGCAAAAACCCCTCAATACTTAAATTCATAAGATTGAAGGGAACTCTACTTGAATGCTTCTTGAGGCACAATAGTTGTTAAAGTATTACAAATGGGGTAGCAAGGTAAGTGGGCTTGATTGTGGGGAAAACACCATAGTTAAGTGTGCTTGAGCTAGAGGCAATCTGGAATGGGTGGCCTCCTAGGAAGTCCTGGTTACTGGGTGCAAGCCTCAGAAGTGATTATTGATGCTATGTGATTCATTTCACTAGTTTCAATCCCACTTATTCACCCCTATGAGAATCACTCGATGCAATGAGTGCTAAGTGGACTATTCAAAAATCATGAGAAATTAGTGAGTTATGACTACCTCTCGTGGAAATGGTCATGGACTATTCAAAAATCATGAGAAATTAGTCAGTTACAACTACCTCTCATGGAAATGGTCATAGATGAATGACTTACTTAACACAGTTGAATCCAAAAAAATGATATGTAATAAATTATTGAAATAAAAAGAAATTTTATTAATATTTCCAAATTCAAATGTAGGGGAAATTTTCACTCCAACATTCGAATTTCAAATTTAAATTTTGGTTCCTTTGTAACCAAGTCAACCTTGTATGTGTCATACCCTCTACTATAAATTGGTGATCAATCCTCTTCAAATGAGAAAGAAAACAACTAACATTTTCTCTCTAAAATATAACCCATCACTTTCGAGATTATCACTAGAGGAGGTTGAAATGGATTGCAGAAGGGTTATTGTTTTGATTACTCTTGGACTAAGGGTTTCACTGGGATTGTTTTTTCTCTATAACAGATCTTAGGGCCTCATCATGGAGACAAATTTGCCTTAAGAGGGATCTAGTATATTTATTCTTGTATTAAAAAATGAAGGGTGATTCATTTTAGATAAAGTTAACCTAATAGACATATTTAATAAATAATTGTTGCATAATCTTCCTCTGTGACCTAGAAGCAGACAATTTGTCTTAGCATTCAGGAGTTTAATTTTTGTTTCGCACATTTCCATGGCATTATTTTCTGGCATCATTGTCACATGTTTTAGCATCAATCTTGTTTGAATATTTGAACAAAGTCGATGATTATTGTTCTGACCCAGGTTGTGGATCAAAAAAATGTTCTTTGATCTATAAATTTTGCAAATATTACCTCTATGTGAAGTGCGAGTTGAATTGTTGAATTGAGATTGTGATTTGACATTAGAAATTATTTTAGATGTGTATATGATGTTCTTAAGTGTGTATAGTCTTAATTGATGAAGGATGTTTCTTTCACGAGAATCACATTTTTTTCTTGTGCACCATAATTTATGTCCACTATGTCAATTGAAAATTCTTCTTGTAATACACTTGTAGGGTCCCTGTAGTAATTTGTTTAGAGATATTTTGAAGTGATTTTTCAAATCTTAATGTGCGCACTGGAAATATGAAGTGATATTATGAAATCATATTCATTATGCATGTATACATCGAATGCCAATGAAGAGACCGGAAGTATCAAGTCTACAGAGATCATTGAGACTTTTGGATTAAATAAATGTACAATGCAGGAATTAGTATGCAAAACAAAGTACAAAGGCTAATGAATCTGATGTATTACTACTTGTCTTTTGAGGCCAACATACCAATGAATGTGTCTTGCAAAATTTTCTCTTCTTCAATGCACAATACCAAGATCTATTATGTTGTTGATTCTTATTGAGATTTTCATATTGATCCGGATTTAAACCGGAACGCAATAAAATACAGAGATAACCATAAAGACAAATATGCAGCAGAAATAATACTTCATTTCATTACAGTAAAATACTGAAATATGCTTACAAATAGAAATGGAAATAACCCAGCTAGGGCGATGGTAGCTTATCTCTGATAAGAGATGTGTCGGCTACCTGCCTCTGAACTATTCTCCAAAAACTGTGTTACAATGAGGCTCGAGGGCCTATTTATCGTTGAGAAACAATGGAAAACCCTTCACATTCCAAAACCTAACCCTAGAAGATGAAACGCCAAATTGTGGGCCCCGTTTTTGGGTAAGTTGGTACATCAACTTCCCGGGGTTGCGAATTGGTCGTACTATCTCCGTTTGACGCGCATGATAGCCCGTTGGAAAGATCTCTCTGAGGACTACGATGGAAAAAATGATTTATATCTAGAAAAATCGTTGGCGATGGATTTCCCAAAAAACGTCGGTTAGGGCCTCAAAACAGCTCCGGAAGTTTAGGACCCGAAAAACTGCTAAAAATAGTAAACTGTGCTATAGTTAAGGAAACAGAAAAACTGAAAGAGACAGTTGTGGGGTCCAAATGGGATAGGTGGGTGACCACCAACATCCACCTGGATCATTCCTCCCCCCTTAGGAAGCAATGGTCCCCATTGCATTGAGCTCCTCCCTGAGATGAGGAAGCTTCTGCTGAGCTGGGTCTCTGGTGAGCTATTCTCCAATCTCTGATGTGTCCAGAAATAGTGGGGAGCATGGTCGGCAACGGTCCACATTGAACACTTAGTGCAAGCGAAGGAATGGAGGAATGCTATGCTTCAAAGCATTGTTTCCCATAGCCTTGTTATTGGTGTAAGGACCATGTCGAAGTGGTCTCAGTTTCTGATGGGTTCTGGTAAGGCACTCCCTCTGCAAATGTAACCAAACTTTGTCACCCACCTGAAACTTGTGTGGTACCCCTCTAGGTAAGGAGAAGTTGTTCTTGTGTACTTTCATGACTGTATCCCTCTGTTGCTGTTGCTGTGTGGAGGAACCCTTCGTGGGGGTCATGGATGTAGCAACTATCTTCCCCTTACTTTGGGAGCGAACCAGACAGAAAACAAATTTCCTAGTTTGTGAGATGAGCTTGCTATCTTTCTTAGCAGTGATCAAAGAGGTGGCGGTAGGTGGGGCTACCTCCGATATCCTGTATAATGAATTATCCAAAGAAATGATGACAACGCGAGGCCTTGACTCATACACAGCATGTTGCCTCCATAAGTATGGCTGGCCTAATAGTACATCACAAACATCCAGAGGTGTAAC
This sequence comes from Pinus tabuliformis, assembly GCA_031772625.1. NCBI lineage: Eukaryota > Viridiplantae > Streptophyta > Pinopsida > Pinales > Pinaceae > Pinus > Pinus tabuliformis. The sequence continues at coordinate 578,146,289 of CM062812.1, read as the reverse complement.
ATCACACAATACCTCATCTGTGAAGGGCTTGATGCTGTAGGGAAGGCGGCACTGCTGGCGAACTTTGAGATCTCGTCCTTCATGAAGCCAACCGATATTGTACGGTTGTGGGTGTGGTGTAGTTAGTAGGCCCAATCGCTTCACGACCTCTGCTGAAATGAGGTTCTTTTGGCTGCCACTGTCGACAATGAATTGCAGCGGCGAACCCTTCACCCACATCTGTGAGTGGAAAATACGTTCCCCCTCCTCTGGATCTTCGGGCTCATTTTTCTGGATCTTGGCACTAGCAACAGTGGCGCTGGGATCCACATCAATGATCTGCTTCCCTTTGTCATTCCCCTTGTCGGGTTCTGACTCAGAGTCGGAACATGCATCTGATTCGGAAGCCTTCAACTTGGCCACCAGTGACTGCTTGGTCCGACACTCACTTGTGTTATGAGTGGGACTCTTGTGGAACTCACACCACTTTCCTGTGTCCTTCTTCAGCTTCGTGGTGTTGTTCTTTTCTTGCAGCTTCGACGGGTTGTCTTGGGTTACCCCGCCTTGGCTTTGTCCTTTGGGCTTTGGATTTGCAGATCCAAAGTCTCGCTTCTTCTGTTTGAACTTTTGATCGATTTTGACAGTGTATCGGTATGTTGTGCCGAGTGAGGAGATGTTCAAGAACTCCATCTCTTCCTGGATGTATCTGTGTAGGTAGCCGCGGTATTTGAGTACCAGATGTAGCTCAGAATCTTTGATACCCAATTGTGTGCGAAGGGTATGAAAAATGTTTGTGAACTCCGAAACATATTGGTCTCGTCCCTGCCGCAGTGTGGTCCATTTGATGTATTTGTCCTCATAGCTTTTGACATGGTAGTACTGCTCCTTGATGGCATCCCGAAAGTCATTCCAAGTGGGTGTGGCTGAAAACAGTGAGCCTGTACTTTCATCCTTCTATTCGCAGTAGGTTTCCCACTAGTCCTTGACGTGGGGGGATGCTTTGAGAAGAGCGAAAACAATCTTTTCCCGACTTGAAAATTCATGAACAGAAAAATACCCATCGAGTAGATTTAACCATTTATCTACAGCATCTGCATCTATTTGACCCTCGAAGATGGGGATTTCAAAATTAACTTGTACCTTAAACGGTGTGGCATTTCCAGAGTAGCTATTGGAAGTCGATGCGTCGCCTCTAGGTAGCCGCTGAAGGATTTGGGCAAAGTTGTCCATCATTGCGTTCCTTTGTCGCTCGAGGGCTTCTTCAAGCAAGATTTTGATAGGATCTCCTACCCCCTAGTTTTTCTTCTCATCTGCCATGGGAGGTCGTCAAGATTTGCGAGGCTAGTCTTGCAAAGGTTCGACCAGTTCAAGCCCTAACTCCTTATATCCCGACCTCGTTGGGGACATGCAAAGAAAAACAGAGAAAAAGCAGACCGCTCTCATACCACTGATCCGGATTTAAATAGGAACACAATAAAATACAAAGATAACCATAAAGACAAATATGCAGCGGAAATAATACTTCATTTCATTACAGTAAAATACTGAAATATGCTTACAAATAGAAATGGAAATAACGCATCTAGGGCGATGGTAGCTTATCTCTGAGAAAAGATGTGTCGGCTACCTGCCTCTGAACTTTTCTCCAAAAACTGTGTTGCAATGAGGCTCGAGGGCCTATTTATTGTTGAGAAACAATGGAAAACCCTTCACATTCCAAAACCTAACCCTAGAAGATGAAACGCCAAATTGTGCGCCCCGTTTTTGGGTAAGTTGGTACATCAACTTCTCGGGGAGAGGAATTGGTCATACTATCTCCGTTTGACATGCATGATAGCCCGTTGGAAGGATACATTCGAGGACTACGACGGAAAAGACGATTTTTATCTAGAAAAATCGCTGGCGGTGGATTTCCCAAAAAACATCGTTTAGGGCCTCAAAACGGCTCCGGAAGTTTAGGACCCGAAAAACTGCTAAAAATAGTAAACTGTGCTATAATTAAGGAAACAGAAAAACTGAAAGAGACAGTTGTGGGGGTCCAAATGGGATAGGTGGGTGGCCATCAACATCCACCTGGATCACATACGCTAGAGCACAATGGTTGGAAAGAAAATTTGGTTACTCATATTGTTGGAGTATATATATGTGGTTGCAAAAGAATTGTCTCTTATATGTGAGCATGATGAAAGAGTGTCCTTGATGAGCTAATAAGTTAGAGGAAGATGCATGAGTGAAGGTAAAATGATTTGGTGAGTTAGGAGTTGATCCCATGGGTGGGAAAAGTCATTAAATGCATGTTTGTTGTCAATACTTAACAACTTGGAATGAGATGAAGTTTGATGTTTTTAGAGGACTTTATGTTATTTTATTTTTGATTTTTAAATGATATCTTAATCATTATGTTTAGCATGTCGATGATGGTAGAGTTATGAGGAATCTGTGCCACGGTAACATACAACAATTATGTTTTTACATACAGAAATCATAGTTGGTACAAACATGGTTTTTCACTTTTAATAATTTCTTTACTATTGATTTTCAAGGGATGCCTTGGTGATATTGATTGGTTTTGCATTTATTTTGATGAGCTAGGGTTTGATAGTCAAATAATTGGTTTTATTGTAGAGAGAGTTTTGATTGACAGCTATGAAAGGATTAGTTGGAGAGGATTTTTGGTTTTCAATTTGAAAAAAGATTGTATTTGAGAATAGGTGGATCCATTCTAAAAATATATGAAGCATGGTTCACTGATTGATTTAGGGTGGCAGGGTGGTCCAAGGCAAGGAGTGGATTCTCCTTCAGGTTGGAGCCTAAAAACACTTCAGGTCAACAGGGTGGTGGTAGGGAAAGTTGGAGCATGTATAAAGCATTGGAACATCATTCTAGTTGGAGTTGGTAAACAAGGTGTTGCATTATACTTCAGGTTGGAGCCTGTAAAATAAGACATTGGAGTGTCCTTCTAATTGGAGTTGGTAAACCAAGGTGTTGGAGCCTCCTTTAGTTGGAGATGAAAATATTGGAATTTGGAGCTTCCTAATTGATGTAAATTATTGAAGACAAATATTAAGAAGTGTTTGGTGGTTTTTCTCCTAGAAGGGTTTCCACCTAAAAATATCTTGTGTCTATTGTCTTTGATATTTTATAGTGTTGAATGGTGCTAATTATTGTTTATGTTTAATTGATAATAATGATAGTTAATGCTCTATAAAGTTTAAAATTTACTAATTGAAGTGAAATACTTATTCACCACCCTCTTAATATTTCCAACAATTGGTATTAGAGAAGGTTCCTTCAATTGTATCTTAACCATTCGAAGGAAGATCTCAGAGTGTAGAGATGGGAAAGTCAAAGAAGAAAGCTGCAAAACATTCAAAAGAATTAAAGGAATTATGTGATGTTGCAGTGGTTTCATATTTTGTTATAGTGCCTAGGGAAAATCAGGTTGGCCCAAATCCCTTCTTCGAGGGAGTAGGATATGTGTCTTGGTTAGTCAATAGGAGGTTCCATCTATGGAAAGTTGATCATGAAGTATGGAAGTTAGTATTTGATGAAAGCATAACCATAAAAACAATAGAATATGATGCAATATCTATTGAGGTCATATTTAGTGGTTTGTCAAATTCAATAAAAGATAAAGTAGGTAAATGCTCATTGGCTGAAGATATTTGGAATAAATTATATATTCTTTATGAGAAACCTCTTCCTGTGATTGCCAAGTTAAATGAATATTGTAGTAGCTCATTTGATGAAGAAGAAAAAATTTCAAATACGTCAAATAATCATGCAGATAAAGATGATAATGATATAGATTCAAATCAGGCAGACTCTCGGGTCAAAGGATCTAACAATGATGAAGCATAAGTAGAAGTGGACATGGAAAAATTTCTAAATAGTACCATGATAGATTTAAAGAACATAGAGAAGGTAAATTGCACACTCAATAATAACTTTCTCCTTTAAAACTCCAAGTGTAGGAAGAAGAAAATAAAGAGAAAGACCTGACAAGCTAATTAGAGGAATCTAGTTAGAGGGACGTAAGTGAAGTTGATCAAAAACAAAAGGAACCAGATGCATATTTAGCATAATTTAGTAAGCTTGCAAATGAAAAGGAAATGTAGAAGGAACAAATACAAGATCTTAAAAGAGTAATAAAAAAGGTCACTCTTCTAAAGTTGTAAGTAGAGGAGGCAGAAGAAAGAACAAAAGCCTTGAAAATTCAATTTCATGAAGATATTGCTCTAAAGCGAAAAGGACTTGACGTGTCCCTAACTGAAATAGACAAACTCAGGAAGGAGAAATTGTTGGATAACGAAAGGAGGAATAATGGCATGGCAAAGTTGAATATGAAGGAAAAATTAGCAAATTAAGCTCTGTGAGACGAAGATATAAGCTCCAAGTACCCTAAGAGTAAGATTGATAGCAGGATTCCTCAGAGGCCAAATCGAAATGAAGGACAAAAGAAGGTTAAAAATGTTGTTTCTCCAAGAAGTAATCAAAAAAATGTTACACCTCGTCCAAACAAGGATGACTTCAATAGATCTTCATGACAAGACAAAACATCTAGGTACCCTAAAATGTTCTAAGTTCGATGTATGGCTAGGGATTATAGAATGTGTGACATTGATGATTATAAAAGACATCATCAAAACCTTGAAAGTAAGTTTATAGGATCGCAAGATAGACTCTGAAATAACTTTTCCGTCATAAAGTATATGTCATTTGTTCTGTGATTCAGGTCCAACATTAAATGTTATGAATACCACAACTATGGGCATGTAGCTCCTAATTAAAAGTACAATATGGAACCTTTCATGAAAGACAACCATAACAACATCTGCATGAAGGTTTAGAGTAGAAAAGAAAAGAAAGGAAAATAAATTGAATGAAAAAGTCTTTCTAGTCATGCTTTTAGGTTTTGTAAAGTGAAAAGACTGTGATGAATTTGAAATAGATGATGACAAGGTTCAGATGATATGACCTAAGAGTTGCTTAATATTATATTTTGAAGAATTGATTTTGATGAGTCCATGTGAATTTTGAAGTGGGGGAGTCTATGTAGCAAAAGTTTGACCTTTGAATATCTATTCTTTGATAGTTTGATAGAAGTTGTCAAGGTAGTTTTTAGCATTTTGGGTAGATTTAATAATAGAGATATCGATACAATTGAAAAAGATCAGCCGTATGAGACATAACAAGTTAGGGGGAGATAAGTTTCAGAGGAAGATATGTCATCAAGGGGGGTAACCCTTTTCCATTGATGTGAAAGGAGGAGAGAAATAGAAAAAAGAGGTCAAAGGCATGAAGTCAAAGGGATTAGTAATCCCACGGGGAGCACATGTGTTTCCATCAATGACAAAGCGGGAGATTATAGAATGGTGTTGTCATTGATGCCAACGTCAGTTTTTGAGTAATCTTAATATATGTCATCAATTACATCAATGGAAAAATTTTCAATGGACAAGTAGCCCTGGAAGGATGGTAGAAAGGCTTAGTAGGCCCGCACTTATTTGAGATTCTTAGGATGAAGGTTAACTTATTTGCTTGCACAACCAGTGTAGCAGCCCTGGTGAAAATTCCATGTAATAAAAGTATTAAAGGAAAAATAATAACCACAGTTGATGGGACACTTATTCCAATATGAACGTTGGGAAAGACATCCTAGTGGGGGTGTTGATTTGATTTACTATGGATAAGAAAATTTTCAAAGGAAATGGCTAAGGATTTAGAAAGAAAAAATGGCATTTGGCACATTTATTTATGAAGATAATGGAAATTAGGAGAAAGAGTAGGTGAAATGTCACATGCTGCATGTGAGAAAAATGAGGGAAAATAATTGAAAATCAAGAAAATATAGGCCTCATTAATAAAAAGGCTTATAAGGATCAGTTCACAAAATTTTGTCAATTCAGTTTTGGAGCTCTCTGTAGTCTCTCTCTCTCTCATTCTTGGACACTCAGAGCTTCTTGGAGAATTGTTGGAGGAGTGTGGAATACTTGGAGTTTTTTATTAAGGAAAGGGAAAAGTGGAAAATCACAAGAGGACATCGGGATCAATAGCTACAATGAGTTTTTCTTGCAGGTACAGAGTTGCATGTATGTTCTCCTCACTATTTTTGGCATGCATGGCATATGTGTCTGCATTATTGATCATGATCTGTCACTGGCATGGAGAATTTCCTGGATCGGCAGTGGATTTTCCTGGCCTTTCCATTTCTTGGATAGCCATAGTGTTGTGGATATATTTCTTTGTTTTATTGTTGGTTCTCATGTTTCTTTTAGCTTGGGTTGAGTTATAAGTTCCTAGAAGCCCTAGTTGGATAAATGCTCTGGAAGCCCTGTAAGAGCTTGGGTTGAGTTACTAGTCCTAGAAGCCTTGGTTGAAAAAATTCTCTACAATCCCTTGGTGGGTTGAGTTACTAATCCTAGAAGCCCTGGTTGGACAAATGCTCTGGAAGCCTGGTGGTAGCTATGCATTGAGTTACTAGTCCTGGAAGCACTAGTTGGAACAAACGCTTTGGAGTCCTAGAAGCCTTGGGTGGAGACCAATCTGATGATGGTTTTGTGATGTCTTACCATGAGGTGGCATTACTATTTGAGGAGACGAGGTGGGCCTCTAGAATCCTTGAATGGTTTTCAATAGATGTGTTTTAAGAGAACCCACATTCGTGCTTGGAATATGGCATGGGGGTGAATGGTTGAAGAAAGATTTAGCTCTTCCATTCTAAAGTTAGGTGGAATGTGGTAGTCCTATCAAAGGTTTTGGATTTTTCATCATCAATATGATGTTATTTCTCCTTGTATTTCTATGAGTATTATACTCATTTATATCTGGATCATATGGTTTTGATTTCCTTAGTATTTTTTCCTCTACTATGTTGGTTATGTATATGTTTTATGCTAGTAGCTATGTATGGCTCTCATCATGTTTTTACTTTTAAATGGGTAAAAAATGTATTTATGATCTAATGGATGAAACTACAACTAATGTGTTGAGGCATCAATACTTCTTAGCGATTCTCAGCTAAGTATGAGACCCCTATGCTTAGATCTGCTATTTACACATGTACATTACATATTTGTGATATGTTTGATGAAATGCCTATCATGGCTAGTAAAGTTCCAATAAAGGAATTATTTAAGTAATCTCACTTGTGTCATCATTTCATGATTATATTTTTGTTCTGAAGGTTTCATTCAATTTTGGGCAATGACCTGGGCTCTATGCTTGAAAAAATGGCGTAAATCCCAGGGACATTGGTACAAAACTGAGCAAAATAGTCCTTGGACGTTGGCATGCCTTTCCATGGGAATATCGAGAGCCTCTTGGATGTTGTCAGGTCCATATCATGGGATAATCTAGGTGTCAAGTGGTCTAAAACCTCAATGGGACCCAAGGGTTGGTTACCAAAAAGGTTGGGATGATTCTTAGGTGTCTTGTTGTTGATGTTGAGGGTCTATATGGCTTGTTTCCATCAGTTCCACTTCCTTAACGTGACCTAGAAAGTTGAATCATATCATAGCAACTTCTCGTCACATGTTCACCCTAGTTGGTTGGTTACTTAGGTAGATGTGGGAGGAGGGGCTTATAGAGTGGTATCAGACAATGGTTTGCCCCTCAGACTGGATGGGTTGTGTGATGGTTATGCATCAATGTTGGTTTCATGTGTGTCTCTTGTGTTATATCACCATGTGCTTATTGCGTTTGTATGGTATGAGTCATGGTTGTAGTGATGTTTCCATGGAAAGTTGATGGTGTTGTTATGAGTGTGTTGTTGATTATGCATTGCTTATGAATGTTAATGTTCACATGTGGTCAAGTGTACATTGATATAGTGGTTGTTGTCATGCATGAGGTTATGGTATGTGTAGTTGATGTGGTCATGCATTGATGACTACTCTATCTAGAATGATGTTTGTACGGTTATATGCTTATGTGTTATATTTCTATATGTTGTCATGATTACGTTATACATGTATCATGCTGAGTTTTTGATCTTGCATATGAGATATCCTCCCTGAACTATACTAAGGTATGTTGAATTTTTGTGATTTGATTTAGCTATCATGATATACCTTGCAGGAAGAAAATTCAAAGATTACTAGCAGGATGGTAGACTATAGTTCCCGAAACTCTCCCTATGGATTAGATGAGAAGCATGGCATTGGGAACTCTTTTGATTTGGCAGACACATTGAGAATATTAAAGTTATAAATAAGTACTTGTAAGGTAGACAACGAAAAAATCAGACAAGCATAGGAGAAACAAGCAGAGGTAAATGCAGTGATACTTCAAAGTTTGTCAAATTTGCAACGACAGGGACCACTTCACGTCACCCATGAGTAGGAAAACAAAACTATTGGGGCATATGATAGTAGGTATCGTGGTGGTCACAGGTTGGATAGAGATGAAATAGTAAGAGATGGAAGGTTGTTGGAAACTTCATATAGGAGGGGGGATGGACATAGGCACTATTTTAATTCTGGTTCATATAAACACTATGATCATCATCATTATCATCCTTACAGGAGGAGTGATAGGGGATATTTTTCAAATGAGTTTAAGAAAGAAAACCGACCTACCTTTGATGCAAAGAGGAAAAATTCACAAGATGCAGAGGCATGGTTTCTTGGTATGTGGAAGTTCTTTAGGTTACATGATTATTAAGAGAACATGAAAGACAAAATAGCTACATTCAGTCTCAAAGGTAAAGAAATCATTTGGTGGGAAGACGTGAAGAATGTCAGATGTATTCATGAGGAGGGCTTGACTTGGAGTGAGTTCAAGAGGTTCTTCAACAAGAAATACCTATCAGAGAGATACTCAGATGAAAAGGAAAATGATTTATATCAGCTAACGATGGGATCGACGACACATGAGTAGTACACTAGCAGGTTCTTGGACCTACTGAGATATGTGCCTTACCTCAAGGAGGAGAAGCCAAGATTCATAGACTCATTAGTGGATTGTCGATTTCATTCCAAGACAAGATTGCGTTCGATGAGCCTTGATCATTGGATGAGGCCATATGAAATCTAAAGCACTGCTATGAACAAGCAAAGCCCAGATAGGAGACTAAGTCAAACTGGAAATGTAATGTAAAGAACAAAGGAAAATGGGACAAGAAGTGAGAAAGACCTCAGTGTATCAGTAATAAAGAGAATGTAGCACCATCTAAGAAGTTTAATGTATGTGACAGAGGATAGGGACATCGATTTGAGGAGTAGAACAAGGATGCAGGCTGGAAGCCTATAGAGTGTTGGACTTGTGGCAAAGATCATCGTAGGAGAGATTGTCTACAAAAATGGGGTGGTAGGACTAAAATATATAGTGCATAGGAGGCGTAGACAATTGGGGATGTTGGTCAAAGTGTTCCTCATATCTATGCAGTGTTGGGTAATAGACAGGAAGATCATCAGGCATCCATCATTGAGATGGATAGTAAGATTTGTGATCAAGTTGTTTATATTTTGATTGACCTTGGATCTAATTATAGTTGTGTTAGTCCTAACCTGGTGGATAAATGTGGTTTGAATAAAGAAGTGCATGCAGAGTCTTGGTTAGTGCAGCTGGATACATGAACAAATAAGTTAGTTAACCATTGGGTAATAGCTTGTCCATTTTATTTGAATGGTATGCCTACCCCAACACATTTTAATGTATTACCATTTGGATCATACAATATGTTTTTGGGCATGCATTGGTTGTACCTTCATATAACCAAGGTGGATTGTTATGACAAATCCATGGGGTTCTTGGATGACAATGGTGAATCAAGAGTTCTACGAGGTAAGAAGAAAGCGACACTGAGGTGGATTACTATGAAAAATCCATGGGGTGCTTGGATGAAATTGGAGAACCAAGACTTCTACGAGGTAAGAAGAAAGTGACATTGGTTAGAATGGTGAAAACAATGTAGGAAACATGTAGTCACAGGAAAGGGTGTGTGTTATTTGTAGTGCACATTTCTAGTGACAAGGGTAAGGAGGTTTAAGATGAATATGTTTTGAGAAGGTACCAAGTTCTACAATCGTTTCAAGATGTATTTCCTTGGGACATTTCAGAGTTTCCACCTCATAGGGAAGTATACTTTTCTATTGAGTTGGTGCCTGCGGCAGCTCCGACATCAAAGAAACCTTACAAAATGAGTACACCTGATTTGGTAGAGTTGAAGCTGTAGTTGAAGGAAATGTTGGACAAGGGATACATTAGGACAAGTGTATCACCATGGGGTGCACCGGTATTGTTTGTAAAGAAGAAGGATGGTACTCTGTTGAAACCTAGAAAATAGTTGCTTCAACATGGGGGAAAACCACCTGGTCTGGACCTTGGTTGGAAGATCCTTTTCTGTTTGGTGTAGTGGCTCTAACTAGGGATAATGAGACCAGTTTCCCAATCTAATTCACAATAGTGTTGATGGAGTGATATGTGATATTTTGGAGTAGTGTTTAAGCTAAAAGTAATCTAATCTAAACTAATAATCACATGCATTTTATCCTAATTTAAACACTATCTAATTATGACTATACCTGGGAGTAAATTGAAGTATGCGATCTACAATAATGTCCAAAGCAATTGGTAATAAAGATCATTCAATTGCAATGAGAAATGAAATTGTTTAACAATAATCGTTTTGTATAAAAAGTTAGCCGAAACGATTGTGAAATATATATGGCATAAGGAATTATTAATGTATTCAACATAAATCATACAGAAGTGCAATAATGCTAACGAAGACTCAAACTTTCATACATAAACAATTTGAAGAGAAATTATTTGCTTAATACATAAGTAAAAGAGAATTACGAGATAAAAGTACCATTTATAATACATCTTACTCATGTGCTTCAACAATATTGATCTACTTTCAATCCATCCAACACCATCTAAGAGTACATAAGTGTAATTTCAGTAGAAGACTCTAGATAAGATAAAAATAAATCATGTTCCATTCATTTCACCAGAACCTCCTCAAAGCGACAAAAGTCCATGTTTTGAAGATTGTTTCTGATAAAAATTTTGGACCCCTCTCCAAATGCATGAGAGGGGTTTAAATACTAAACTATAAAACTAAAAGTAGGTTATTACAAAAATAGTTCAGAAGGTTTAAATGACCATCCTCAAATTATGCAAAATAGAACAAAAATAGAAATGAAAAGGGTGACTAATTGTTTTGCATTTGATCGTTTAGATTGCAAATGTCTGCCATGGGCTTGAGTTGTGTTAGTTAGTTTATTTTAGCTTTCAATTGCCTAGTGAACACAACGTCGGTCAATGCTAGCACCATTTTCTCCGTAGAAGTGGTAAGGCATTAGAGGGTCATCCACTGGCTATGAGGTTTCACTAAATGTCACCAATATGCTTCCCAGTTTAACCTGGTTCTTGTCCTAATTGCTTCTACTTCTTCTTCTGTTGCCTACCTCCATTGTAGTTCAAGTTGTTTTACATTAGGAAGAAAACTTGGAATGGACTCTACCACAAGGTTGGCACTATGTAAATTTTCATTACTATTTTCAATAACATTGTTTGTTGCTACTGTCATGTCCGCTATTACCTTTTCTGCCTCTCTAAGCTGAGAATCGGAGTTTGCAAATAAGATTTCTTTGTGTGACTCTTCTAGCTTAGGTAGGTCGGCCTTTCTCCCATCTTTAGAATTTTTCCAGGTGATGAAGCCGAAGAATTTTTTCAAGATTTCATCATATTCAAGTCTCATTTCCATGACTTGACTTGTTAATTTGTCGCTTGTTTGTAATAAGGATTTCATTGTGAAATCTTATGGAATAATAGTTCTTTTTATGCATCAGCTGGGAGTTAAGGTTGAGCACTTTAGTAATAAACTGATCAACTTTTGGATCATCTTTATGTAGATAAGTTATTCCTTGTATTTGTGCTTCCTTCTATGCTAAGCTGGCTTGACGTTTTATTTGCATCTACTCGAACTCTTGTTGAAGCTTAGCTAACCATGTCTCTACTTGCTGGTCAGATTTTGCTTGCTGTAATTATTTCTCAATAGACAAAATTTTATCTTATTTTTCCTTAAGTAACATTTGCACCTTTGTTGCTTTGTCGGTGGTCACTATAGCATAGGCACCTACAAATTGTCACAATATAGTAAGGTTGGCGGATGGGTCTATGGTAGAGTCTTTCCAGACAACATACACAAGTTCATTATCAGGGGTAGCAACAACAATAGAATCCAACTTCCTTTTCTCCCTTTGTTTTTTAACAATTGATTTGTGTTGTGTGCTATAAAACACATCTACAGGGGGAATCTCCACAATTCTCAAAATAGTTTCAGAGGTGGGAGTAACAAGGATGTGCTCTACCTCTTGAGTATTTACAGTCTCCTTTTTTGTAATTCTTGAGTTGCTTTTTCTTGTGGATTTTCCACCTCTGTCGTTTGTTCCTCTGTATGGAGCCTTTTTTATTTTAGTTTTCCAATTATTCCTATAAATCAATCAGTAGAGGTTTTATTGGCTGTGTGGAGGTGGAATGGATTTCACCCTGTTTTCTAGCTGAAGTTTTCTCAACTGTCTTTTTCTATAGATTGGGTTCTATCTTTTCCAACTCCCTACTTCTACTTTTCCCATTTTGTGATGACTTCCCTAACTCCATGGTAGATTTCTCTTTGGGATTCTGCTCCATAATAAGTTTTATAATTTTCTTTGGAACCTCCTTCAAGACTTACATTGGGAGTAGGCTCCCTTATTGGTTCAATCAATAATTGGTCCAATGGGACCTTCGTTAGCCTCCTTTCTCTGTACTCGTAAAAGGTTTCAAAATCTTCACTGTCAGAAAGTAATTGTGCCACATGATTCACCTTTGTGAAAGTGTTCTTCTGCAAAAATATTTCATCAAATGCATATTCCTCATTACTGAATACTTTTATTTTTACCATGGTGGTAAAGTCTTTGACAATGTCGAATGGGTCATATTGCCTTCCTGGGAATTTAGGTAACTGTAGAGATAACATAATCTCTGCTTCCTTAAATGCATGCCCTAGGTCATTTAATTTAAATGCTCCACACTATAAAGGGAATGTAGTCCAAATGGCCTTTTTTTCTTCCTTTAATGTTTTTCTCATCCCTCCCTCACTAGCTATGTGATAGGTTATCTATCTAGCCAACAGTTTTTCCAGAACACAGTATGGGAGGACACGGGGGGAGGTAATGCTGCCAAATACCCTAATATACATAAATGTTTCGACCCCAAACCATATGGCCACCCGTCAACTGTGACCTTCATTTCTAGAATCCTTGGCTGATCTTCCTCCAATATATTATACATGGCTTCCCACGTAGAGGTTCCTCCCTCTCCGCTACATGTAGTATCCGTAAATAGAGGAGTCATTTTTTATTTCTCAGAGACGACTGCCTTGCCTTTCTTCACCATTACTCTGAATGATTTTCTCTCTGGATTTTCCCTGAAAGTGAAGAGCAACAACTATCAGATACACAAAGATGACAATGAACATAAAATGGAATAATGTGGATAACTTGTAAAGGTGACAAAAAGAGTTTTATTCGAACACACGGAAGAAGATATCATATCACGTTAAATGGATTTTGACACATAAATGTAGTTAAATCTTACTAAATTCCCACTAATGCTTAATTATATCTTAGCTTTAAAGCTCATAAATGTTTGCATTGTAAATTGGGAAGAAAGCTTTTAGGGTGCTGAGCCTTTGAATTGCGATAATGGTGATTTTGCAATTTGTGAAGCAATACCATAGATCGCAATATCACATTGTGCCTTCTTTCTTTTCTTACCTTCCCTTATGTTTCTGCAAGATATGAGTCTCTCGTTTATTGCCTCAAAACATATCGACTTGTAAGGTTTTTCCTATGTAAAGACCTTTTTTAATAAGCGGTGGACCTAAACATTTGTTCATGATGTATTGAAGGAGTGGGTCTGAGTCTTCATCAAATTTCACAATATCAACTGATGGTAATTCTGTTGTGTTATTTTAAATGCTCGAAATGCGATGCGATAAATCTTATGATGCCATCGCAATTTCACATTTCACTTGTTTTGAGATAACCTTTTAAGGCAGGCTCTTCATAAATAGTGATATGTGATGCAAGACTTGGTTTTGAAGAGAAAAGATTTAGGACCTAGTTTATATCAAGGTTTTGATGATTCTTAATCATGCGATATGTGAGAAGGCAAGCATTAAGTAGTTCTTTTGAAAAAGGGGTTTGATTGATATCTTACTTTATTCCAAAATTAAAGAATGAAAATGCTTAAATGCTAAGTTTTTTTTTGGAAGGATTTTTTACAGGGTCCCCATTTATTAATGTAATATTAACTACTACTATTAATAAATGGGGTGTTGTTGAATAACACAACATTGAAAATTCACTTGGAAGAACCAGTTACCTTTGAGAGTTTTTTGAAATTTCTAAAAACTTCCAAAATAAAGATAGTTTTTAAAATAGAAATTACATGGAATATAAGGTAAGTAATATTGCTCATTAATATTAAAACAACATCTTCTTAACTATCATTCTTTTGATTATTCTTTTCTCATAAGAAATTCACTTTGGCTACATCAGTTATTACTTGGCTTTAAGGATAAAAAACAAGGAGGCTCTTCTCATATCATTTTTTAGTATGCTCAGTTCTCATAGGTACAACCTATGCTGCTAGCAGGTGTTCATAGCCTCAACAAGATTACCTTTTAACCAGAAATGATTCAGTATCCCACGTAGGTCAGAATGCAATTTTAAAGATAATCTCGTTTGTATACTTATTTCTTTCTCTATTTTTTGAGGTAATTCATTCTTCTTTCAAATTTTCATCTTTTATCTCTTAAAGGACAATGTCTTGGTTTGTTGACCAAAATTGACAATGCCATTCACTTGATTTATAACTTATCTAAACAAGCTAGCTCTTGATGAGACCCCTTGTATTTTGATTAATATAATCTCAAGCCATTACCCTGTTTTGATATGCAATATTGGTAATGTCAGTTAGTTATAATCTTATGATCATGGTAAGCCAGCTCTTGAGGAGACCTCTTATCCTTTGAGTTTAAGTATATTTTAGAATTACACTCTAAAAATAAACGTTGATTAGGGTGGGGAGAGTCATTATCTCTTTAAGAGCCTCTAGATGACAATTGTAGAGTTTTAAAGATGATTTTCTATAAAGAGACTTTGTTTTGTTATTGATACTTTTCTTGACTAGTGTAAAGGAAAGATTTATTTCTAAAGCTAAGCTTCATCAAAGATCAGATAATTTTGGTAGAGAATAGGAAGTTTTGAAGCAATAGAACTTAACTATATATTTCATATGTGAAGATTACTTTCATAGCAGTCTTTACTTACATAAGCGAAAAGTCAAAATTAAAAAGAGAATATCATTTGTAAAGCCAAAAAGAAATGTCTTTCAACTTGTATTATTATTTCTAAAAAATAAACTAAAGGCAATAATATATAGTGAATAGAAGAGATCATCTTCTATGGAAAGTATTTCTTTAAAATATGCCCATTAACCGGTACAGATTCTCTCTTACCTGATAAATCTTGTAATAGAAAAGTTGATGGGCCTATTTGTTCCACAATCTGAAATGGGCCAAGCCACATTTGTTGGAACTTGGTATGCTTACCCTTCTCTTGATGGCTTTATCCCATTTTAATACTAGGTCTCCGAGTTGAAAATATTTTCAACTTACAGAGTTTGAATCAAAGGAAGTTTTGACTAACTGCTGATGATGTGCATGTGTGATCCTGGCCTTTTCTCTTTCCTCTTCAAGCTTAAGGATTTGTCACTGTCTAACTTGCATAGATGAGGAAGGAGTTTGTTCAATGAACTGAACTAAGGCTAAAGAGGGAATAGCTACATTTTTAGGTAAGACGACTTCTTTCCCATACACTAAGTTAAAAGGAGAGTTCCAATGGAGGATTTATGAGTTATTCGATCTTCCCATTAAGCAAACATCAAAGACTTATGCCTGTTCTTTTGGCTTTGGTCAACAATTTTTTTAATAATCCTAATGAGATTCTTGTTTGTGGGTTCAACTAACCCATATCCTTGCGGATAATAATTAGAAAGGTACTTAAGCTTAAAACCTCTTTTAAGAGAAAACTATGTCATAGCATTGCCTGAAAAATAAGATGCATTATCAAACATCAAGGCAGATGGCAGGCCAAATTTGGTAATGATAAATTGATCTATGAATTCAATAATGTTTTCAGAATTTGCTACCTTGAGTGGAATTGCTTCCACCCATTTGGTGAAATAATCATTGGCTGTATAGATATATCTATGCTACTTAGAAGAACGAGGAATGTTCTCACCTATTATGTCAAATCCCCATTGCTGAATGGTTGGTCAATGTTGACTAGTTGTAATGGTAATGTGGGTTTCCTCTATCTTCCAACAACTATCTAACAAATTTTACATCTCCTTACATAATTGTGTGCATCTTTGAATAATGTTTGCTAGTAATAGCCGACATGGAGGATTTTATGTTCGGTGGTATCTCCCCCAAAGAGACTGCCAGTTGGCCCATCATGAAGTTCCTGCAACACCTTCTCTGCCTCATATTTTTCAAGACATCTAAGTAAAACATAATCATAATTTATTCTAAACAGCGCATCATTGACAATTTGATATTGTCTAGCTTTTAATCTCAAGGCCCTTTTCTTTGTGTAATTTAATTGCATTGAGGCATATTCATTTCTCATGTGAAATATGATATCAAGATATCTTGACTCAGTGTTGTTAAGGCTTACCTCATAGACTTGTACATCGTCACCTGAATGCTGTAATGCTGATAGATTTGATGCTCCTGCCAACATTATGTAGAAACCTCGACCTTTTATTATTTTTGGTGGTTTGATTTCGATGTCATATTCTTGTAGCGATGTAACCCAATTTTCTCTTTTCTCACCTACATCCCTTTGTATTGACAGATTTCTCACTACTGAGAATGGTACTATTACATTGGTGTGGGTTTTGAGGAGAAAATGTCTGAAGTGTTTTATTGATTTAACAACAGCAAAAGCTTGTTTTTCAACATCTGAGTAATTCAATTTAGCTCCCTGCAAATTGGAGCTAAAGAAAGAGATTGGGGCTTAAGATTTTTCTTCATTTGCTTGTGTCAATATGGCTGCATATGATTTCTCTGAAGCGAAATCATATAAAATCAAATTATTTGAAAAATTCGGTGTTGCTAGAGATGGGGCATTTATGATTGCTTGTTTGATCAAGTTAAAGGCTTCATGTTCTTAGTGTCCCCATTCAAACAAATATTTTTTTTTTTATCATGGATTGAAGAGGTAAAGAAATTTGTGAGAAGTCAGGGACAAATATTTCAACAAAATTTATCTCACCTACGAAATATTGCATTGAGTTTTTGTTATGCAGTAAATGTATTTCAGAGATTTCTCTAATTCTGTCAGGGTCAATAAGAATCCCTTCTTTGGACACAATGAATCCAAGGTGATTTCCCTCACTTAACGCGAGAAAAGACTTCTTGGGATTAAGAGAAATCCTATACCATTAGCAGCGTTCAAAGTATTGCTTTAAATCCCTTATATGATTATTGCGCTTTCAAGAATATATAGTTATATCATCTAAGTAGATTACTATTGATTTGTTTACTAAACATTTGAAGGCTATGTTCATGGCTCTCAGCAAAGTGGCATCGGCATTAATCAGTCCAAATGTAATATTTTGATAAGCATAAGTGCCCCATTTTGTCTTGTATTAGTGTTAGTGTTTGTATACTTCCATCAGGGGTCAAATATGCTCTTTGCATTTTCATTTTAGGTTTCTCATACTGAATTTTTGGATCATTCCACTAGGTCATATCAAAATGGTCCACTAATGGTTGTCTTCTTCTCAGAAATCAAATTTTCCCTCATGAGGTACATTTGCTGACCCATCTCCATGTTGTATTCAGTTATGGTTTCAGTTATGTTATTTTTAGATTCAAAGATGTTGTCTTTACATTAGGTCTTAGGCTTTATTTCCAAGGTCAAAAGAATAGTTTCAAGTGTAAATAAAGGGAAACAAAGGTATGAGGATGACCAATAAACAAAGAGTGATTTCTAGTAAGTCATGGTTATTATACAAAGATATTTTTTTACTAATGTAATTTTCATGTAAAAAACATGTTTTTGAGATGAAAACAAAGTATTTTAGTTTATTTATATCTTTTGATGTAATTCAAGTCATTTCATGTAATAAGTGTTGACATAAGCTACTTAGGCATTTCTCCTTGCTCCAAGAAAATGAAGCCATTGAACAAATCAGTTCAATCGAAGCATCATCCACCTGAAAAGAGACAAAGAGAGAAAGGTATTAAACAAAGATCTGGAGGAAAGAAAAAGTTCCAAAAAATATTAGAAAGTGGTTTTTTTCTAAAGAAAAATCAAAATCACCCTCTATATAAGATTTCAAATTCCTTTTCCAAATTCATCATATTCATTTCACAAAGAGAAAGAAGAGAGTTGAAGGAGAGAAGGGAATTAAAGCCAATTGGTGGCTGAACAAAGAGGAGGTGTTGCGCAAAGAGCAAGAGGCGCTGCGCACAGAGCAGATTGAGGAGGTGTTGTGCATAGAGGAGAGAGCATTGCAATGTTGGGTTGTGTTATATTCTTTCCACGACTAGCCCATGTAGTTAACCGGGGGGTTACAAGGGGGGCAAAGGCCCCCCTTTGTTCTGCCGATTGCATAATGGGGGGAGTCATAGGGGGTATGAGGGATGCAAGTAACCCCACTCTATGGGGTCCAGGGTTTTGGACCCTATATTAGGTTTGGAAGACCTATCTACGGTTTTGTGCATGTTTTTTGCAGATGGTTTTGGACCCGATGGTTTTGAGTCCATGGTTTTGGAAGCAGTGGATTTCATTCCATGAAATTGGATGCTTCAGCATGTATAAATTTTTATTGTAACATTGAAAGGAACATAATGAAAAATCAAGCTGGTGGTCCCAATTTTTGGATCTAGGGGAAAATATCTGTGTATATGTGTTTTATGTGTTATGCCCTCGCATTGTTTATTTTTTGTGTTTTGGAATTCGTATGTAGGTAATTTCTGTATGGGGTTAAAACCTACATTTGGTATAGGAGCTGTTTTGGCTTCAAGGGTATGCCTTTGCTACTGAGGGGTTTCGCTCGGGCCTGTGGTAGATCATGTTCAGTGGGAGTTCTGCGGGATCGATTATGGTGGTGAATGAAGATGGAGAGCAGTGGAAAGATAGAGATTGAGAAATTTAATGGTTAGAGTTTTGAGTTATGGAAACTCAAGATGGAGGAACTGTTGGTGGATAAAGATCAGTGGATCGTGGTAGATCCATGTACTAAACCAATGGGAGTATTCAATGAAGAATGGAAGAAGTTGGATCGGAAGGTAAAGAGCACACTATGATTGTGTGTCTCGGATTCAGTATTATTGAATGTATCAGGGGAAGCTACGAAGAATACTTTGTGGGACAAGTTAGGGACTTTGTACCACTTTATTTCTCTGGTGAATAAACTGTTCTTACAAAAAAAGCTATATAAGCTACAGATGAAAGATGGAGACTCAGTGACAGAGCATCTGAATGCATTTAACACTCTGGTAAGTCAATTATCGTCTGTTGATATCAAAATTTTATATGAGGATAAGTGCATTAGTTTGTAGTGTTCTCTACCAGATTCGTGGGATAGTCTGGTTATTTTAATAGGTAGCAATGCTATTGCCTTGCAGTTTGATGAAATAGTCTCATCCTTGCTGACGGAGGAGATGAGATAGAAGAATATTGAGTGCCAGAATGGTGATGCCTTGTCTCTATGAGGATAAAGCCCAGAACAAAACCAAAAATATGTCATCGAGTGGGAGATCTAAATCTAGAGGGAGATCTAAATCTCCAAGAAAACCTGTAAAGGTGGTGTGATGGAAATGGGGAAAGGAAGGACACTACAAAAGGGACTGTAAATCTAAATATCCTAACAAAGGAAAGGGGTCTGATGATGCTTCTTCTGCAGAGGCGAAAACCACCTTAGATGAAGGTGGGGATGTGTACTTCGCTTCTTCAAGTACACATGTAGATGATGAGGCATGGTTGATTGACTCAGGTGCACCTTTTCACTTCACTCCCCATAGAGAGTGGTTCTGCGAGTAAGAGAAATACAATGGTGGTGATAAGAAGGCTAGAATTATTGGTCACGGAAAAGTAAAGTTGAAGTTGCAAGGTGGAAGGGTTAGAACACTTACGGGTGTTCTACATATTCCTGCATTGGCTAGAAATCTGATTTCTGTAAGCAACCTGGATGATGCAGGTGTAAAAATAGTGTTCGAGAGGGATACCTGCAAGATGGTTCAGGGAGCACTGGTATTGATGTAGGGAGTGTGGATTGGAACTCTGTACAAGCTACAAGGTATCAATGTTGTTAATGGGTGCAACAGTTCTGTGGTTCCTGAAAGTGTAGCAGAAAATCTAGTGGTCTCTAGAGAGAAGACCATGCTATGGCATCAAAGGCTTGGACATATTCGGGAGAAGGGCCTTCGAATACTTCATGGTAAATATATGGTAGAAGGTATGAGTAATAGCTCTCTGGATTTTGATTTCTGTGAAAGTTGTATATGGGAAGCAGAATTATGTGAGTTTCACCTCTGGTGGTAAAAGGACGAAACAGATATTAGAGCTCATGCACAGTCATGTGTATGTACCTGTGAAGGTTCAATCACTGGGTAAGTCTATGTACTATATATCATTTATATATGACTTCTCTAGGAATACATGGATATATTTCCGTAAGAAGAAATCTGAAGTATTTGACAAGTTTAAAGAATTGAAGGCTCTCGTGGAAAAACAAATAGAGAAGAAGATAAAGGTTGTGAGGACAGATAACGGTGGAGAGTTTTACAGTAAGGAATTTGAATAATTCTGTAAGAAGTGTGGTATAGCACGGGAGAAGGCTACTCCATAACACCTCGGCAAAATGGAGTTTCAGAAAGAATGAATAAGACGTTGATGGAAAGGGAAAGAAGCATGTTGTGTGGCGTCGGGTTAGGATACGAATTCTAGACAGAGGTGGTGGAGACAACATGTTACCTTGTCAATAGATTACCTTCATCATCGTTGGAGGATAGGACTCCACAAGAGGTATGGACTGGTAAGAAACCCTCTCTTTCACATCTGAGGGTATTTGGATGTGATGCATATGTACATGTTCCAAAGGAGAAACGAACCAAGTTGGATAGTAAATCTGAAAAGTGCATCTTTATTGGCTATAAGGATGGTTTAAAGGGTTATATGCTTTGGACCCTAGTAACAAGGAAGTACAACTGAGATGTGGTGTTCAGAAAGGTGAAAGATGTTATTAAACATGAAGTTCAACCAAAGGAACCTGAGAAGATAAAGTTTAAGCTAAAGGAGGAAGAATCAAACTCTACAGCAGATGAGTAATTAGAAGATGAAGAGCCACAAACTCCTGGTGTGAGAACATCAGTTCAAGAAAGAAGGCAGCTATAAAGGTATAGTCCATCTTCTTTCTGTTTAAATTTTGCTTTATCTATTACTGATGATGATCCCAGAACGGTGAAGGAAGAAGTAGATTCAGAGGATGGAAAACTCTGGAAAGAGGCCATGGTTGATGAAATGACATCTTTGCACAAAAATGAGGCTTGGGATCTAATGGAGCTGTCAGCTGGAAGGAAACCCATTGGTAGCAAATGGGTGTTCAAGAAGAAGATAAATGCAGAAGGAAAGGTGGAGAAATACAAAGCTCAGTTGGTATTAAAAAGTTATTCCCAGGTGTTAGGAATTGATTTTGGTGATATTTTTTCTCCTGTTGCCAACGTAACTTCTATTAGATTAATTTTATCCGTTGCTATTGCTTTTGATTTTCAGGTGGAATATATGGATGTGAAGACAACATTTCTTCATAGGGACCTGGAAGAGGAGATCTACATGAAGCAACCTGAAGGTTTTGCAGCGAAGGGTAAGAAAGAACTAGTATGCAAGTTAAAGAAGTCTTTGTATGGGTTAAAACAATCACCAAGGATGTGGTATAGGAAATTTGATACATTTATACGGGGACTTGGCTTCACCAGAAGCAAAGCAGATCGCTGTGTGTATTTTAAATTAATTGGTTATTATGTTATTTATCTGGTCTTGTATGTGGATGATATGTTGCTATTTGGAAATAACAAAGAAATTATCTAGGATTTGAAGACCTATTTGTCCTCCAAATTCGACATGAAAGATCTTGGTGCTGCAAACTATATTTTGTGGATGGAAATTAAAAGAGATGGGACAAAAAGGAAGCTCTGGTTAAACCAGAGGAAGTATGTCGAGACAATATTGCAGAGGTTTAATATGCAGGATAGTAAATCAGTGAAGGTTCCTATTCCTATAGGTGTAAAGTTATCTATTGAACAATGTCCCGAGACACAATAAGAGGAAGAGGACATGTCCCGTGTTCCATATAGCATTTGGTAGCCTGATGTATGTGAGGGTCTATACTAGACCAGAAATTTCACATGCAATGGGAGTATTGAGCAGGTATATGTCAAAACCAGGGACGGAACACTGGACAATAGTGAAGCGGGTTTTCAGGTATTTGCATGGCACTAGTTATTATGGTTTGTGCTACCAAGGAAGACAGGGATTGGACAGAGTGTTGGATATTCGTGGCTTTTTTTATGTAGACTGGGCTGGAGATCTGGATCAGAGAAGATCTACAAGTTGGTATGTGTTTAAACTATTTGGAGGTGCAGTCAGTTGGATGAGTAAGAAACAATCTATAGTGGCACTATCAACTATAGAGATGGAATACATAACAGCCACTGATGCAAGCAAGGAAGAAGCTTGGTTGCAGAGATTGTGTTCAAGTATGGGGTTAGTACATGGAGCTATAAGGATAGAATGTGAAAGCCAAAGTGCAATTTTATTGGCAATGAACCGTGCATATCATTCAAAGACAAAACACATTGATGTTTAGTATCACTTTCTGAGGGATATGATAGAAGGCAAAAAGGTGTCGCTGGTAAGGGTGGACACTTTGAAGAATACTATAGATGCATTGACAAAATATGAGACCTCTGATAAGTTCTCTTAGTGTAGAGAAACAATGGGCATTGTAGGGCTGGATAAATGACTGAGCTCTATTGTGGCCCCCTGTGGAAAGAAAACATCAAGTGGGAAAATGTTGGGTTGTGTTATATTCTTTCCACGACTAGCCGACGTAGTTAACCAGGGGGTTAGAACGGGGGCAAAACCCCCCCTTCATTGCACTGATTATGTAGCAGGGGGGGGTCACAAGGTGTTTAAGCGGTGCAGGTAAGCCCACTCTATGGGGTCCGAGGCAGCACCCCAGAAAATTTTGGTTTTGGACCCTATATTAGGTTGCGCGGACCTACCTATGGTTTTTTGCATGTTTTTTGCATATGGTTTTGGACACGATGGTTTTTGGTCCATGGTTTTATACATTATGGTTTTTGGTCCATGGTATTGGATGCTTCGGCATGTATAAATATGTATTGTAACATTGAAAGAAACATAATGAATAATCAAGCTAGTAGTCCTGGTTTTGGGATCCACGGGAAAATCTCTATGTATATGTGTTTTATGTGTTATGCTCTCACATTGTTTATTTTCTGTGTTTTATAATTCGTATCCAACTAATTTCTGTACGGGGTTAAAACCTACATGTGCATAGGGACGAAACACTGTGCATAGGGCCTATTTTCTAGTGCAATAGAGCTGAACCACTATGCACCTATACAAGGCACTATGCATAGGGCCAACAAGCACCAAGGCCACCCTATCAATCATCCAAATTGCTCTTTTTCCACCTAGAACTTCTAAACAAGTAAGTGCACTCCTTAAACTATCCTCTTGAGAATCAGTTCATGATTTTGAAGTTGGTTTTCTATTTAAAATTTCAAACCCTAACATGCCTACAAATCCCTCCACATATCCCTTATACCCTTATTCCCTCAAAAAAAACCCTCCACCTATCCCTTATACCCTAATCCCAAAAACAAAATCTTGAAACCCTAACTACTAAATGGTCCCTACAAAAATAATACCCTCCTTCTCACTCTCATATCATATATATTTCATCCTACATCGCATAAGCTCATCTCCCCTTTCCCTATCCCTATTCACCATAACTCACTTCTTGATTACCTTCTTTAAAGTTTCAAAGCTTCAAAATTAAATAGACATGGGTAAAGAGGATAGAGACTATGAGGAGGAGGAAAACAGTGGTAGTGAAATCATGGGAGATGAACCTCAGCATTATAGAAAACCACATAAGGGAGGAAGAATCATCAGAGAGGAACCATTAAACATCAAACAGTTACAAGCTTCTCATATGACTATCTATTATTTCAGGCATCTAGGGTGTTATGAGTTTTGTGAGAAGGTAGAAAGAGTTCAACATCATCCTAAGTTGACCGGGCTTTTTGTAGCCAATCTCCATGATAACAAGGTAACTCTTGTCGGGGTGACATTTACAGTTTCATCCTCCATCATTTCTGATGCTACAAGGATTCCAAATGTGGGGGAAAAATGGTATAAAGCACAAGACTTGGATGAGCACTACTATGAGCCATACATTAAATCCATGTACAAGAATGAAAAGAAGAGGACCTTTCCTTTCAGGTTCTTTGAAGACAAGTATGCCCCTATGATGAGGATCATTGTGAAGTATTTTACATGTAAGGGCAGATTTTCTAGATTGTACACCTATCATATTAGGCTTCTTATACACTTCACAAGGTTGAAAATTTTGAACATCCAGTATTTATTATTTAGGAACATTGAGAAGATGGCCTACATTATATAGAAAAATCCATACCCCTAGCAAATGAGTAGTATATATCACTATTCCTTGATTAAGATGATTGTGCTACATCATCTCAACCTTGTCAACATTTCTTGTTATACATTTATTGCCAATGACATCTTTAATGGTCCTCAAATTCCTTGACCAGTGCCCCAAGAAGAAGAAAGGCCTTCCAACACTTCCAAAGTAAAGAAAAGTGAGAAGGTTAAATAGACTAAAGTTGTTAAGAATCTAGAAACCTACAAAACATATCAGAGAGGGGCTAGAAACTTGTTTGGAGTGGACAGGAAAGTTCTTACTACACTTGATGTGGAAGGGTCCTTGCCTTCTTCATCAAATGATAGGCAAATGCTTGATCCACAAAATGTGGAAGGGGCATTGCCTTCTTCATCAACAAAATAGGTACAATAGGTGCAGTAGGTGCACAAAAGGAAGGAAAATATGCTGGAGGAAAGCCTCAATGATGAGGAGGAAAGGGAATTTGATTTGATGGAAGATGATGAACTAGAAAAACCACACATCCATCATGGCATTGAGATAGTTGACTTGGAGGCTCAAGATGAGGCAACAAATTAAAAGATAACCATAGGGGAAAAAGATGCACAGATCCAAGCCCTGATGGACAACTTGGTGATAGCTAATTATGTCATTTCATACCTTGAGCAAGAGAAAAAGAAACTAAGTGACAAACAAGTCATCATGGAGCTGGAACTTCTCAAAGAAAAGAGGCAAGTTGACAAAGGCAAGTCAATAATGCAAGAAGAAGAAACCCTAGCCACCTTGACTATGAAGCAAAGGCTTGAGAAGAATAATGAAGAGGATATAGAAAATTGGCTTGACAAGGTCAATTTGCATTTGGAGAAGCTACTACAAAAGGCCAACAGGGACAATAAAATCATTAGGCACATGGCTTGTTGATCCAGGAGGATCCATCGATCCAATTGCACAAGTGTTCAAAGTGTCGTCATTAGTATTCATGTGTGTCAGTCAGTGTTTTCGTCGCTTCAGTTCAGCTTTGATAAAATGACAATGTTGGTAACGATTAGGTTGTTCAGGTAATGTTATGGTTTCATGGCATTCAGTTGATGTGGTGTTGTACATAGCTATTGACTTATGTCATCGACAGTTCCGCCAAGGTTTTGTCGATGACATGTGTTTTTTCATTTGACTTTGAAGGATTTATGGTTGATATAGTTTATTGTGTAAAAGGATTCTAGTTAAAGAACCTGGTCAACGACATAATCTTGTCATTGTCACCACTAGTGTCAGTTTCAAAGATGTGATGGTCATCATCATGCAATTTTCACAAATGTCGCACAGAGACCACAAGGATGTACCAGGGTCGATCGTCTGGTAAATGTTTCAGTTTTGTTGATGTCACTGTGTAGAGCTAACATGCGTCTTGAATATTTAAACAACACTCTAAACCTAAGCCTAGACCTAAACCCTAACACCTAGAATATCCTATTTATCTTTTTTTACCCTAAGAATCACTAATACATTCTTACCCTACATCTAAGCCCTAAATCCTATTCTACACATCCAAATCCTAGTGGCATTCAAAATCCATTAAACCTAACCCTAGACCTATGTTAGAACTACATTCAAACCCTATCACCTAACCCTCGACCTATTTCAAATGTAAAAACATTACATTGTAAACAATGCTAATACCCCTCAAGACTTTGTAAACAATGTAATACATAAAACATAACACAGTTAAACTGTGGGCTTATACCGTGACTGTGACCGCATTGGGATTATTAACATGTGAGCATGTAATACAAACTATCGGAGTTTTGTGCTAAACATTTTGGATTTCACCGCATCAGAACCATCAGCACGTACAGGCCACATGTGAATGGATTCAAGTTATCCGTCGAGGTTAACATGACAGTCAAGTCATAACTGTAACGGAAACTGCCATACATGTGAACACAGTAACGGCCAACTGGAACCGCCGGAGCTTTGTCAACGGAACCGCTAGAGGTTAACCACTAGGTTGTAGCCTACGGTTAGACGACAGTTGGTCACACATAACCATTAGCCCCTCTACCCAGTCAGTAAGCCTCCAATGGCTAATAGCTTAATATAATGTTTTTGTATGGGTTTTGTTGCGATTTTTTGGTTTTCAACTAATTCCATGACCATGACTAAACCCAATGGTGGCAGTTTGTCATTAACCAAACCCTAATTCAACCCTTCAAGTCAGCCCATTCATTCCTAAATCATTCATAGGTGGTTATGATGTATTTGTAGGACTTTATAACATGAATTCATCATTGAAGACAAGGAGGAGTGCTTTTCAATTTTCATGTGCAGGTTCTGGAGGTTAGAGGCGAATTTTGATTTCAGAGTTTCAGGAACATCGAGAGTCGGATTTGGAAACCGTAAGAGGCATTGGGAAGGTGTTTAAGAGATTTATCTGATGACAGAGGTCAGAATTTCCTGTGTGCAAGTTCAATATAGTCTTTTCAATATGTAATCCACTTCTTCTTCTCATTCCTAATAAAATGGTCGCCCATATTGAAAGCGGACCCGGAGACCTAGTCCATCAGGGATGAACTCTATAATCAATATCGTTGTCTGGTATATCTATGTCTTCATTGTTTACACTTCTGTTTTGCATCTTTCTTACGGTTTATCAACTGTCGTAAAGTGTTCTACTCCAGTAGCTTACATCGTTTTCGATGCTTTCAATTATCATTCAAACTCACTAATGGCTAATCAATTCTTTATCAGTTCTAGTTTATGATCATATTAGATCATATAATTTGGTATTAGAGTAGGTTGAGTTTGTAGAATGTGCCATTGAATGTTAACTAGGTGAAAGTCATAACGAGGAGAAGGAATCCCTAAGCAGATCGATCTAGAGATTGGAAAGCGACGAATCGTTCAGAAATTGACCATGTCAGGACCTGATGCAGGTGGAAACACTGAGACTAAGATGAGTGAGGAACAATTTCAGTAGGAGTTCTTAACCATGCAATAGATGTTGGGAAAATTGTACAAAGACAAGAAGGCAATAGATGCATCTTCTTCTTCGAAGGCATCGAAGAAGGACAGAGGTAAAGGCAAGGAAGATAAACCTCCTTCACCTCCATCATCTCCATAATCCTCTTCTTCTTCTTCTTCTTCTTCTTCTTCTTCCAGTGCAACATCTGAAATGGATAAGAAACCAAAGAAATCATCTCTTTTGAAACTCGATGTTAAATTTGAGTTACCTATTTATGATGGTGAAATGAATCCTAAAAAGTTAGATAACTAGATAAAGTAGTTAGAAGTGTATTTCCACATTTAGAACATTTCTAAAGATCAAACTAAAATTCAGTTAGATACACTTAGAATGGGGGGAACAACTTTAATTTGGTGGGAAAGCAAAACTCATTTAGATGTAAACAAAACAGGAAAATTTATCTCTTCATGGTCTAGTTTTTGAAAGCTCTTAGGAAATAGTTCTATCCTTTAGGATACATGTAGCATGTTGTTATTGATTGGAAACATCTAATGCAAGGTAAAGGGTAGAGTGTTGAGGAGTTTACTCAGGAATTTAGGAGGAAAGAATTGGCGCTTGGTATCTAGTTGGATACACATGAAACTTTGTTAAAATACATCAGCAGTTTACATTCATATTTGCAACATACTTTATTAATGTTTAATCTTGATGATTTTGACGATGTGTGTGTTCAGGCCATAGATATTGAATCAGGTGGTAGACCATTCAAGTTGTCATCACAGTCATCCAAAGAGATCGAAACTAGAGAATCCAAAGACAGTAATGGGAAGAATATTTTGAAGAGAAAGAAATCAGCGATCATTTAGAAGGAAAGACCTGCTTGTTCTCATTGCTAGAGAATCGGTCATGATGAATCAAAGTGCTGGGAACTTCATCCAAAACTTAAGCCCAAAAACTTCCTTAAGGTGAAGGATGAAAAGAAGGCCATTGCAGCATTCTAGCAAGACCTAGGTTTAGATTCAAGTGATGAAAGGAAAATAACCACCATTGTTATGACAGGTAAAACTTCTGATACTAGTTCAAGTTCGAAATCTAATGTATCATCTTCAAACATAAATCCTTCACATGAGGAGAAACGAGTTGAACTCTTCCACATAAGGATAACTTCTAAGCATGCAAAGATTGACACGATGTTTGACAGTGGATCACAAGCAAATTTAATATCTCAACATATAGTTAAGAAATTAGGATTGGAAACACATAATCATCCAAGACCATACCCATTAGGTCGGATTAATAAATCAACTCAGATACATGTCACAAAGTAGTGTCGGTTAAAATTTTCAGTTACATCTAAGTACATGGATGAAGTGGAGTTAGATGTGGTCCCAGTAGACATTTTTCGAGTTGTCTTAGGGAGTCCTTATCTTTATGATAGAGATGCAATCTTTTCCAAAATAGAACATAAATATCACCTAAAGGAAGAAGGGGTTGAATTTATTGTTAGGGCACATAAAGTCAAATCAAACTTGGATTTAATTGTTTCAAATCAAGTTAAGCAGTTTATAAGTTCAAGTGAATATGTACTCATGGTTATTAAGGAACAACATCAGGTTGATTGTTCAAGATGCAAGATTCAGTTTATAGATCAATTGGTTAAGGTGGTTAATTCTTTTCTAAGAAATCTTACTCATGAACAAGATAAGCAACATGAGATACATTTAATGTCCTATGAACATCTTCTTAAAGATAGAATGAATCTCAATTCATTCATTCAACTGAATTATAGAAGCTATCATCGTCAGCATTGTATTGCAAGGAATGGTAGTTGTGGGTCTAATAAGAGACTTGTTTCAGATGGTATGTTTAGTTTTAGTTTTAGGGGTACAGGCTAGTATTGGGAAAAGTGAGTGTTGCATTTCTTTAGTATTGCATCATCGTTTCATGATTTTAGAAGTAATGGAGCCTCTCTTCAAGTGGGGAGGAAGTCTATAAGTTTTCATGAGAAAGCATTTTTGAACGCAAATCTAAAGTTCCCTTACCATGGTTTGAGAACTAATGCAATAAGTGAAAGTGTTAGTCAATGGAAATATCAGTTAATAGACATAGTAATTCAAGTAAATCAACAATTACTTAGAAACTTTCAGAATCAAACTAAGTTGCAACAATCTTTACATCACAGCTAGATGAATTATGGGTAGCAAGTTCACTTAATAATCAGTTAACAAGAAAGTAAATCAAGTCAAGTAATTGATAAAAAATCAAAATCAATGGAGTCTTTGAATATTTCAGTTATTCTGGAAACTAGATTGTTAATACCCATCAGATGTATTGAACAAAGTTCTACAAATACTGTTTTCAAATATGTTTTTGAATCACTAACTCATGATTCTTCGTGGAAAGAATTCAATTTCCATGTAAATAACAGGTTGCTTACCCGTCATTGCAAATTGATCATACTGAGGATGGAAGAAACATGTCACCGAATCAAACAGTATCATTGTCAGCATCATCAAGGTCATCTCATGCATATGATTGATCAAATCTATTGGTACATTGTCAGGTCAATATGAAAAGAGAGTGAGTTATACCCTCATCTACTATATAATTAGGCAAAATTTTGTGGTATGAAAGCTTTCAAGTGGAGAGGAATGATCCAGGAGGATCCATCGATCCAATGGTACAAGTGTTCAAAGTGTCATCATCAATATTCATGGGTGTCGTTCAGTGTTGTCATCACTTCAGTTCAGCTTCAACAGAACGACAGTGTTGGTAATGATAAGGTTGTTTAGGTAATGTTATGGTTTCATGGCATTCAGTTGATGTGTTGTTGTACTTGGCTGTCAACTTATGTCATCAATAGTTCTGCCAGGGTTTGGTCGACGACATGTGTTTTCTCGTTCGACTTGGCAGGATTTATGGTTGATATAGTTGATTGTGTAAAAGGATTCGAGTTAAAGAACCTGGTCGATGACATAATCTTGTCGTCATCACCACCAGTATCAGTTTCAAAGATGTGATGGTCATCGTCATGTAATTTTGACGAATGTCGCACTGAGACCACAAGGATGAACCAGGTTTGATCATCCAATAAAGTTTTCAGTTTCATCGATGTCGTTGTGCAGAGCGAACATAGATCTTGAACAGTTAAACGAAACTCTAAAACTAAGCCTTGACCTAAACCCTAACACCTAAGCTATCCTACTTATATTTTTTTACCATAAGAATCAATAATACACTCTTACCCTAAATCTAAGCCCTAAATCCTATTCTACACGTCCAAATCCTAATGGCACATAAAATCCATTAATCCTAACCCTAAACCTATGTTAAAACTACATTCAAAACCCTATCACCTAATCCTTGGCCTATTTCAAATGTCAAAACATTACAAACCTAATCCTAATACCCCTCAAGCCTTTGTAAACAATGTAATACATAAAACATAACATAGTTAAACTGCGGGCTTAGACCGTGACTGTGACGATAGCAGGATTATTAACATGTGAGAATGTAATACAAACTTTCGAAGGTTTGCGCTAAACATTTTGGAGTTCACCGCGTCCGAACTGTCAGCAAGTACAAGCAGCATGTGAACAGAGTCGAGTTAGCTGTCGAGGTTAACATGAAAATCAGGTCATAACCATAGCAGAAACTGGCATACATGTGAACACAGTAATGACCAACTAGAACCGCCGAAGCTTTGTCAGTAGAACCGTCGGAGGTTAACCACTAGGTGGAAGCTTATAGTTAGACCATGGCTGGTCACACGTAACCATCAACCCCTCCGCCTGGTTAGTAAGCCGCCAATGGCTAATGCCTTAATATAATGTTTTTGTATGGGTTTTGTTATGATTTTTTGGTTTTCAACTAATTCCATCACCATGACTAAACCATATGGTGCCAATTTGTCATTAAATAAATCCTAATTCAACCCTTCATGTCAACCCATTCATTCTTAAATCATTCAGAGGTGGTTGTGATGTATTTGCAAGCCTCTTTAAGGCGAATTATTCATTGAAGACAAGGAGGAGTGATTTTTAGTTTCCATGTGTAGGTTCTGGAGGTTAGAGCCGAATTTTTTTTTCAGAGCTTCGGGAGCATCGGGAGTCAGATTTGGAAACTGTAAGTGGTGTTGGAAAGCTAGTTCAGAGAGCTATCTGATGACAAAGGTTAGAATTGTCTATGTGCAAGTCCAGTCTGGTATTTTCACTATGTAATCCACTTCTTCTTCTCATTCCTAATAAAATGGTTGCCCATCTTGAAAGTGGACCTGGAGACGTATTCCATCAGGGACAAACTCCATAATCAATATCAATGTCTGGTATATCTATGTTTTCATTGTTTACACTTCTATTTTACATCTTTGTTATGGTTTATCAACTGTCGTAAAATGTTCTACTCCAGTAGTTTACCTTGTTTTCCGTGCTTTCAGTTATCATTCAAACTCACTAATGCCTAATCAATTCTTCATCAGTTTAGTATATGATCATATTAGATCACTCACCATTACAGAACCTAGAACAAGATTTGAAACATAAGGGTCAAAGAAATGAAGACAAGGCTAAAACAAGCACTCAAAGGCAAAAAGGAGGGTGATAGGCTTAGGTTTCCTTCTAAAGCTTCCTTGGCTAACCAATACACTTGATGATGGTGTTCTCCACAAAATTGGAGTAATTTTTGAAGAATTTTTGCTTTTTGAAGAATTTTGCAATTTTTGACTCAGAAAAATTGGCTCTATGCTCAACGCCACAGGCGTTGCGCTTTTCCTAGGGGCATCTAAACAGGAAATGGTCAGAATGTTTGGATTCAAAATGATGAGTACATGCACCCTGTGCATTTTCTAATCTTTTGGAATAGAATTGGTCAACCAAAAGGTCAAAAAGCACTCAAAAATTACCTTTCTGCCTTCTTTTTGAGTCACATAAGAAGTCTTGGGGGATCCGTTTTGATGGGCCAAATCAACTCCAAATGGGAAACATAAGTAATATTTAGAAAGTACATAGGGTGGGATTTCCAATGAGCTATCATGAGCTAAATTTGGGCATGGGGAAGACCTCCAAAATTGTCATGAAAAAAGCGTTGTGCATAGAGCTTGGGCACTGCGCATAAGGCAATTTTATCCTGAATTTTCACTTCACTCTGCCATGACTGTAATTTTGAGTTTTCTCTTATGGATGACGTTTTTACTAATGTAAATGGTAACTAGACATGTAAATAGGATGGATGATAGTTACTAGAAGCTACATTCATTATGTCAAAATCTATCTTGAGGACAAATGAATCAGTTTCCTCCCTTTAAGAGGCAAGTTGTTAGGTTTCCCAAATTCTATTTTCTTGTTCAGTTTTTGATGGATTAGTTCCTCATCCTAGGGATTAGACCCTTGAGGATGGAGGAGGTTCAAACAATGTCTATATCTTCTTCTTCTTTCTCATTGTAAAGGATTGGACTCAGCTGGATGCTTATGCTTTGAGTAGACATAATTTTGTATCAGTTTTAGCAGGAGATTAATGAAAAATTGTAGCTATTTCTTTGGGATCCATGTGGTATGATGTTCAATTTAGATTTCCTTATTTTTTCATGTGTTAAAATGTATCTTTGAATCCATTTCATCATTTCATACTCTTTAAGTGGATGTTTTTAGGTTGATAGGCAAAACCCATAATATTTATGCTTTGTTTTGGGAGAACATTCACAAGTCTATGCTTTCTGAAGTTTAGGAATAATCCATGTTGCTTACATGCTCTTTCTAGCTCCTCACTTGTCTTTAATCACTTCACCCCTCAAACCCTAGAGTGGTGAGCCTAGTGCCTACCTCTCCCCATCGAACACCTCGCAATTTTGACCTAATTTCCTTGCCCTAACTGTTTGGCTCCTCCTGATCCAGCAAAACCCTTCAAAATCAAATCAAACCTTGTGCTACTATACCTAGCCTAATATCATTTTCTTGATTCAGTAATCTTGGCTAAGATCCTTGCAGAGAGAGCCCTCTCCTAGACTAGTAGGCCTACCTACTTGGCTAAGCGTTGTTTGTGGTTACCCTGGCGTTGCCTTCCTTCAGCCTAAGGTTCAATCCAAGTGCTAACATCCTGAATGTAGTTTTCATCTGGTCATCTAGGTGCACTAAGACCTTATTATAACCTGAGAATCCATCAAGGAAAGACATTAGTTCTAACCCTGCAACTAATTGCAATATCTGTTCCATAGGGGGCAATGGGAAATTGTCCTTTTGGAAAGCTTTATTGAGATTGCGGAAGTCTATACATATCCAAATATTGGTGTTCTTTTTTCTAACTGGGACAATATTGGAGACCCACTCGGAATGTCTGATAGGAAAAATAATCTTGGCTTTCAACATTTTATTCAATTCAAATTTAATCTAAATTTCTAAATTAGGATGGATCTCCCTTAGTTTTTGCTGAATAGGTCTTTCATCAAATGTCATGGGAATAGTATGTTGAATAATAAAGGTGTCATATGTCTTAAGATGATATTCATAGTTCCATGTGAAGACATTCTTGTACCTCTTCAACAAACCTATAGAGGCTGATTTTTCATCTGATGTAAGTTCGAGACCTAGATTAATATTTTGAGGCTTTATTTCAGTCCCAAGATTAATCAATTCAAACCTGAGAGTTGAACTCTGAAGTTTTGAATTGGTGGGTCGTTTAAATCTGTCTTTGAGGTCATGCAAATCCTCCAACTTAACTACAGATTTTTGTATAGTGTTATTGATTGTTTCTTGTTTAAGTTGGTTATCATGCTGGTCTTCATCAACTATCTAGTCATCATAAGAGCCTTCTGAAGTCAAGAAGCTTATGATATCCATATCGTTATTAAAGACTCTCCAATTGGGATATTATCAGGAATAAAAGGCCTAAAAATCAATTCAATGGAAAATTGATCAAGGCTATAATCGTCTGGTGGAATAAGCTTGGAAGCGACATTAGCTAGAAGATCGGAACTAGCAATTTGGAGCCTTGGAATAGGGGAAATATTAAACGCTATAAAGTGAGAGGTCATGCCATACAATAATGACCGACAGTGTTTCAAATGTCCTAACAAATTGTGTATAGTATTTCTCACCTATTTCATTACAATTTATGAATCTCCAAATACTTGGAGGTGTTTGATATTAAGGCCAATTGCCTTATACAAATCTTGAACTAGTGCTTCACATTCAACATTGTTGTTCATGAAATCAAATTAAAGTCTGCATGCTAACATAGTATTTTTCCCCTCTGGGCTAACTAATATGCATCCTGCGCCTTCTTCATCATTGGATTTAGATCCATCAAAAAATAATTTCCAAA
Organism: Pinus tabuliformis; assembly: GCA_031772625.1. Lineage (NCBI taxonomy): Eukaryota > Viridiplantae > Streptophyta > Pinopsida > Pinales > Pinaceae > Pinus > Pinus tabuliformis. The sequence continues at coordinate 578,111,248 of CM062812.1, read as the reverse complement.
ATAGATAGCTAACTACAGGTTTATCTATGAAGTTTACACATTTATAAGTATCTGTTTGGGAAAATTTTTCAACTTGAGATACAACAGAGTTTTCTAAGAAAGGTGAAGTCTAAGAATTAAAGTTTACTAGAAATTATTCTACTAAATAGTTTCCAATGATATTGTTACTATACGCGACTGGTTCATTTTCTCCTTCTAGCTCCATGAATATGTACTTTTGTTGTTTCTAGTGATCAACCCTTATTTGATTTGGCTTACCATTAGAGGGAGGCCACATGTGAGACCAGACAGTTGCAAAATAACCATGAAGTTTTTCTGACCAATCTCTACTAAGGATTAAGCCATAGAACTCAGGAATATCAGCTACATGTATGTCAATGACTTGACAAACTTTAGGATTTGATTAAAGTCTGATGGTTACTTGATTAAGTTCCACAACAACTTTTACTTGAGATCGATCTAACTGTACTATACGTACAACAGATTTCTGAGGCTCAACTTTCAACTTTGCAAAATATTTTCTAGGTAAGATGTTAGATGAAGCTCTTGAATAAACTAAACAGTTTTGTAAATTCTTATTAAAGACTTCAAAAGTAAGGAGGAATGGAGAAGTATGAGATTTAGATCTTCCTCCAATTAGAGTGAAGTTAGCTGGATCAATCTTGTTTAAAGAGTTTCTAGGGGGCCTTCCCATTTCTTGTGTGGCTTGCGAGATCATGATAGCAGGAAGCGATGTAGTAGCTACTTCTTTGAGTTCTTTAAGGAGTAGCTTCTGCTGATGCTTCAATTTGCTAAGTTCATGAAAGGTGATGTTTGCCCTAATATTCTTCATATCATCAACAATATTATATTCCATTTCATCAGAAACTATCAGAGTTTTAGGTGAAGGTGAAGAATATATGTTTTAACCCCGTACAGAAATGACCTGCATATGAATTCTAAAACACAAAAAATAAAAAATGCGAGAGCATAACACATAAAACACATATACATAAAGATTATCGCCTGGATCCAAAAACCGGGACTACCAGATTGATTTTTCATAATGATCCTTTCAATGTTACAATACATATTTATACATGCCGAAGCATCCAATACCATGGACCAAACACCATCGTGTCCAAAACCATGGACCAAAAAACCCCACCTCAAAAACCATGTGTGAAATCATGCACAAAGCCATAGGTAGGTCCGCCCAACCTAATATAGTGTCCAAAAACAAAATTCCTCAAACCCCCTGTGATACCCCTCGCTACGCAATTGGCGCAACAAAGGGGGGGCTCCGCGCCCCTTCTAACCCCTCAGTTAACTATGTGGGCTAGTCGTGGAAAGAATATAACACAACCGAACATTCTCCCACTTGTTGTTTTCTTTCCACAGGGGGCCACGAGAGAGCTTAGTCATTTATCTAGCCCTACAATGCCCATTGTTTATCTACAGCAAGAGAAAGTCTCAGAGCTAACAAATTTTGTCAATGCATCTACGGTATTCTTCAAAGTGTCCACCTTTACCAGCAAAACATTTTTGTCTTCTATCATATCCCTCACAAAGTGATACTAAACATCAATATTCTTTGTCTTTGAATGATATGAAGGGTTATTTGCCAAGAAAATTGCACTTTAGTTGTCACATTCTATCCTTATAGCTCCTTGCACTAACCCCATACTTGAACACAATCTCTCCAATCAAAGTGCTTCCTTTCTTGCATGAGTGGCTGCCATGTATTCTACCTCTATAGTTGATAGTGCCACTACAAATTGTTTCTTACCCATCGAACTAGCTGCACCTCCAAATAGGTTAAACACATACCCACTTTTAGATATTCTTTGATCCAGATCTCCAACCTAGTCTGCATCAACAAAGCCAAAAATATCCAACACTCTGTCCAATCCTAGTCTTCCTTGGTAGCACAAACCATAATCACCACTTCCACACAAATACTTGAAAACTCGCTTCATTGTTGTCGAGTGCTACTTCCCTGGTTTTGACATAAACCTGCTCAATACTCGCACTACATGTGCAATGTCTAGTCTAGTACACACCATTTCATACATCAGGCTACTGATTGCACTTGCATATGGAACATAGGACATGTCCTCTTCCTCTACTTGTGTCTTGGGACACTGTTTAGTAGATAATTTCACACCTACAGGAATAGGAACTCTCACCGGTTTACTATCTTGCATATTAAACTTCTAGTTTACTTCCTCTGTTCTAAGCAGAGCTTCCTCTTTGCTCAATCTCTTTTAATTTCCTTGCCCAAAATATAGTTTGCGGCACCAAGATCTTTCATGTCGAATTTGGAGGACAATTGGGTCTTCAAATATTGGATAATTTGTTTGTCATTTCCAACCAGCAACATGTCATCCACATACAAGACCAAATAAATAACATGGTCACCAAATAATTTAAAATACACACAGTGATCTTCTTTGCTTCTGGTGAAGCCAAGTCCCCATATAAATGTATCAAATTTTTGATACCACATCCTTGGTGACTGTTTTAACCCATACAGAGACTTCTTTAACTTGCATACCAGTTCTTTCTTACCCTTCACCGCAAAGCCTTTATGTTGCTTCATGTATATTTCCTCTTCCAGATCCCCGTGAAGAAATGTTGTCTTCACATCCATCTGTTCTACCTCAAAATCAAAATCAACAGCAAAAGATAAAAGTAATCTAATAGAAGTTGCCTTGGAAACAGGAGAAAAAAATATCACCAAAATCAATTCTCGACACCTGGGAATAAGCTTTTGATACCAATAGAGCTTTGTATTTCTCCCCCTTTCTTTCTGCATTTTTCTGCTTCTTGAACACCCATTTTCTGGCAATGGGTTTCCTTCCAACTGGCAACTCCACCAAATCCCAAGCCTCATCTTTTTGCAAAGATTCCATTTCATCAAACCATGACCTATTTCTAATGTTTTTCATACTCTAAATCTACTGCTACCTTCACAGTTTTGGGATCTTCATCAGTAATAGATAAAGAAAAATTTGAACAGAAAGCAGATGGACTATACCTTTTTGGTTGCCTTCTTTCTTGAATTGATCTTTTCATAGCCAGAGTTTGTGGCTCTTCATCTTCTAATTCCTCCTCTACTGTAAAGTCTGATTCTTCCTCCTTTAGCTCAAACTCTATATTCTCATGTTCCTTTGGTTGGACTTCATGTTTAATAACATCTTTCGTGATCCAAAATGGATCTTAAACGCTATAAACCTCTAAGTCTTCAAATATTGGAAAACACTATCACAGAAGAAAAACACTAAGAAAGGCAGAAAACAGAGCTAAGTGGAACGTAAAGTCTCATTGCACTAGAGCCATCAGATCGGCCAGATCAATGGCCCAAATCAAATTGGTGATATCGTATCGAAAAAGACCAGCAGAGTATATAAGAGGCGGCCCTAAGGGAAATCCAACTACAATTGGCGGCATGAAGTGGACCGTTGATCGAGCGAATAGATCAGCAGCGGAGATTACAGGTATCACACCACAGATTTTCCAAAGCAAGGACTTAACCCGTAGGCCCAAAGACCATGCGATATGTGATTTGTGACTTATCGCATCGCAACACAACAAAGGGAAATGACCCTAAGACTATGCGATATGCGCAGACTTGAAAGGGTTTATAAATGTGACTTTATATTATTTAAGTTTCGAGGTAAATGGTATTTCGGGTGGGCTTCAGGCGGTAACTAGTATTGGAGAGGCTTCGCCTAATTCCATACACTGGCCGACACATAACACACCATAGGAGAGAGAAAACTACTTTTTCAGGCAGGCAATCTCCATGCAAGTAGGCCACCGGAAATGGCTGTTAGCCGTTAGATCAGAGATCGTGGATCAATAGTGGAGATCGAGCAGACTACTTGATCTTTCAGGTTGGATGTGAACCATCGGATCAAAGGCAGATCAACGATGTGGAATACAGAGGGCTCGCGACAGCAATAAAAGGCGAACCCGAGAGGATTATAGGATAGACTATATATCATTTGAAGTTCATCTTTAATGTTTTGATTGGGTTTTTCATTGGTTTTCAATGTATTTCCGTTATTATCGTATATAGACCAAATATGCATTATATAGGGGATTTGTGCTAAGGAGGACTGAATGGTCGGTTTCACCGCACCCACCGATCCTTCCGTTTCTGAAAAGAGTTCTTGTGCCTTATGTGTTTTGTCTTAACAAGACTTGTCCAACGCCGAAAGGGAGGTGAATGGACAGAAGAGGAAGACAGAGAGCCTGAAGAGGGAAGGTAAACAGACAGGGTCAAGAGGCTTAAAAATCCATCCCATAACAGAAAAGAAATGGAAGTAGTTGCTCAAAGATAGAGAGTTAGAGAAGATGCAGCTACGAACAGTTGACTAGAGGCACTAAGAGGGAGAGTCTATGTACTCTTTAGACTCAAGGTTTTCAAATGAAATACCTATGTAATATCACTATTTGTTGTGTTATGGCTATGATTGAGATCACACCTGTAAACTCTGTTCTTGAAGACATAATATAGAGGTCGACACTAAAAGCTGGACCAGGAGACATAGCCAGGAAGTCTGCTGAACTCCTCGATTATTTTTTGTGTTGATGTGTTGAATTGTTATGCTTTTCAATTGTTAAAAGTCTATATTATTCGCAATCTTTTTGATCCATTATTCCTGAACATTAGTGTGTAATACCTTAATATTGATTTAAGATCTCATTTTCATATCAAGTAGTATCAGAGCATTTGGTTTTGGTTTTATTAAGGTTAGATAAGCTTGTGCTGGATTTTGAATGCTAACTAGATTAAAGCTCAAACTAGGATAAGGAGAACTTGTTGAGGCCAATCCAAAGATTGGAAGAGTCTATTCTCAGAGGATAATGGTTGAAGAAGCTCCATTGGGATCACAATCTCAATTTATAGAAAGTTTTAAGACACTCCAAGCCATGGTGGAAGAGATGTATCTGGAGTTTAAGAACAGTCGAGGTGAAAGCACAGCAACACCCAAACCAGACAAAGGAGCAGAGGAACCTTTTCTAGTTTCCTCACCAGAAGGCAAAGGAAAAGGAGGAATGACTCCTCCACCATCTCCTCCATCATCATCCTCGTCATCATCATCTTCTACCTCTTCTAAGAAGAAGAAGAAAACTTCCTTAATCAAATTAGATGTGAAGTTTGATTCGACAATTTATGATGGAGAACTCAATGTATAAAAGCTAGATAATTGGATAAGACATATTGATGTATGTTTCAGGGTACAAAATGTTGATTCAAAAAGGAAGAAGTTTCTGTTGGCTAGCCTTCGACTTGGAGGAATTGCACTAGTATGGTGGGAAGGCAAGACAAAATCTGATCTGCAAGAACATGGTAAAATAATTTCTACATGGAGTGAATTTGTTTTTGCTATCAAAAATAAATTCTATACTTTAGCTTACATGCAGCAAGAAATGATGAGTTGGCAAACTCTTCGTCAGTTGAAGGGTCAAAGTGTACCGAGTTATACTCAATAATTCAGAAAGAGAACTTTAACTCTAGGTATATCATTAGATTCACCTGAGACTTTATTGAAGTATATAGGTGGTCTTCATATATATTTAAAGCATACTATTCTCATGTTTAATCCCACTAGCTTAGAGGATGTATCAGCTCAAGCCACACATCTAGATGCTATAGGTAAGAATGTAAACCCAGAGGTTGGGGGATCATATAAATATTCTGTAAGAAAGAGTAATGAAAAGAAGAAATTGAAATGGAAGGAGAGGAAAGAAAACACTGTAAAGAAGGATAAACCTTCATGCACTCATTCCATGAAATAAGGACACGATGAGGCACACTGCTAGTTTTTGCATCTAGAAATGAAACCTAAGAAGTTCGGTGGTAAGAAGAAAAAGAATGCTACTGCTATTTAGCAGGACATGCGATTAGATTTAGGTGATGAAACAACAATTATAGCCACAGGTATTAAAGGTAAAAGATTTTGAAGAGTGCACAAGTAATTCTACACAATCTGTTGATAATGAAAATAATGAGAGGGAAAGGAATGAGATTTTTCGTATTAGAGTAATTTCCAAGCACAATAAGATTGATAATTTATTTGATAGTGGATCACAAGTAAGTTTGATTTCTGAAACAATTGTAAAGAAGTTTGGATTATAAATAAAACCTCATGAAAAGCCATACCCATTAGGTTGGGTATGTGATAAAATAAAGCTACAAGTAACGAGACAATGTAAACTTAAGTTTTCTATTGGATCAACATTTGTAGATGAGGTTGAGTTAGACATAGTTCCATTGGATATATGTGGTATTGTTTTGGGATGTCCATACTTGTATGATAGGAAAGCTATTTTATATAGAGCTGAGAATAAGTATCAACTCACTAAAAATGGAATAGAATACATTATAAGAGCTCATAAACTCAAAGATAACTATTCTCTCATAAATGCAGGGTAGATGAAAAGAATTATGAATTCAAGTAAGCAATTTTTACTAATGGTTGTAAAGGCAAAGGATCCTGAAAAATCCAATGCATTTGAAGGCTGTGATTCTAAACACAAAGTTGATTTAGTTAAAGTTGTTTCAGAGTATGATGTTCTATTTCAAGAACCAAAAGTTCTGCCACCCAAGCGAGAAATAGTACATGATATTTATTTGTAGCAAGATGCTCCATTACCTAACATTGGAATGTATAGGTTGTCAGATTTAGAGAATGCGGAGATAAAGAAGCAGGTACAAGAATTGCTTGATAAATGGTTTATATGACCAAGCACATCACCATGTGGATCTCCAGTCGTACTGGTGAGAAAGAAAGATGGTTTGTGGAGAATGTGCATTGATTATAGAAAAATAAATAAAATAATGATCAAGAATTGTTATCCTCTTCCTCGTATTGATGATTTATTAGATCAATTGAAAGAAGCAGTTTACTTTTCTAAGTTAGACTTGTGAAGTGGTTATCATCAGGTCAAAGTTGCAGAACAGGATGCATGGAAGACTGCTTTGAAGACAAATCCAGGACTTTATGAATGGTTGGTTATGCATTTTGGCTTAACTAATGCTCCTGCTACATTTATGAGAGTTATGAATCATGTACTCATACCATTTATTGTTGACTTTGTAATTGTTTATTTAGATGACATTCTTGTTTTTAATAAGACATGGGAAGACCATGTAAATCATGTAAAGAAGACTTTAGATGTTTTAGAAAGAGAAAATATCTATGTAAAACTATCAAAATGTGAATTTGGCAGAACATATTTAAATTATTTGGGTTATGTTGTAGGGGTGGTGAATTGAAGATGATCCCTCTAAGGTTGAAGTCATTATGAATTGGCCTAAACCCAAATCTTCTATAGAGGTTAGGATTTTCCTAGGGGTAGCACAATACTGGAGAAATTTTATTGCTAACTTTTCTTTGATTACAGCTCCATTACATGCTTTATCAGGATTGAAATAGGTGTTTAAGTGGGGAGGCAAATACCAGAAATCCTTCAACACCTTAAAAGAGAAAATTAGTACAGCACCAGTACTAGCACTGCTAGATCTTCAACATCCGTTTGAGATTGAGACAGATGCCTGTGGCTATGCCATTGGAGCAATGTTGATGCAACACAGATACCCATATGCTATCATTCTAAGACATTTACTTCTGCATTAGTTAATTATCCCACATATGATAAAGAATTGTATGCATTAGTACAAAGTGTGAAAAAGTGGAAACATTACGTAATGGGTAAAGAAACAATCATACATACAGATAATCAACCACTTTAATATTTGCACTCCCAAACTAAATTTCAACAATCAAGACATTATAGGTGGATGGGTTTTCTATAGCAATTTCATCTTGTCATCAGATATAAGAAGGGCATACACAATAATGTTGCAGACATGTCATCAAGATCAATCATAAACACATCTACTATACTTAAGCATAACTTAGTAATGCATGAAAGCTACATTGAACAATATGCTCAAGATGTAGATTTTAAAGATGTATATGCAACTTTAAGTCATGGCAAGCAAGTAGAAGAATTGGATTATTACGTAAAGGACCAACTTTTATATCATTTCGGAAAGTTATGCATTCCACAAACCGAAAGAGTTAACATAATCCAAGAAGCACATACTTCTCTCATATGAGGACATTTTGATGTAAGTAAAATACTTGCACAATTGCAAAGGTTCTGCTATTGGCCAAGAATGCATGAGACTGTTCCTAGATATATCAAAGTGTGTACTATGTGTGCTACAAGCAAGCCCAATAATCAGAAATTAGGACTGTACACTCCACTTCCAATTGCTTCTCGTCCTTGGGAAAGTGTTTCCATGGATTTTGTTGGAGGATTGCAAAAATCTAGGAAAGGTCATGATTATATGTATCTTGTTGTGGATAGGTTCAGTAAAATGTGTATTTTGATATCATGTAACAAGAAAATTACAGTTGAACAAACAACAAAGTTGTACTTTCAGAATGTATGGGTTCATTTTGGGTTACCCACTTCTATTTTATCTGATCGATATTCTCAAATTGTTGGAAAGTTTTGATCAAGTTTATGGGAGTTGATGGACACCACGTTGAAGAAGAGAACAACATTTTATGCACAAATAGATGGTCAGACAGAAGTGGTCAAGAGGATAGTGATCCAGTTGCTTAGAGGCTATTGCAACGAGCATCCCAAGCTTTGGGATGAGAATTTGTGTTATGTGAAACATGCTTACAACCGTGCCAAGCACTCTTCTACTCAGAGATCTCCTTTTGAGATTGGTTTTGGTTTTATAACAAAGTCTCCCTTGGATTTTGTCTTGGGTAAAGACATAGTAGTTGATGGACACAACTATGTGGACAAAGAAACCAAGTTAATTGAAAAAATCCAAGAAATTCACCAGGTGGTATAGGAAGAACTGGAAGGAAGTCAAGCCAAGTACAAGGAAAGACATGACAAGCATCGAGCTGAGCATAGTTTTCAAGTTGGTGATCAAGTCTAGCTATACATTAGCAAAGATAGAATGCAAGGTGAAGGTAAGAAGCTAAAACCAATAATTTATGTACCTTTCAAGATACTTGATAAAATTGGTGAAAATGCTTTTCACCTTGATTTTCCAGCTTATATGCAGATCTATTCAGTTGTTAATGAAGAAAAATTGATATTGTATGAACCTTGATTGATTGAAGATCCTGAAGAGCAAAGTCAGTTGCCTTCTATTTGGGATTTGTTGCCTGAGTATCTCAACGAGTTACAGGAGGACACAATTCTGTACAGGAAGGTAAGAACTACGCGTCAAGGGGATTTTGAGTACCTGAGAGTGGGACTCAAAGGTTCAAATCCATGTAGATCTCGATGGATGGAAATTGGAAAAGTGAGGGCATAGTATACTCACTTGCTCGAATGCTAAAACCAACTTTTGGAGGTCCAAAATCTTTTCACTGGGAAGGTGTGATCCAAAATGGATCTTGCACCCTCTAAACCTCTAATTCTTCAAATATCAGAAAACACTATCGCAGAAGAAAAACACTAAGAATGGCATAAAACAGAGCTAAGCAGAACATAAAGTCTCATTGCACCAGAGCTGTCGGATCAACCAGATCAATGGCCCAGATCAAATTGGAGATATCGCATCGGCGAAGACCAGTGGAGTATATCGGAGGTGGCCCTAATGGAAATACGACTGTGATCGGTGACATAATGCGGACCATTGATTGAGCGCGCAGACCAACAACAGAGATTACAGGTATCGCATCACAGATTTGCTAAAGGGACTTAACCCACAAGCCTGAAGACAATGCGATATGTGATTTACGACTTATCGCATCACAACACAACAAAGGGAAATGACCCAAAGACTATGCAATATGTGCAGACCCAAAAGGGTTTATAAATGCGGTTTTATATTCTTTGAGTTCCAAGGTAAATGGTATTTCGGGTCAGCTTTAGGCGGTAAGCAGTATTGGAGAGGCTCTGCCCAATTCCATACACCAGCCAACACGTAGAACACTATAGGAGAGAAAAAACCTCTTTTTCGAGTGGGTAATATTCATGCAAGTAGGCCACCTGAAATGGATGTCAACCATTAGATCAGAGATCGTGGATCAACAGTGGAGATTGAGTGGACTACTTTATGTTTCGGGTTGGATGTGAACCGTCGAATCAAAGGATGATCAATGGTGTGGAATACAAAGGGCTTGTGACAATAATAAAAGGTAGAAATGAGAGGATTATAGGGTGGAATTTATATCATTTGAAGTTTGGCTTTAATGTTGTGATCGGTTTTTTCATTGGTTTCCAATGTATTTTCGTTATTATCGTATATATACCAAATATGCGTTATATTGGGGATTTTTACAGAGGAAGACTGAACGGTCAGTTTCACCACGCCCGCTGATACTTCTGTTTCTGAAAGGAGTTCTTGTGCCTTGAGCATTTTGTCTTAACAAGACGTGTCCAACACTGAAAGGGAGGTGAATGAACAGAAGAGGAATACAGAGAGCCTGAAGAGGGAAGGCAAACAGACAGGGCCAAGAGGCTCAAAAAGCCATCGTATAATAGAACAGAAACATAAGTAGTTGCTCAGAGACAAAGAATCAGAGAAAATGCAGCTACGAACAGTTGATCAGAGGCACTAAGAGGGAGAGTCTGTGTACTCTTTAGACTTGAGGTTTGCGAGTGCAATCCCTATGTAATATCACTGTTTGTTGTGTTATTGCTCTGATTGAGCTCACACATGTAAACTTTGTTATTGAAGACATAATATAGAGGTCGACATTGAAAGATAGACCAAGAGATGTAGCCAGGAAGTTTGGTGAACTCCTTGATTATTTTCTGTGTTGATGTGTTGAATTTTTATGTTTTCCAATTGTTAAAAGTCTATATTATTTGCAATCTTTTCGATCCATTGAACTAAATAATATAGGCATTCCTGCACATGAGTCTGTAATACCTTAATATTGGTTTAAGATCTCATTTTCAGATCATTTTACCTATGTAAACACCACATCTTGGTTGTACACAACCTTCCTTGTTACTGGGTTCCAAAGCTTATAACCCTTGAAACCATCCTTATACCCAATAAAGATGCACTTTTCTTATTTACTATCCATTTTGATTCTTTTCTCCTTTAGAACATGTACATATGCATCACATCCAAATACCCTTAGATGTGAAGGAGAAGGTTCCATACCAGTCCATACCTCTTGTGGAGTCTTATCTTCCAATGTTGATGAAGGTGATCTGTTGACCAAGTAACAGGTTGTCTCCACCACCTCTGTCTAGAATTCTTGTCCTAACCCAGCACCACTAAGCATGCTTCTTGCCCTTTCCATCAACGTCTTATTCATTCTTTCTGCAACTCCATTTTTCTGACGTGTATATGGAGTAGTCTTATGCCGTGCTATACCACACTTCTTACAAAATTCTTCAAATTCCTTACTGGAAAACTCTCCACCATTATTTGTCCTTGGCACATTTATCTTCTTCTCTGTCTGGTTTTCCACCGGAGCCTTAAACTCTTTAAACCTGTCAAAAACTTTGAATTTCTTCTTAAGGAAATATATCCATGCATTCCTTGAGAATTTATTTATAAATGATACATAGTACACAAACTTACCCAATGATGGAACCTTAATAGATCCAAACACATCACTGTGCACAAGCTCTAATATATGTTTCGCCCTCTTACCACCAGAGGGTAAACTCACCCAATTCTACTTCCCATATACACAATTTTCACAGAGATCAAAATCGAGAGAGATATTACTCATACCTTTACCATGAAGTATTCTAAGGCACTTCTCTCTAATATGTCCAAGCCTTTGATGCCACAGCATGGTCTTCTCTCCAGAGACCACTATATTTTTTGCTCCACTTTTTGGAACTACAGAACTGTTGCACCCATCAACAAGAGTGCTACCTTGCAGCTTCTACAGAGTTCCAATATGAACTCCCCGCATCAATACCAGTGCTCCCCAAACCATCTTGCAAGTATCCTTCTCGAAAATTGTTTTTACACCTGCATCATCTAGCTTGCTTACGAAAATTAGATTTCTAGCCAATGCAGGAATATGAAGAACACCTGAAAGTGTTCTAACCCTTCCACCTTGCAAATTCAACTTTACTTTTCCGTGACCAACAATTCTAGCCTTCCTATCATCCCCCAAGAATACATCACCACCATCATATTTCTCATACTCACAAAACCACTCTCTATGGGGAGTTAAGTGAAAGGATGCACCTGAGTCAATCAACCATGCCTCATGATCTACATGTGTACTTGGAGAAGCCAAGTACACATACCCACCATCATATGAGGTGGTTTTCGCCTCTATAGAAGGAGCATCATTAGATCCCTTTCCTTTGTCTGGAGCTTTAGATTTACAGTCCCTTCTATAGTGCCCTTCCTTTCCACATTTCAGCAAACCACCATTACAGGGTTTCTTGGAGATTTAGATCTACCTCTAGATTTAGATCTCCCACTCGATGACTTATTTTTGTTTCTGTTCTAGGACCATCCTCGTACAAACAAGGCATCACCATTCTGGCTCTCCATATTTTTCTGTCTCATTTCCTCTGTCAGCAAGGGTGAGACTATTTCAACAAATTGCAAGGCATTTGCATTGCTACCTATTACAATAACCAGACTATCCCATGAATCTAGTAGAGAATACAACAAACTGATGCACATATCTTCATCTAAAATTTTAATATCAACAGATAATAACTGACTTACCACAGTATTAAATGTGTTCAAATGTTCTGTCACTGAGTCTCCATCTTTCATCCTTAGCTTATACAATGTTTTCCATAGGAAGAGTTTGTTCAACAGAGACTTAGATTGGTACAAAGTCCGTAACTTGTCCCACAAATCCTTCACCGTAGCTTCCCCTTCTACACTCAACAATACTGAATCTGAGACACACAATCGTATTGTGCTCTTAGCCTTCTGATCCAACTTCTTCCATTCTTCATCAGACACTCCCATTGGTTTAGTACCCAGATATACCGTGATCCACTGATCTTTATCGACCAACAAATCCTCCATCTCGAGTTTCCACAACTCAAAACTCTGACCATTAAATTTATCGATCTCTATCTTTCCACTGTTCGCCCGCTTCTTTCAATACCAGAATTGATCTTGCAGATCTCACATTGAATAGGGTCTACCACAGGCTCAAGCGAAACCCCTCAGCAACAAAGGCATTCCGTTGAAGGCAAAACAACTCTTATTTGAAATGTAGGTTTTAACACTGTACAGAAATTACCTGCATTTGAATTTTAAAACACAGAAAATAAACAATGCGAGAGCATAACACATAAAAAACATATACATAGAGATTTCCCCTGCATCCCAAAACCGAGACTATCAGACTAATTTTTCATTATGATTCTTTCAATGTTACAATACATATTTATACATGCCAAAGCATCCAATACCATGGACCAAAAACCATCGCGTCAAAAACCATGGACCAAAAGCCATTGCATCCAAAACCATGTATGAAATCATGCACAAAACCATAGGTAGGTCCGCCCAAGCTAATATAGGGTCCAAAAACAAAATTTTTTGGGGCACTGCCCCAGATCCCATAGAGTGGGGTTACTTGCACCCCTCAAACCCCTTATGATCCCCCCCACCATGCAATTAATGCAACAAAGGGGGGGCTCTGATCCCCTTTTGACCCGCTGGTGAACTACGTGGGCTAGTTGTGGAAAGAATATAACACAACTCAACGAAGAATCCAATTGTGAAGGAGTAGTTTGAGTGGATTTTGGTAAGGAATTCTTACCTATTGTTTTGTCCTTGGGAGGTGGAACTAAAGCCTTCTGCATTCAATTTGTTTGTGACAAATCAACAAGGTTTTTACTTTGGGTAGCGAAAGGCAATGCTTCTTGAGTTTCCTCATTGGGAAGGATAAAATCACACATTCCTTGTAACTATGCCACTTCTTCATCATCTGTTTCTTCTTCTTTTGTTGAATCTTCATCCTTCTATCTATCTAATTTGGCATTTGATATAGCATTTGGAGGTTTAGGATTAGCAGGGGAATTCATTTTAAATGGTCTGAAAGATTTCTTAGAGGAAGTCTCTGCTACCTGTTTTTTGATATCAACCATTTCGTTAGACATGGTCTTGAGGACTTTCTATAACCCTTCAAGATCAAAAGGATATTTAGGTGGTTTCTTCTTGGATTCATCACTAAAATTCGCTTTCTTAGATTTTCGTTCTCTTAATCTATTTTTATTTTCTACAGCTAGAATGAGTTTTTCTACAACTATTGCCTCCTTCATATTTTCTACCAAAGTTGGTTTGGAAGCTCTATCAACTGAAATAACTACGATTGAAGGTAGAGCAGAAATAGACCACTCATTTTGGACCTCATCATTGGGCTTAGATGCCATTGGTATTTTATTCAATAATTTATTGAAGCGAGAGCTGAAGTCTTTAATGGTTTCTTTCGGTTCAGCTTTCAAATTGGAGAGATCATTGATTAGGGTAGATGTGGATCTATCATCTCAAAATTTAGTTAAATCTACTCTTGGAAAGCATCCCAACTATTAATAGAACTTGATGGTAATGAGAAGTACCATGATCCTGTTGCTCCCTATAAAGTATATGTAAATAATCTTACAACTACATCTTCTTCGGCTACTTCATTCAAGTTAATGGATAACATGAAATTTCATATATTTTCCTTAACAAGTAGGCCATTATCGGGATTGAATTTGGCTAACCATTTCTCTAGAGGAGATGTAAAGGACCAACCATCCTAACATCTCCTGTTTTTTTCCATGGCCTTGGAGGATTTTGTGCCATTGCTGGTATGTGAGTGGGAGAAGGTGTAGCAGTGGTTGAAGGTGATTAGGTAGAGGAAGATGTAGTTCTTGTACCTCTGTGAATCATGATCTAGAGTGGTGAGGCGGATGATTGATCTTGTGATGGTATAGATGGAATGAATGAAGATGAAGATTGTGTCGATGAAAGAACCTCACTATGAGATTCGGATGGTGTTTTCTTAGCTTTCTTACAACTTAGCAGAGGGAATTCAAATAGGTGGATTCCAAGTAACACTATCTTGGGATAACTTAGATTCTTCTTGAGATAACGAAATCCCCTGTAATTTATGAATCAAATATTGGACTTCAGGGGCTTCAGAAGAAGAAGAATGATTTGGCTTCTTTGGGATTTCAAAAGTGGGTTATGAAATTTTCTTTGCAACTTCTCACTTAGGATTAGGGGATTCAGAATGCTTTCAAGAAGTTGGAGGTGATGATTGGGGAGTTTTAATCTTAGAATGGACTGTTGATTTGGATATACTTGCCATTCACAGTCAGACCCTCCTTATAGCGCCACAATGTTGAAGCCTAGAAAATCGTTGCTTCAACATGGGGGAAAACCACCCGATCTGGACCTTGGTTGGAAGCTCCTTTTCCGTATGGTGCAGTGTCTCTGACTAGGGATAATGTGACCAGTTTCCCAATCTAATTTATAATAGTGTTGATGGGGTAATTTGTGATATTTTGGAGTAATGTTTAAGATAAAAGTAATATATTCTAAACTAATAATCACATGCATTTTATCATAATTTAAAGACCATCTAATTATGACTATACTTGGGAATAAATTGAAGTATGCAATCTACGATAATGTCCAAACACAATTGGTAATAAAGATCATTCAATTGCAATGAGAAATGAAATCGTTTAGCAATAATCATTTCATATAAAAGGTTAGACAAAACGATTGTGAAAGATATATTGCATAAGAAATTATTCATGTATTTAGCATAA
Organism: Pinus tabuliformis; assembly: GCA_031772625.1. NCBI lineage: Eukaryota > Viridiplantae > Streptophyta > Pinopsida > Pinales > Pinaceae > Pinus > Pinus tabuliformis. Next base: position 578,095,492 of record CM062812.1, on the reverse strand, counting down.
AATATAGGCCATCATCATACATAAGTACAAAAATGCTTATGAAGATTCAAAATTTCATACATAAAAAATTTGAAGAGAAATTATTGCTTAATACATAAGTAAAAGAGAATTATGAGATAAAAGTACTATTTATAATACATCTTACTCATGTGCTTCCCAATCCATCCAACACCATCTAAGAGTAAAAAAGTGAAATTTCATTAGAAGATGCCAGATAAGATAAAAATAAATGTTGTTCCATTCATTTCACCAAAACTTCCTCAAAGGGACAGAAGTGCATGTTTTGAATATTGTTTCTGATAAAATTTCTAGACTCCTCACCAAAGGCATGAGAGGGGTTTAAATACTAAACTATAAAACTAAAACTTACAAAAATAGTTGAGAAGGTTTAAACGACCTTCCTCAAATTATGCAAAATAAAACAAAAATAGAGTTCATCATGGGCTTGAGTTGTTTTGATTCATCGATTTCAGCTTTCAACTACCCAGTGAACACGACGTCGGTTAGTGCTGGCACCATTTTCTCCATAGAAGTGGTTAGGCATCACAGGTTCATCCACTAGCTATGTGGTTTCACTAAATGTTGCCAATATGCTTCGCAGTTTAACCTGGTCATTTGCCTTATTGCTTCTGCTTTTGCTTCTATTTCCTGCCTCCATTATAGTTCAAGTTGTTTTACCTTAGGAAGAAAACCTAAAATGGACTCTGCCACAAGGTTAGCGCTATGTAAATTTTCATTAATATTTTCGATAAAACTTTTTGTTGCTACTGCCACGTCCGATGTTTCCTTTTCTACCTCTCTAAGCTGAGAATCCCAGTTTTCAAATAAGATTTTTTTGTGTGACTCTTCCAGTTTAGGTAGGCCAGCCTTTCTCCCATCTTCTGAATTCTGCCAGGTGATCAAGTCAGAGAATTTTTTCAATATTTCATCATATTCAATTCTCATTTCCATGAATTGACTTGTCAATTTGTCTCTTGTTTTGCAATAAGAATTCCGTTGCGAAATCTTCTAGAATAATAGTTCTTTTCAGTGCATCAGCTAGGAGTTAAGGCTGAGCACTTCAGCAATAAACTGATCAATTTTTAGATCATATTTATGTAGATAAGTTATTCCTTGTATTTTCACATCCTTCTCTGCAAAAACGCTGGCTTGATGTTTTATTTGCATCTACTTGAACTCTTGTTGAAGTTTAGCTAACTATGTCTCTGCTTGCTAATCATATTTTGCTTATTGTAATTGTTGTTCAAGTGACAGAATTTTATCTTCTTTTTCCTTAAGCAACATTTGCACCTTTGTTGCTTTGTCAATTGTTTTTGTAGCATAGGAACCTACAAACTATGACAATTTGGTAAGGTTGCAAACGGTTTGATGCAAGAGTCTTTCTAGACAACACCCATCAGTTCATTATCAGAGGTAGTAACAACAATAGAATCCAACTTCATTTTCTTCCTTTGTCTTTTAACAACTACTTTGTGTTGTGGGCTATAAAACAAATCAAGAGGGGGAATCTCCTCAATTCTCAAAACAGTTTCAGAAGTGGGACTAATAGGGATGTGCTCTACCTCTTGAGTATTTTACAATCTCCTTTGCTGTAATGTCTTGAGTTTCTTTCTGTTGTGGAGTTTGCTACTTTGTGATTTGTTCCTCTGTATGGAGACTTTTATTAAAGTTGTCCCATTCTTACTCTAAATAAATCACCAGGGATATTATTGGCTGTGTGGAGGTGGAATGGATTTCAACCTATTTTCTAGCTGAAGTTTTCTCAGCTGTCTTTTCTGTATACTAGGTTGTATCTTTTTCCAACTCCCTACTTCTTCTTTTCCCATTTTGTGATGACTTCTTTGACTCTCTGGTATATTTCTCTTGGGATTCTTTCCCAAAATCAATTTTAGAATTTTCTCTAGAATCTCCTTCTAGACTTACACTAGTAGTAGGCTCCCTTATTGGTTTAATCAATAATTGGTCAAATGGGACCTTCATCAGCCTCATTTCTATATACTCGTAAAAGGTTTCAAGATCTTCACGATCAAAAAGTAATTGTGCCATATGCTCCACCTCTGTGAAGGTGTTCTTCTGCAAAAACATGTCATCAAATGCATCTTCCTCATCACTGAATACTTTTATTTTTACCATGGTGGTAAAGTCTTTGACAGTGCCAAATGGGTCATATTGCCTTCCTAGGAATTTAGGTACCTGTAGAGATAACATTAGCTCTGCTTCCTTGAATGCATGCCTTGGGTCATGTAATGTAAATGCTCCACACTGTAAAGGAATGTAGGCCAAATGGCCTTTTTTGTTTCCTTTAATGATTTGCTCATCCCTCCCTCACTAGCTATTTGATAGGCTATCTCTCTAGCCATAATTTTGTCCAGAACATAGTATGTGAGGACATGGGGCAAGGTAATGCTGCAAAATATCCTGATATACGTAAACGTTTCGTCTCCAAACCATCTGTCCACTCGTCAACTGTGACCTTCATTTCTAGAATCCTTGGTTGTTCTTCCTCCAGTATATTATACATGGCTTCCCACGTAGAGGTTCCTCCCTCTCTGCTGCATGTAGTATCCATAAATAGAGGAGTCATTTCTAATTTCTCAGAGACGACTGCCTTGCCTTTCTTCACCATTACACCCAATTATTTTCTCTATGGATTTTCCCTGAAAATGAAGAACAACAGCTATCGGATACACAAATATGACAATGAACATAAAATGGAATAATGTAGATAACTTGTAAAGGTGATAAAAGGAGTTTTATTCGAACACATATAAGAAGATATTATATCACATTAAATGGGTTTTCACACATAAATGCAGTTAACTCTTACTAAATGCCCACTTATGCTTCATTATCTCTTAGCTTTAATGCTCATAAATATTTGCATCGTAAATCGAGAAGAAAACTTCTAGGGTGGCGAGCCTTCGAATTTCGATAATGGGGATTTTGCGATTTGAGAAGCAATATCACAGATCGTAATATCACATTGTGCCCTTTTTCTTTTCTTTCCATCCCTTACACTTCTATGAGATGCGAGCCACTCATTTATTGCCTCAAAACATATTTACTTGTCAGTTTTTTCCTATGTAAAGACCTTTTTAATAAGCGACAGACCTAAACATTTGTTCGTGATGTATTGAAGGAGTGGGTTCGGGTCCTGATCATATTTTGCAATATCAATCGATGGTCAATTTGTGGTGTTCCTTTGAATGTTCGAAATGCGATGCGATAAAGGTTATGGTGCCATCGTAATTTCGTATTTCACTTGTTTTGAGATAACCTTTTAAGGTGGGCTCTTCATAGATAGCGATATATGACGCAAGACTTGGTTTTGAAGAGAAAAACTTTAGGACCTAGTTTATATAAAAAATAGGATAGTTTCAAGGTATAAAGCGTAAAGTCCTCTTTTAATCGTTTTTCACTAGATTTGGTGGGTTAGAAAGGTTTTGATGATGCTTAATCATGTGATACGTGGGAAGGCAAGCATTTAGTAGTTCTTTTGAAAATGGGGTTTGGTTGATATCTTGATTTATTCCAAAATTAAATAAGAAAGATGCCTAAATGCTAAGTTTATTTTTGGAAGGATTTTTTAAAGGGTCCACATTTATTAATTTAATATTAACTACTACTATTAATAAATGGGGGGTCGTTGAATAACACAACATACTCTGAGATTGTGCATTGACTACATGCAGTTAAACAAAATGACCCTCAAGAATAGGTATCTATTACCAAGGATTGATGACTTGTTCAATCAATTTCAGCGAGCGACAATGTTCTCAAAGATTAATGTAACATCCTAATATAGTTAGGTACACATTAAATAAGAGGACATCTACAAGACATATTTTTGGACTAGGTATGGGCATTATGAGTTCATTGTAGTTCCATTTGGTTTAACTAATTCTGTAGCTACTTTTATGTTCTTCATGAATAGTGCATTATGTCCATATTTGGATAAGTTTTTTATTATGTTCATTGATGACATATTGGTATTTTCTAAAAATAAGGAAGAGCATGCCGAGAATTTAGCAACAGTATTGAGATTGTTGAGAGAGCATCAATTGTATGCTAAGCTCAGCAAGTTTAGTTTCTTTTAGATTGAGGCACACTACTTGGGACACATGGTTCCGAAGGATGGAATAGTAGTGGATCCAGAGAAGATAAGAGCTATCATGGAGTGGGAAACTCCGAGGAATGTGGATGAGGTCAGATCTTTCATGGGGTTACCAGGCTATTACAGGAGGTTCCTCAGGAACTTCTCATTGATTGCTTATCCTATAACATCATTGTAGAGGAAAGGTAATACGTTTGAATGGATAGATGAGTGTGAGGAAATTTTTTAGCAACTTAAGTAGTTGTTGACACATGCACTAGTGTTAAATATTGCATATTCGAATAAGGAGTTTGTAGTGAGTACAGATTCTGGCAAGAGAGGACTTAGGAGAGTCCTTATACAGAATAGACAGGTGGTATGCTCTGAGTCCTAGAAACTAGATTAGCATGAACAAAACTACCCCACTCATGATCTTGAGTTGGTAGTTATCATACATGCATTGAAGATGTTGAGGCACTATCTTCTTGGTAGGAGGTTTTTATTGATGAGTGATCATAATGCTTAGCAGTATCTATTTGACCAACAAAATCTAAATTGAGAGTAGGCTCGATGGTTGGGCATGATTAGTGAGTTTGATTTTTAGATCAAGTATATTAATGGTAAAGAGAACAAGGCGGCAAATGCTCTTAGCATGCAGATATGGATAAATCACTTAGCAACTATGGGCTCCTATGGGAAAGACATACATGATAGGATCTTGCAGCGAAGTTAGTAGGATGTTAGGTATATGGAGAATGTACACAGGCTACAACACAGTTCAGGTGGTAGTACAGGTACAGGTATAAATGGTAGTATAGGTACATGTACAGGTAGTTGTATAGGTATAGGCAGTGGTACGGGTAGATGTGGTGTTACAGGTACATGTACAGGTGGTAGTATAGGTATAGGTACATGTAGAGGTACAAGCAGTGGTACATGCATAGGTATAGTTACAAGTGATGATACATGTATAGGTAGAGGTAGTGGTGTAGGTACATGTAGTGGTACAACTGCAAGTATAGGTGCGGGTGCACTGGATGAGGACTATCATCTCACAGCAGACTGATTGGTTAGATTTAGAGCCATGATAATAGTGAGCTCCAAAAGGTGATCTTGAGACAGTTCCATTCAAAACCATATTCAGGTCACCCATGTTATCAAAACACACTAACAACAGTGAAGAAATTCTATTATTGGTCAAATTTGAAGAGAGACGTAGCAGAGTTTCTAGTTAGGTGCTTGGATTGTTAGTAGGTGAAGGTAAAGTGTAAGCATCGAGGTGGACTGCTACATTCAATTGCAATTCTAGAGTGGAAATGGGTGGTCATTTCCATGGAATTTATCATAGGTTTTTTGAGGATAGTGATACATCATGATTCTGTCATGGTTGTTGTGGATAGGTTGACAAAGGTTTGACACTTCATTCTAGTAAAGTCTACATTCTCATTCAGTGATGTGGTATAGGTCTTCATGAGGGATGTGGTCAGATTGTATGGATTTCCAAGGAAAATTGTGTCAGACAGGGATGCAAGGTTCACTTCCAAGTTTTGGAAGGAGTTATTTTAAGATTTTGGATCAAACTTGGCCTTTAGTACAAATTATCATCCGTAGACTCATGGACATATAGAGACGGTAAACAGGATATTAGAGGACATGTTAAGGATGTATGTGATGCATCAACATCCAAAGTGGGAAGAGTACCTTCCACTGGTAGAGTTCACTTATAATAATAGTTACCAGGAGTCATTGAGGATGTCTGTTTGAGGCATTGTATGGGTAGAGTTGTAATACTCACATCAGTTAGAGTGATCTAGTTAACAGCGTGTTCATTGGACTGGACATGTTAGTAGACATGGATCAAGAAATGCAGGTGATCAAGAATAATTTGAAAACAGCGTAGGATAGTCAGAAGAGCTACACAGATCATAATATGTTGCTCAAGGAGTTCTAGGTTGGCGAACAGGTGTACTTGTGCATCAAGTCAAAGAAGAGATCCTTTCAGATTGGATCATGTGCCAAGCTAGCACCACAGTTTTGTGGACCCTTCAGTATTATTAAGAGGATTGGGCCAGTACCCTATCAAATTGCATTACCTTCAACAAATAAAGTCCATTATTTTTTCCATGTTTCATTTCTTAAGAAGTATTTTAAATATGTTGATCATGTGATTGAATGGTCTGTATTATAAGTGGAGCCAGAAGGAGAATTCCATCCATAACCACAGTGCATTTTGCAGAAAAAGGTGCTCATGCTCTAGAACTGATAAATTGAGTAAGTTATGGTGAAATGGAAGAACTTTGGGCTCAGTGAAGCTAGATGGGATATGGTGGATAGATGCAGGTTATGTATCCTTCCTTGTTTTCCAGTTGATCCAAAGCAGTTTCGGTATGGTGTTTAGGTATGTGTCTTGGTATATGTTTTGATACATGTTTTAGTGATGTTTGGTATATGTACATATGTATATGGATGTAAATACTGCCATGAGATATGCTTTCAAGCTCTACTAATCGGTATGGGTATCATGCCATTATGATGTTATCTTTGATATGTTGTCATGTTGGTTTTGTTCTCAGCGGGGTGATCATTGTAAATACTACATTGAGCTAAGTTATAACACTCCATGGGAAATATTTTTTTCTTATAGTAGTCTTGTAGTTATAGTTGTTTTTGAACATGAAGGATGGTGTTCCCCAAAGGGGAAGAGTTCTGTAATAGCCCTAGTGAAAATTCCATGTAATAAAACTAATAAAGGAAAAGTAATATCCACGGTTGATGGCACACCTATTCCAAGTTGAATGTTGGGAAGGACATCCTAGTGGGGGTGTTCATTCAGTTTATTATGGCTAAGGAAAATGGTAAAGGAAATGGCTAAGGCTTTGGAAAGGAAAAATGGTATTTTGGCACATTTATTTATGAAAATAATGGAAATTAGGAGAAAAAGGAGGTGAAAGGTCACAGGTTACATGTCAGGAGTAAAATGAAGGAAAATAATGGAAAATGAAGAAAATATAGGCCTCATCAATAAAGATGTTTTTGAGGATCAGTTCATAGACTTTTGTCAGTTTAGTTTTGGAGCTCTCTCTTTATTCTCTCTCTCTCTAATTCCTGGAAACTTAGATCTTCCTGGAGCACTCTTGGAGAAGTGTGGCATACTTGGTTTTTTGGAGGAAGAAGGCAAAGGAAGAGTAGGAAATTTCAAGATGACATCAAGATAATTAGGTACACCTGGTTTTTCTTGTAGGTACCAAATTACATGTATATTTTCCTCACTAGTTTTGGCATGCACAACATATGCATGTGGATTACTGGGTATGATATATCACCGGCATGGAGGATTTCTTGTATTCGCAGTGGATTTACCTAGCCTTTCCATTTCTTGGATAGTGATGGTGTTGTGGATTTCTTTCTTTGTATTCTAGTTGGTTCTCATGTTTCCTTTAGCTTGGGTTGAGTTATTAGTTCCTGGAATCCTTGGTTAGAAAAATGCTCTCGAAGCCCTCCAACAACTTGGTTGAGTTACCAGTCCTAGAATCCTTGGTTGAAAAAATGCTCTGGAAGCCCTTGGTAGGTTGATTTACTTCTCTTGGAAGTTGTGGTTGGACAAACACTCTAGAACCCTAATGACAACTATGCATTGAGTTACTAGTCCGGGAAGCCCTAGTTGGAACAAACGCTATGGAGCCCTAGAAGGCTTTGGTAGAGACCAATTTGATGATGGTTTTGTGATGTCTGAATATGAGGTCGAATCACTATTTGATGGGTTGAGGCGTTTAGCCTCTACAAGCCCTAGATGGTTTTAGATTGATCTATTTTATGACATCCCACATTCATGATTATAATATGGCACAGGGATGAATGGTTGAAGAGAGATTTGGCTCAGCCATTCTACGATCGGGTGGAATGTGGTAGTCCCATCCCGGGTATGGCTTTTACATCATCAATATGAGGTTGTTTCTCCTTGTATTTCTATGAGTATTATACTGGTTTATATGTGGATCATATGGTTGTGATTTCCTTGATAATTGTTTTTTAATTATGCTGGTTATGTATATGTTTTATGACAGTCGCTAGGTATGGCTCTCATCATGTTTTTACTTGTAAATGGATGAACAATGTATCTATGACCTAATGGATGAAATGGTAACTAATGTCTTAATACATCAATGCTTCTTAGTGATTCCCATCTAAGTATGAGACCCATATTCTTAGGTCTATTATTTACACCTATAGACTACATATTTGTGATATTTTTGACGAAATGACTGTCATGTCTAGTAGGGGTCCAGTTAAGGGCTTATTCAAGTAATTGCACATATGTCATAATTTCCTAATTATCGTTTTGTTATGAAGGTTTCATTCAATTATGGGTAGTGACCTGGGCTCTAGATGTGAAAAGGTGGCTCAAATCCTAGGGACACTAGCATAACACTTAACAAAATAGTCCCTAGAAGCTAGCATGCCTTGCCATGAGAGCTTCCAGAGCCTCCTAGATGATGTTAGGTCCATATCATGTGTGTCTTGGGGTTAAGTGATCTAAAACTTCAATGGGACATAGGGACTGGTTACCATAAAAGTTGGGATAGTTGTTAGGAGTCATGTTACTGATGTAGAAGTTATTTATGGTGTGCTTCCATCGGTACCACTTCCTTAACATGACTTAGGAGGTCTAATAATATCATAGTACTTCTCATCACATGTTTACCCTAGTTGGCCGGTTACTTGAGTAGATGTGGGAGGAGGGGCTTACAACCACCTTTATTATATTCTCCAAGTCATATTGATTCTGATAGTATGTGGCACATCAAAAGAGTCCTCACGATTTGAGAGATAAGCTTGTTCAAGAATGAATACACTTAGTTGAAGAATAAATCCACTTACCTGTGGTTGAAGTCCCCAAAGGGAGATTATGTGGTAAAATTTTATTGACTCATTTATGGCACATTTTATGAAGGGGCAAATTTAATTATTGAAATAAAAAGAAATTTTGTTAATATTTGCAAATTCAAATGCAGGGAAAATTTTGGCTCCAACATTCAAATTTCAAAATTAAATCTCAATTCTTTTGTAGGCAAGTCAACCTTCTAAGTGCCATACCCTCTACTATAAACTTGTGATTGATCCTCATCAGATGAGAACAAAAGTAACACACTTTTTCTCTTTGAAATTTGACCTATCACAGGCATGATTATTAGATGACGAGGTTGAAACATATTAGAGAAGGGTTATTATTTTGATTTCTGTTGGACTAAGGGTTTCTCTAGGATTGTTTGTTCTTTGTAACATATCTCAGGGCCTCATCTTATGAAGATAAATCTACCTTGAGAGGGATCTAGTATATTGATTTTTACATCAACAAAGGAAGGGTCATTTGTTCTAGGTGAATCTAATCTCGTATAAATATTTAATAAATAACTATTGCATAATCTTCCTCCACAAGCTAGAAGAAGTTAATTTGTTTGGGCATTCAAGAGTTTAGTTTTCATTCGGCACATCATTATGCAAATAACTAACAAAATGGAATAAAATATATATCAACTACTTAAAACTTATCCTCTATGAGGGGGAAACCTCCTTTAAGTTATATAAAATAACAATTACTGGATGATAAAAATGATAATTCCTCCTTCGTATATAGGAGTCTAATGGGTCACAATATAATCAAAGGCTACAAAACAATAATAATGTAAGGGCACAACAATAACAATAGTGGGCTTCTATGGGTCACAACAATAATAATATGGGGGATACATGGGCACAAGAATAACAATATGGGGCTAAACTTACAATAACAATAAGGGGTATACACTAGTATTATAGGTACCTAACGTGCCCCTATCCTTAAAGAAAGTGTTGTCCTTAATGCTTGAATACTTCTAGATGCTTTTGTATAAAATTTTGATCCTCCCATATGGAATCTTCAGCAGGTAAGTTCTTCCACTTAATGAGATACTCTGAAATTAATTGATTTTGTAGTTGTCGAGTTCTTCTTTCTATGACTACTTTAGGCTCAAATATGATTTTTCCTTCTTCGTCAAGTTTTGGACACATTGTTTGAACTGGGAGCTTATCACCAATAACCATCTCTAAGCACGAAACATGGAAAATTGGGTGTACTTGGGAAGATGCAGGCAACTCCAATTTATATGTCATAGTACTAATCATTTGCAACACCTTGTAAGGACCATAATACTTAGGTGATAATTTATTATCCTTCTTAACTTGCTTTAGGGACATTTGTTTGTATGGTTGTAGTCGTAAAAATACCCAATCACCTACATCAAAACTTATTTCATTGCAATGGTTATATGGTTGTTGTTTCATTCAATTCTACTTTAGAGTGAGGTTATCCTTTAGGAGTTGGAGAACTTGTTGTTGATGCTCAATGCGATATTTCACTGCTTGAACCTTAAAATTTTCTCTTAAATATGACGTGATGGATGGTGGATTATATCCATAAAGTTCCATAAATGGAGTCATTTTTTTCTACATTAGGGAAGGAAGTATTATACCACCACTTAGCTAGGGGTAACCACATGACCCAATGTGTGTGTTTATCAAATACAAAGAAACAAAGATATCCTTCCAAACATTTTTTCACTATATTAGTTTTCCCGTAAGATTAAAGATGATAAAATGAGGTATGAGCTAATTGAGTACCAGGAGAAGAAAATAATTTCACCCAAAAATTTCCAGTGAAAATGGGATCTCTATCACTTAGAATAATATTTTGGTTTCCATGTAGCTTCTGAATTGTTTCAATAAATGTAATAGCAATTGTATTGGCTTTAGAAGGATGAGATAATTCACAAGAGTATGTATACTTGTTAAGTATATCAACTAACACCATGATGACACTCTTTCCTTCAGACTTCAGTAAACCTGTGATAAAATCCATTGAGACCTCCTCCCAACACTAACTTGGAATGGTTAAAGGTTGTAAAAGACTCGGGGTCTTAATTGTCTCAACATTATTTTGATGGAAAACCAAACATTCTGCCACAAATTTTTGAATATCAAATTTAAGTTCATCCCAAAAAAATTCCCTCTTGACCCTATGGTAAGCTTTTTTTAATCCCGAGTGCCCTCCTGAGGGGGAGGTGTGTAATTCCAAAAGAATATTTTATTTGAGTTTGGTATTATTATAAAGATATAAGTGATATTTGTACCATAATGAATCACTTTTCCAGCTAAGTGTATCGATTTACTAGGATCTTGCTTCAACTTTTAAATGAGTGTCCACACATCTTCGTCATTCCTCCATTCATCCTTTACTTCAGTTATCCAATCAATATGGATAATAGAAATGGAACAAAGAAATGCTTCCACATCCTCATTCTTTCTTAAGAGTGCATCAACAAAAAACATTTTTCTCCCCTTTTTTTAGATGATTTCAAATTCATAACCCAACATCTTTGTGACCCATTTTTGTTGCTCTTATGAAGGTAATCTTTGTTCCAAAAGGTATTCAAGACTATCATGATCTGTTTTGACCTTGAAGTGTCTTCCCATTAAGTAATGTCGCCATTTATTTAGTGCATGTAGTATTGCCAATATTTTCTTCTCATAAATAGGTTTGTGTAAATAATTTACTTTGATTGGATGAATTTCAAAAGAAATGTGTCTTCCTTCTTGCGTTAAAACAACACCAATTCCATTTCCTGAGGAATCACATTCCACGATAAAGGTTTTTGTGAAGTATGGCGTAGCTAAGACCAGTGCTTGGCACATTTCCTCTTTAAGATGTTCAAAGGCCTTAGCTTCTTATGGAGTCTAAGAAAATGAATCTTTCTTCAGTAATGTTGTTAGAGGTGTTGCTATTCTCCCACAATTCTCAACAAACTTGCGATAATACCCTATCAACCTAAGAAATCCTTGAAGATTCTTTATGGTTGTGAGGATTTTCATTCCTTAATGGCTTCAATTTCGTTAGGATCTACCTTAAACACCCTCATGAGATACAATATGACACAAATATTCCACCTCCTGTACTCAAAAGAAACATTTGGACATTTTGCATATAATTGTTTCTCCTCCAATAGTTTGACCACCCTATCAACATGTTGAACATCATCCTTCCAAGACTAGCCATACATTACTATACCATAAGAAAATACTAACACAAATTTTCTAAGGAATAGTTTTAAAATGGAATTCATCAAGCCTTCAAATGTGGAAGGTGCATTAGTAAGGCCAAAAGGCTTGACCAAAAATTAATAATAGCCCTCATGAGTTCTGAATGATGTTTTTGGAATGGCTTTAGTCTTCATTCTAATTTGCTGTAATCCTGAATGAAGACCCAACTTGGTGAAGTAAATAGCTCCATGTAATTAATCCAACAATTAATCAATGGCATGAATGGTAAATTTACCTTTAATAATGAGCTTGTTGAGCTCCGTATAATCCAGACACATATAACATGATCCAACCTTCTTGTGCACCAATAATGCTAGCATAGAGAAAGAAATTTGACTATGTTGAATTATATCGGCCTCTAGCATTTCTACAACATTCAATTTCACTCTTTTGGGCATAGGGATATCTGTAAGGCCTGATGTTTGGAGGAACACTTCCTGGAATCAAATGAATAACATGATCATGATCGCGAATAGGTGGGAGGCCTTTGGGAGTCTCAAATACCTTGGAATTATTGTCCAAGACTTTTTGGAGATATGGAGAAATAGGTGATTTTGATGTTTGAACCTCTAGTGAGAATAATTGTGCAATTACACCCCATTGTTATTTCTTCAAAATATTTTTTATACCATTAGATATTATTATCATCCTCGATTTCCCTGTGATACCCCTTAATTCAACTTCTTTTCCTTCCCGGAAAAGTTTCAAGATAAGTTCTTGAAGCTCAAAAGTTATTGTCCTCAAATATTGTAACCATCAGATTCTTAGTACAACATCAACACCACCCATTGGAATGATAAGAATTGGAGTATTCAACATATGTTCCCCCATGGTCATCTTTATATTATGACACTTTCCAAAGCAATTTATAGTTTCTCCATTTGCGACCATCACTTGACACTCTAGTGTTGGATGTAGGAAGGAATTCAATTCCTTGGCTATCTTAGAATGAATAAAATTATGGTTACTACCTAAATCATTCAACGTTATTACCTTTTTATTCTTTATATATCATTCTATCTTGAGAGTTTGAAGATAAGTGAAGAATATGGATGTCTACGTACAACTATTGGTAGATAAATTGAAGGAATTATAGGAATGATACATGTGTACGATGTATCAAGGCCCGTTACAACAGAGAGGATTTTTACATTGTATGGCATATGTGCTTACACCATACATGACTATCCAGGCTTAGGATTTTACTCTGGTAAATTACCTTTTTATTGATTTTTTTATATATGTAACAATATTATTTTCCATATTAATTTAATTCATTGTAATTTTTCAGATGTTCATGGTGCAATTTACTGTGCAATATCATTATCCTCTGCCCATGCATGGGTGTGTGAAACATGACTTCCCCAGGACCTACAATATGCCATATCTAAACTATATGCATTTTTGTTTTGGATTGCATCAAGGAATATTCATGTGGCTAGAATTCCATGGTGGTGTCAAGAGATAGCTGAGATTGTTTGTATATCTGAGAAGGAACTGTCGATGAGTTTCATGGACTTGCAAGTTCATCTTCTAATTGACCTAATAGATGAGGTTGAATTGGTTTGGGTGGTTTCTTGTCATTGGATGTTCTTCTTAGAAAGGTACATGAAGAAATTGAAATGTTTTGTTCGATAAATGTAAAACCCGAGGGGTCTATGGTAGAAGGGTAAATATCATATTAGTCTTTCTATTATGCAAGTTAGTACAACAAGTAGATCAAAAACACGCGAAGTGCAGGGATTTGGGACAATAGAAGGGATGAAGGCAAAAAAGAAGGGGAGCTTCTTGAAACGAATGGAAAGAGGTACATAGTAAAGAGTAAGTGTAGGCTTATCATTTGTCAAATTACTACACAATAATTATTCACATTGAACTTCATATTAATGCATATTTTGATCTCATATGTATTATATCTATGTGTGTGTGTGTGTGTGTGTGTGTGTTGGTTTGATTTCATCAACGAATTCATAAATTGAAGCCATAAAAAGATTTATTCTTTACAATATGGAAGCGACACAAACGTAGATCGCATTGTACGAAGAGAAGAGGAGGAAACAGGACAGTGATAGGAAAGAATTCAAACAATTGAATGGTAGAAGTGTGCTTTATATTGGTCATTTAAAAGAAAATATGCCAATGACATGCCCTTACAATTGGGTTGTTGATCAAGTGAGGGAGAAATACGATTCATCTGGTCATTACCTATATGTTGAAGAGGATTTCCCTAAACATAGGGATTAGGTGCAACAATTCCGTAGTTATAATATCTTTCTATAAAATTTTAACATCATAATGCACCTTTGAATTGTAACATCTATATATATTTTATATTTCTAATTATGAACGAGTTATTAGAAACATGACAATGTTATTTTTTTCACTTTTTTGATATGTGCATTTGTTCCCATATATGTGGGAAAATCGATATCATTCTCACAATGAGGATGTCAATAATGGATGCATGACACAAGATTGTGGAGTGGAAGTCATGTTAGACCACTATAATCGTTCTAACTACCGCAATCAAAACATAATGCAGGGGACGTTAGGGTACGTTGAAAAGATACAAGATACCATTCAAGTGGACTTATTCTCGTTCCAATGTGTTATTTTTTGTTGCAAGTAGTGGGACACCTTTGATCATAATAATGTAAAGGAATATCACGATAATGGGTTGATATCTATCAAGTCTAGAAACATGTGGCATGAAGCTAGGGAACCTTATGTTTTCCAAAATCACTGAAAACGGTTTTTTTTTACCCAAATGTGTTGGATAAGGATTGGTGGTTCGTACTAAGGCACAACCATAGATTAAGACATATTTTTTAGAACAACAATGTTATCATGCCAAGCAATGAAGATAATTAGCGTGATGAAAATTGAGAGTGATATGTACTTATGGTATTACATCATATATACTATTGTTGTATGCTTTTGTTTTATTGATTTCACTAATTATATTTTTTTTATTCGTCTTATTGCCATTTTTTAATATAATTGGTAAGATTCGAAAACACTTTTACACATTCTTCTGCAGTGGAAACACTTTTACAGTACTTAAAACTAAGTATTTCCAATTGTGTACAGTATCTATGATAATAAGGATTCAAGGTCACAATCCTTCTAAAATAGGAAAATGAGAACAAAATAGCGAATTTAGAAATAACATTGAAGATTTAGTTTTGATTTAAATACTTATTGGTTTATTAATAATTTCATGTGTGTTTTTCTTCTTGTTTAGTTAAGAAATAATATAAATCATCATGCATTGATAAGTCTATGAGAACTTTAACAATGAAAAAATTGTGTATTAATATGTAAGATTAAATTCTTGACATGAGAGGTAAAGTCATGTTTACTATATTTAAATTACAATTATTGCAACATTATTTAAACTAAATGTAGGTCTTAAGCATGTGTAAAATTTTTATTACATATTTTTATGGACCATAAGAGAAACAAATGGGCTTACATGGATGCATGAGAGTTAAAGGAATATTTTTGACTTTTCCTTTCAATGGTAATTATAAATAAAAGTTGAATTAATAAATATATTATGGCTAAGAATTAAATGATAAATAATGTGATGGTGATTAAGAGACATTTATTTGACTTTGGAGTAGAATTGGTGATGCATTTTTCTTTCCTATTTAGATTAAGTAAAATTAATATCTATTTTTATGTATTTATAAGTAAATTATTTAAAGTAGACATGTATTTATAATATTGTTAATAATAAGTGATAAGGCTACATAATAAGGTGTTGTGTGTGATATATTATTAAAATCTATCTTGCCCAAAATGATCATTGAACGTCACCAACCCAAACCATATACATCCTGTCGTCGGTTTGAATGACATCAACTTTACAATATGGCAGTGGCGTGAAAGGCATACCTGCAAGTTTTCATTGTTCTTGGTGTGTGACTGATAAGACCCATGAAACCATAATCTGATACCTTTTCTCCCTACCACTGACTTCTAATTTCACTATTAGTTTACCATTTGAGCTAGCAACATTTAACAAAGTATAAGCTTTTCACAATTCCATTTTTGAAATCCATTGTGCCATGCTGATTTGTGGTAGGGACCTCTCAAATCTAGGTAAGACACTTAGAGTGTGTATTGTAGGACAATAATTAGGTGTCCTCCCTATCTCTGGTTTCCCATGGTCAGACCATATTACATGAGTCTTCCATTTTCTCCTTCTCGTGTTGTTGCTCCCTCTACTGACATTGTCATTTCTACATGATTGACATACAAAATAAGCCATCCTCATACATAAAATACATTTTTTTTTATTAAATGAAAAATGCATTTATTAATATGGAATCACAATTTTCAATTTCAAAAATAAAAATAAAAAATCATTGGTGCACCAAAAACAGTCATGCACCAGCTCAGGTGCATTGTAAAACACAATTGCACCGACATCAATGCGCACATATGTATGATGCAGCGTTATTGGTTGACAAATTTAATTTTCATAGCGATGTGTCACACTTATGTATGAGTGTGCACGTATAACCTTTTCGCAAGGACGTTCATGCTATCCAATGCATGAAGCTATAGCTATATTATTAAATATTATTTTTCGGTGTGTTTCGTAAATATGATCGCACCTATGTGAGAAAAATATATCAAGTGCATCACATTTGTGATGGTGATTAAGAGACATTTGTTTGGCTTTCAAATATACTTGGTGATGCATTTTCTTTTCCTATTTAGATTATGTAAAATAAATATCTAATCTTATCTATTTATAACGAAATTTATCTATTTATAATGAAATTATTTAAAGTAGACATGTCATTATCATTGTGAATGCGATGTAATATTAGCTAGGAGAAATTTGAAAACATGAATTTTATTGACTATCCCGTGATAAGTATGTGGAAAAAATAACATTTTTTGAGTTATTCATTAAGAAATAATGAAATATATTATTTGTCATAAGTTTAAATCTAATATAGTATCATTTTTGTATTGTTTAACTCATATTTATTATTAAAAATAGTAAATTTAAACCAGTACAATAGAAAATAGAGAACCAAAATAGCACCAAAATATTATATCTTTATTACTAGAAAAAAGTTCACTTACCTCTTTAAGGGAGAACTTCCAATAGAGAAAATCCCCAACTACAAGTAACTTCACAAGCCTTCTTTTACATTTCTTGATCCTCATCTCTAGAGAGAGAAAATTCTAATTTTAATTTGTAAGAGTTGCTATAAATATTAAATTTAAATTGCTTGAAAATCTTATAACTTTAGTAATAAATACAATTTTATAAAAATAATTTTCTTCAATTGTATTAAATCTAAATTAATTGTGTTGAGAAGGGCTCTACAACTCAATATGGGAGAGATGTTGTCAAGTAACATTACATTTAAAAATACTCAATAATAATTTAAATTAACAAATTAAAAATAGTAATAACAAAAAATTTAATGTGAGAGATAATTATAATACTTCAATTTACATCTTAATATTATATAATTTTATATAGAAATATAACGTAACGGAAAGTTAAAAAAAAAATTGCTTTTATTATCACGAAGAAATGTAATGTGTAAAAAATTATGATTTACTTTTTACTACAAGGAAGAAATGTAATTTTTTCACATGACAAGAAATAATATTCTTGGTATTACATTAAGTGTAATTCATTCTACATTTCATTTACATGTGATGTTTCAATGTTCATATTGAGTAACACAATTCTATATATATTTTATATAGAGAAAAATAAAGTAATTTAAAGTGATTTTTTTTTTTATATTTTCACTTTATTGAGAAAGATTGAAGGAATTATTATTCCATTCATAGTTTCTTTCTAATTCAATGTATGAGGGGTATTTGTAATTTTTCAATGTTTAATATAGATTTGATATGTAATATTTTAGATAATAATAATAATAATAATATAAATAATTAAATGTATACATACAAGAAAAAAATATGAGGGAGCATATTTTAACATTTTAATGTGGAGAATATGAATTATAAACAAAATATTTCAATGTCAGCTACATATATATTATTCCAGCCAAGGTCCATCTTAACTTCGGATCTACCAAGCCTAGAGGGATCAAATCTCTTTCACCCGAAAAGATGTTTGCATCTCAAGAGATTTAACTTTCACTCGAAAATATGTTTTCATATCAAGGGATTTGATCTCTCTCGCCACTTGGTAGGTCTAGACTTAAGATGGATTTAGGCTAGTTTTTAAAAAAATTGACTTAATTTTTTTAAATTTAACATTACATTGAATTTTATAAACCAATATTGAATTAGTTAAATTGTATTTTTGAATAATTTATTAATAATAATAAGTTATATTAAAAATTGAATGAATTACACATTTTCATCATATTATTAAGTAAATAAATTATTTTACCTTTAATTATTTTTTCCTTATGAGTTTTGAAATACTTAACTAATTAATTTAGACTGAATATCAATGAACTATCTAAGCAATACAAATTTTTTTATCGTAATTTTATAACCATAATTTCAACCATAATAAGCTTTGTAATTTATAAAAATGTGTTTTCTTTTTTTTAAAGTACGTCTTTTTACATGCAATTTCATATATAACAATTTGATATAAGTTCACCAATACATAATATATAATTACATCGTAAAGAATTCCCTATGAAAATAACCCTCCTCCCTAGCCACCTGTAGTTTCATGAGCCGTTGATATGAATGTTAGATGATTAAAATAGTCTAGACTGCTAGATTGATTTTCGATAGCTATTAATCAATTACAGTTATTTAAGTTATGTCGTTATTCAAGTTACACCGCGGTTTCCATCTTGAAAGAATTGAATTTATGTTACCTGTCATAGTTTTCCCACAAAATTCATTGAGAGAACCTCCACAATATTCTCTATAAGTTGCGAGATGGCTGCAGCATATTCTTTTTTCAGTCGACAATTTTGACCTTGTTTTATATCTTATTTTTTTTATTCGAACGTGTTTTGAATATTCTTACAATTTCCGGGAAACGGGGCGAAAAGCCTTTTGATATTCAATTAACATTCCAATTGCGCCAAGCATAGGGGTTGCAAACCCTTTATAAAATGGAATATGGGCGTCATATTTTTGTGTTATGTTACAGCTCTGGAATATTTGGAAGTGGAAGAAAATGGAGTTGGGAGCACATATAGCCTCGAAGGAACCAAAGGACGTGTAGATGGAGGTGATGGTTAATGGAGTGGAGAATGAAGAGGGCAATGTTTAAAAAGAAACAAGATGCACACTAACTCTCATGGCAGCAAGTTCAAGTGAGTTGACTCAGATTTGGAGTTGAGTACAGTTTCTGGAATGGCTACTCATGGCTTGGTTAGTATCAATGATAAAATCAATTCATTTATATTATGATGCTTGGGGGCTTTGTTACATATCTGTGATTTATTTAAAGTCTAAATGTGTTGGGATCATATCAAAGGCATTATTGCTAACTAAGATTGAGGTTCTGAAAATAGAAACTTGAAGCTCTTAGAATTTATGCACAAGAAGAGAGAAGCATATGTTAATACAACATCCATGGAAATTAAGTTTTTTTGAAGCCATAATTTTAATATTTAGAATTATCATGAGACAAAATCCGTATTGTAAACACCATTAATAGACACAATGTTTTGGTTTTTAACGACGTTCAAAGCTAATATTATTTCCATGCAATAGTTTTATCAACAGTTCAAGGGATATGGTAGGTTGACAAGTCAATCATCCAGGGTAAGTACTCATCAAGATTCTTTATGAGTTTATGTTTAAAATTATGTTGGAAATAACTGAACTTGCAATTGGCTTTGCAGAGGTGGTAGCTATGATATCAGTGATGATCTTAGTTATGCTCTTCTCTGTCTAGACATTTGGAACTAGAAAAGTTGGTTACTCATTTGCTCCAGCTATTTTGATATGGTACTCCTCTATTGCCTTCATTGGCATCTACAACATCATCAAATATGATACAACTGTCTTCCGAGCTTTTTATCCCAAATACATCTTTGAATACTTCAGAAGAGATTCACAGAGGGCATGAATTTCACTTGAAGGAATAGTTCTCTGTGTAACAGGTATACATCATGCTAGCACTTGTGTGAATCCTTTTTTTTAATTTACCAAAGCGAGGCTTCATTGCTTACCTTAGATGGGTACTATGCAGGAACTGAAGCTATGTTCGCAGACCTAGGTCATTTTTAGGTTCGTTCAATTTAACTTTACAAAATGTAGAATAAATTTAAATTTACATTTCAATTTTTAGATTATGTATGCAAGTAGTCTGAGATATCGGTCTTCATCAGATTGCCTTTACTGGAATAGTTTATCCTGCTTTAATCTGCGCATATGTGGGCCAAGCTGCATACCTCAAGAAATTTCCCAAGACTTGTTTGATACATTTTACAAATCTACTCCAAGTAACTTCACTTATCCTTTAATTTGCTCTGTTTTATTTACAGCTTATCCTTTAATTTGCTCTGTCTTTTCTACAGTCTAATAGAGAGTTCTCTGCTCTGTTTTGGTTATAGTTTAATAGCGATTCTCTGTTGTTGCTCTAGATCATTTCTAATGATAAATGACTCAAATTTTGTAACAGGAGCTATATATTGGCCAAGGTTTATAGTTGCAATTGTTTCTTCTATTACAGCAATCCAAGCCATGATCTCTGCAACTTTTTCTATAATAAAATTGTCCACGTCCCTCGGATGCCATAAATGACAATTTATTGCATTGAGTTTACCCAGGGCATTAACCTTCAGGATCTATAATATCATATATATGGAGAGGGTATTACAACCAATGGAGTTCATCTACCAAGGTTATGTCCATGCTCTTCGGATCCAAAGGTGGGTAGTAATCAAATTAGAGCTGCGTAGGCGGGAGCAACTAAAATAACAAATAGGACCAACAAAGTGCCCTCCATTTCACTAATAGACGGAACCAAACTGCTTTCCCCATCGATGTTGCGAAGCGACTAACCAACCAGACCAACCAAGCTAAGATCGTACTAGTATATATCAGTGCGACAAAAAGATGGATTGACTCGAATCACATTTGAGTTTTGGTAATGAATGATCCCTATCCCTTATGTTGAGCCCTAGGTTAAGTTGACCTCATAGAATTTTGTTTGTATTCCTTTCTCTTCCTGCATTCTCACTGCATCACTATCACGTGCCATGATAAGAAACCTTAGTTTCATTGCAATCCCCGTATTTTGAGGCAGAAGTTGTTGGATCGCATCTCAGCCTTGCTCAACCTTTTTCAGAACAAAACATTGTCATTATAAATGAAGGCGACCTCCTCTTTTAACAAGAGGTCAATTTCTTGTTGCCCTTGCCCAAATGTTCTCATATTCATAACCTACACATTTGCTAATAACATATTAATTGGGTTTTGGTTTAGTAATTGGGAAGTTGACGAATGTAAGTGGCGGAAAAACTATTCGATAATAATAGGAAGTAAGGAATAAAGTAATGATGTACCTTTGACTTATTTTGTACCACTACGTAAATTTTAAGAACTTAACATATGGATATTATTTCTATAGCATATTAATGTTTAATAAATATTTTATTCTTTAGAGCAATTCAAGTAGTACAAAGTTTGGATTCTAATTTCTAACCTCTCAACTAAGTTAAGTAG
The DNA here is from genome assembly GCA_031772625.1 of Pinus tabuliformis. Classification (NCBI taxonomy): domain Eukaryota; kingdom Viridiplantae; phylum Streptophyta; class Pinopsida; order Pinales; family Pinaceae; genus Pinus; species Pinus tabuliformis. The sequence goes on along the minus strand of CM062812.1, from coordinate 578,073,609 downwards.
AATAAGGATCCTCTCAGATTGGCCAAACAAGGATGGAATCCACTCTCTAACTTCTCAATAAAGCTAATTGCATAAAGATTCCAATCATTTTTATCACTCGCATTGATTTGCTGTAGAGTTGATAACATAGTGCAGGTTGTACCACATGCATGTTTAGCTTCTTAGGTTGTCAAATTTGTATGGCAAGGTATTTTAAGTTATTATGTGGTGGTCATTTGCATGTGATATATCATGACATTAAGTGATTTAACCATTTTAGCCCACTCACATGCACGTGACACACATTTCATGAACATTAGTGTTCTTGGATAGTGCCTTTATGGGTAGCTAATTTAAAGTTGGTGGTGGACATTTGCTTAATGGTGGGGAGAGATGACAAGTGTTGCTTTGTTGTCCATTAGTTCAAAACGTGTGAGTTTTTGATTGTATGGTTGTAAAATTCTCTTTATTTTTCTCTTTGTGTTGTGTCTACCCCTACCAAATAATCTTAGGCCTTTGAGAAGTCAATATTTTTGGTTGGTGGGTAATTGAAGAAAGAGAAAGTAGGTAAAGTTGAAAAATTGAACTACAGCTGTCATAGGAACATCATGACTATTAGATAGTCGGTGGTGCATGAATGAAGCTAGAGTACCTATAAATAAGTATGTGCCCACCTCTTAGAAATAATACCCCGTGACCTACTGTACTTGAACAATTTTCAATCCCCCATGTCCACTACGTGACTAGTCGTAGATCCCCACATACCCAGCAAATGTTTGTGCCATTTTCGACATGAATGAATTACAGTCTTAATGAATTAGATAATTTTATTTTAACTTATTTTCATATGTTTAATCATATAAATTTGATTTATTTGAAAGATTTATTTTTATAAAAAAAATTATATGTAATGATAGTGTTCATCCAATTCAATACGACATGTTCTGCATAAAAAATTGATAAAATAATAAATTCACTCCTTTGAATTGAGAATGGATTTTGAATGAAGTATAAATTATTTCATACTCACAAAAAATTTCAAAAGAAGTTAAAATTCTATTTATTTATAATCATAAAAAATTATATTAATAATAAAAATAAAAGGATGGCTAAATTTGTTCATTTTTTAAGTTTTCTTCTATTTTAAATTTCTTTTCAATTATCGGATATCATTCATGTTTGAAAATGTTTCAGATAAATTTGATAACTTTGTAATGTAAAAGGGTAAAGAATGGGCATGTAGAATGTAGAAGATATTTCTAATGATAAAATGTTAAGTATGTCTTTTATTTTTTAAATATTTGTTTGCATTGAATTTTTTATATGTCAGGATTCTCGAATTTATGCCTTACGATGTTTCGTTTGCAACATCTAGTGCAATTTCTAGTAAATATTATTTCATAAAAATAAACATCATGATGATAACCATATAACAAACATACACATCATCTATGATACATATTTGAATTCGTTACCATCATCTAATTATATACACCTCTAGCACATATAAACTTCATTTGCTAGCACACAAATCTAATAATCTAACAGGGCATCAACATCGTGATCACATCTAACAAAACATAAACATTGTAATCTAACATCATCACCACACACATCCTCAAATTAATATAAATCTCATGTCAAATAACAACTATCACATACACATCTATCTACAAACACATTAAATAAACATATCTAACATGACCTAAAAGTATACATGATATCTCATATCACATAACACGGAGGGTATTAGAGACTCAAATTAACTGAGCCAACTAAGTCAAGTTAACTTAGTTAACTATTACAACTTTTCGTGAGAAGAGGAATGATGATTTTATTCTCAATTTAATTCAAGGACCAAATTAAATTAGGATTTTTCTTGATGTTATTTTTAAGATTTCTTCTTGTTATTTTCAACAAGAGATTTTTAGCGAAAGTCCATCATGTGGACTTGACCACCATGACATTTTATAGGCTGGACAAAAGTCTTCCAAACTCTAGTGCTCTTTCTTGAATATTTCCAAGAAATTCATTTATTAATTCAAATATCAATAAATTAAATACATCATCGCATAAGTCTCAACATGGCTTCCATATCCATTAAATCCAATAATAGTTGAATTTCTAAAAATAGTAAATGTTTAAAAATCAAAACTATAGGGATGTTACACCTTCCCCCAGTTTAATAAACATCATCCTCATTGTTTCCTCAATTCCATGTTTCTTGAGATGGAAAGGAAATATATTCTTTCATTTCTACAACAACCTCTTTTGTACTAGAGCACTTTCACTTTACTTTATTTAGGGTAATAACTCAGTCCAAGTGTACACGATACTCTTATTTTCATTTCATGCACATTCCCTAGCATGACTTCTTACATGTTAAATACAAGCTTCCTATTTTTTTCCATTCATTCCATTGAAGGATCATTTGCCTGCATTCAACAGTGTTATCAACATGCACCCAACAAGGTCGGCAACATCGATATAGAATCACATTATATAATATGTCCTTTTGTACATTTATTTACAACCATGGCAGTAACATGAGCGTTGTTTAATAGGATATTCAAAACATGGAATTTCCAAGTTACTTTCATATCATTTACACAGAGGAAATAATAATCAAAAGGCTACTTGCAATGTTCTCTCTTATGTTTTTATCTTGATAACATTTTATCCATATGTGTTTGTATTTCATACTTAAGTTTTTATATTATTTTTAATTCCCCTCAAGAGTAGACATCGTCGAGTTCATCCTAGTTTTCTACCATGTGTTTCCAAAACTTTCCTTAAGCCCACAAATAATGAGAAAAATGAAATGAGGAATTCACATTACTAGTACGGATAATTTAAATTTATATTTTGACATACTCAAGTCTCATGTTCAATAGAACAACGTGTAACTTCACAAACCTACAACAACTCTAGATATAACCATGGAGTCTTTTCCCTTTGCATTTTTATATGCACAGGTTGTCTTAACATCCGACAGGTTAATGAAATTTCTTTCATCAATTCCAAGAATTTTCACACACCCCCATGTGTATATATATTAGAAAAATACATCAAATATAAATAATTAAGTTTAAGGATTCTCCTTCATAGAAATTTATGAAAATATTCTGCTTACTCTTTTAATCTACTCCAAGAACTTTTATTAGCATTTCCATTTTGACCAGTGACACCCTTCTAACCAAACACTTCTATGCTCATTCTTGGTTCAATAAATTGTAATTTATGGAAACAACAATATTAACCTCTAATCCCATAAAATTTTCGGACCATTTCATTCTTAAAAGTCATGCGAATCCACGATTTCGTTACTATTTTTAGGGTCTATTATAATTCTTCTTAAGGAATTACATGTTTTCACTCTTAAGTTTAGCTTTGGTCCAACTTACTCTTATCCATTTCTAAGTAAGGATGATGGTTTATGCTTCTCTTCTGCACTCTTCCTGAGTTCCTTCATGTTCTTCTAGCTTCATGGGTAATTACAATGCACTATTACTATTGTTTTCATCTTAATAGTCTTCCATTATTCGATCTCCTTAGTTATTTCCATGTTTTACTTTTCCTTTAACCACAATTTTTCATGACATTTTTTTATGTCTCATGATTTTATGACCTACTTAGTAGTTCCTCCCATATATCATAGTCTCATTTCCTATGATATCCTTTTTTGAACCAACCTCTTGGTTACTTTTTCTTCCCTTATTTATGTTCGGAGATAATTAAATCCTTCTATTTTACCAATCAAGAATGTATTCCCCTTTTTAGGACCATTTCCATTTAAAATTTATAGTACACAAGGGAATTAATTCCCACAAGTTATGTTGTTCACATCCATTTTCTTAATTTGATTGTGCCAATATTAATCTTAATATACTCAAGAAGTATTATTTTTTGAGTACTTCTTGTATTGTGCTACAACTTATACAGTTGTATTGGGGTTTATATACCTTGTACTTTATGTATGAATTGTCTACACTTAGTTCCTGTTATCACTTAGTAGCTTCCCAAGGTTAAAGAAAGAAGTCACCGATGTAACCACAAACAACTTTTGGAGATCAATACCTAGCCTTCCTGATGCTCAGAGAGGGCTCTCTCTATATGATTTAGCTTTGTTTGTTTGAATTTTAGGCTAGTTATGAAACTTCTAGGGGTTTTTTTTGCATTGAAGATTGGGTGGTGGGGTTATTTAAACAGATGGATAGAATGATGTCTCTAAACAATTGGGCTATGGAGTCAAAACAAGGGCAGTAGAACTGGATCAACTCACTAAAGGGAATGTTCAAAGGGTAAGCTAGAAGAGTAAAGTGCAAGTCTTTAGGCCAGAGGGGTGAAATGGTCTTAACCAGGGTGGCAGAGCAATTAAGAATTCTCAGACCAGGATTGAAATGACGAACAAAGGGTAATGGGAAACAAAGGGAAATTAAGAATCATTTGCTATAGATTATAAAGAGACAACCTAAAATAAGGAGAAATTAAGAAATCCTTAACTTAGATATCAGTAGAAAACATGTATTTTCCTAACTGTTAAAATAGAGTGTAATTAAACAAATTATGATATGATACTCCAGTTATAGCATTTAGATTCAGATATACATTATGGAAAAACTTTAAGAAAGAACAACAACGTGAGAAAATACTTGTCTGCAATTCGCTCAACACATGAGTCCTTTGAAATATCTGGTCTTTATTCACCAATCCATCTTGTTGGCTGAGTCTATGCTCCAGTGGCTTTATAGTATTTTGATCGAGAAGTCTATAGAAATGTCTAAAAATCCACACTACATACTTCGAATTGTGAAGTATTTATACTAAGGTTTTATTACAAAATATCCCAAACTAACTTGAGATTTAATCTAGGAAATACAAATATCTTCTTGTAGGAAGATAGATACAGCTAGTGAACTGCTTTCATGTTGTCCCTTTTATTGTGGTATTGCTAGCCTTTATGGTTTGGTTTTAGTTGTTTATGCTCTTCGTTGTTTGAATTATCACGTTGGAGGCTTTATTTACTTCAGGCTTTCATTTGATACTCTTTGTCACTGATACTCTTTCACTTTGATTACTTGTCTTTATCCTTTACTATGTTTTTTCTTTTAGTGCACATTTTAACCTTTTACTATGTGTTTCAACAGTAAATCCTTTTTTTGTGTGTGTATCAGCATCGAGTAGTGGATATTGGTCAAGTTCCTATATGTTTCCTTTCTTTGTCTTCTAACTGTGTACTCTATTTGGTTCCTTTCTTTTAATAGTCAAGCCACTGTGTGAATGTTTTCTTCTTGGCTCTGTGTGTAATTGTCTTCTTCTTCTAAATATAGGATTTTTCATAGGTTTCCTATCGAGTCTTAGAGTAAATGAGTTCTACGACTAGTATCGGAATTGTTTATCCAAGCTCTGGTATTCTTCTAATTACTTGCAAAATTCAACAATTATTAAGAAAACACAAGTCGGTTAGAAAGGCACTTGATGGCTTTATTTGCACAGGGATGTCTAGGGAAGGAGTCGTGGTAGTGTTTTCAACGTAATCTGAGGTCGAATTATGTTCCAAAGGTTCAAGGTGGCACCGAAGGGTTTAATGGGTTTTAACTATGAAACAAGGCAAAAGGAACATAAACGAAGGTTTTCATGGTTTTAAGTCTTAACGGGAAAATTTTTAATCTTGACATGAAAATTCATATTTATGAATAATAGGGTGTTTATCGGGTTGGAGGGGAGGCGGTATTAGAGGTCGTCACACCGCTTATGAGGTGAAGGCGATATTTAGGAGGGGTCACCCAATACACTCTAGAGCTTGACATGTAGCCTTAGGGGGGTCGGGGAAAACCGCTTTATCAAGTGAGTAATGTTCAGCTATCAGGCGTGGTCGATATGGCTGTGGACCATTGGATAAGTGGGATGTTGATCGGATGGGAGTCGGGTAAGGGAAACATACATGTGATAAAATACTAGGCTTAGGGGGAGTTCAAAGCTTTAATCGTCGGCAGTATGTGTTTATTTAAGAGGTTAATGATGGGTTAAATCGATCGGATGGGGCTTAATAAAGGTTTAACACAACTTTGGGTAAAGTTCGGGCATCGGGTGAGCTTGATATAGCTGCACATCATCAGATTTGAGCACAGATGATCGGACGGTGGTTGGGTGGTGAAATAGCACGGACGAAATGTATAGAGGCTTGGGGGGGCCCGATGCTTTAATCATAAATAATTTGTGATTAATTAGGGTTAATGAGGGGATCTATTTGTTTTGTCAGGATAAGGGGTAAATGTATATCTTTCATTAAAACAAATGGTTGAGGGTATTTACATAGGGATTTAACTAATATACGGGAAGAGGGTTTTATTGGGGATTATATAATAAAATTAATAATTAGTATGAAATGTGATCAACGGGGTGGGTATTTCCTTAAGTAAAAAGGTAAAGTGTAATATTTGTGCACTTCGCTTTATACTTAGGATAAAGTGTTTTTGTGGATTTTTTAGGAGAAATAGGATTTAAATGGGGGGTTTTCACTTTTCCTAGGAAAATGATGTTTAACCTTAGGAAAAGGGGTTTTCTTAGGGTGACGAGGGGGAATGAATTTTATGAAGGATATTTTAGTACTTGTGTCCATAAGTCTTTAAGCCAAGGGTCTGGTCCCACCAAAACTTAGAGAAATGCTCTGAGCCTCTTAGACTTGTAGGATTTAAAGTACTAGAACATGCTTGTAGATAGGAAATTAGTAATTATAGGGGAAAAATGAATGAGGGGGAGTTAATCACAATAACTTGCAAACCTTTGTTTTTTCTTCCATAGTTGATCATACATGTTGAAATATGTGTTTAAGCATGATGCATGTGTTATGATCCAATCAACTTTGTATTTTAGCAACCTTTCTTCTACTTACCCATTTCTTACTCTAACATGTTTTCTTCATCTATTTGGGTGCATTTAGGCTAGAAAGCCCTTATCTTATCTACTTTTCTATAAAAAAAAAGCTATCTATTTCTAACCTTATATCATCCGAGGGCTTAGATTAAGCTTATGAGCTCCTTTTATTTTCTCCACCTATCTAATTATCTCCCAGATTAAACTGTTTGGTCAAATTTTATTCTCTAACTATAAAAATAAAATTCAAAGCATGAAATAATCAAGATTAAACAATTCGATTACCATGGATTGTGGCATGAATAACAAGTTTCACATAACCATTATTATTCACAAAAGTAAATAGTAGTGGCATTTAGACTTGCACACTTTCATGGTCTCTTTTGTTTTTGGGGTTCATATATTTTCATTTTTTTGACCTTCTCTTGTTCTTTTTGTCCTTTGATTTTTCTTTTATGACATACCATCTTTACATTTTTTAATTATTTAATATGGAAAACTTTTGCATAAAGAAAAGCTATGTACAATATTACAAGGCTTAACCTTAGTCATTCAAAATTATGACTCCTATTGGTATAGGAACCTAACAGTTCCTAGAGTCAAAAACTTATATATATATTCTTTTGTCTATTTGAATCTCACAATTATATGCGCACAACTCAGTTTAAAAATAATTTGTTCATAAGAACACTTCTATTCTGCTAAGTTCCCTTCACTGTATCTCTTTCTCGAGTAGAGAAACAATACATATCATGATTATGTGTAAGTATGCATCTTGCTTTGCATATAATTATAAGTATGTAGTTAGTTATTTCTAGTTTTTCCAACATTCCTTTTTCGTTATATTTTTAATTATATCCTTAAGAAATTAAACACATTTTAGAACTTATTTCTTTTATTATCAGAGTACTACATTTCCCTCTACATATCTTGAATATTAATCACCTTGTATAGTTTGTAAAAACTGTTTCTTCAATATTTGTTCTATTCATGCTCCCATGACCCTGCATTTTCCCTTCTATACTCCATAATTTAAGGTTCACTGCCAAGTAAGGAAAGATAAATTTGATGTTTACACTTCTTTTATTGTAGACGTAGGTTCTACATCCTTACAATAGTATTTATTACTAGATTTACGTCACCAGTTACTTCACTATCTAGTATTATGTAGGATTTACTGCTGTAATATCCATGTGTAATTTTTGTTTTTCAAGGAAATGTATACCTCACATCATTTTTTGTGTAATTTTTTGTTTTTTTGTTGACCACTCCCGTGTTTCTTTCGACATTTGTCCCCAACCTAGCTAATCTATCGTTACATCATTTCCTTGTATAAATCTTTGAATTTAACATATAATAGATCATCTTTATGAGATGGGTCCTTGCATGTAAGGAGTCATATCTCCTTTTTAATTTAGATAAAGAAATATACTATAGTAGAATTTTAATTTTTATAATAGTCCACCTTACATCACTTTGAGCTTATATAGTAGTAGATACTCTAGTTTGTAAAAATGGATTTTATTCCCTTTCCTGGTATTTCATCTATAAAAGTTACTACTTCCTCTTTGTAGACACCCAATTTGGAGTTCAGGAATAATTCATTTTGTAGTCTCTTATTACTAAGTTGTATTATTTTAACCTTATCGTATTCTAGACTAAGGATAAGTGTTAAATATTTAGATAAGCTCTATACATTGATTTCATTTCCAATGATAGTAATTATTTTCTTTTATTGAAAAATATTTACCAGTTCTTATTTTCCTATTTTTCCTTGGTATAGTTGTCAAATAAATAAGAGGAATTGCTCCTTTAGTCATAGAAATCACCTGCACATGCCACATCCCATCTCTTTAATCTATTTAATTGAGCAGTGTTTTTGCTAACACATATTTTATCATTTTTCTTTCCTTTTTGCATCTCATCTTAGTTGTGGTGATAACTAGTATCAAAGTAGTGATACCTCTCTTCCTCAAAGCTAATCACTAATTATTTTGTTGCTGGTCAGTTTCAGTTTTCAAGTCTTTTACACCTAATTCTAATACGGCAATACTAATTTCTGTCACACAACTCTGGGTTGGTCCATAAGCCTCAATCATTGAACCTACAAATTTGATACCATACGTAACATACCTCATCCACTTACTATTTTTTCTTACTTATTGACTCCATAATTACTACATTTGAGTACATCATTGAGAATGTGTACTTTTCATTGTCTCTGCACATTATACATAAAATTTCCATACTTAATTTCCTTATAAATTGATGCAGTTTCTCCCTGTATAGAAGGATGGTGTTCCTTCTTGCATATGAACATTTCTTGTTATTGTGTAACACCTATTCCACCATTTTTACAAGTAGAATTTAGGATGTTTCAGCATTCTAATGCATTAAATTTTATCATATTAATTTTTTGAACTTACTATGTTATATGATACACATTATAATCTATGTTATTGTTCAGAATCATGAATTTCGTTATATTTTCTTGTTTTTCCTCTTTCATTTCAAAGGTTTTGGTCATTAAAATTGGACTCACTTCCCAATGAATTCCTTACCTCTTTCTTACTTTTCCTTGGCTTAAAGTTGCACATTTGTGGTCAAAGTGATGAATGTAATTCAATATATATATATATAGATATATATATATATATATATATATAGATATATATATATATATATATATATATATATATATATATATATATATATATATATATATATATATATATATATATTAAGGTAACAAGGATTCCTATTTTGGAGGGAGTTTATAAACATTACAATCAAAATGGTAAAGTCTCTTGATCACACTTGTGACTTTTATTTTATATATCTCTCTTCCTCTAGTCTCGAGTAATCTCTTTACTTTTTATAGGATCTAATTATGACACTCATCAATTCCTGATATTAATTCCACATACTTGGTAAGGTGCCATATACATTATAATGTCTATATCTAAATATATTATATTAAATATTCAAATACCAAAATGTGTTCAAATAATATGGGTCGGGTAAAGGAGGTGGGGCCTGTCACTCCATCGTATCCATTTATTTCAACTTATTCCTTTATAAACTAATAAAACTCAACAAACTAAATCACTATTATTACCATCGGTCCTTCTTACCTCAGTCTTCCAATTAAGGTTTGTAGCCTATTTGTGTTGGTTCATACTACATAATATTCGGTATTATAACTTATGGTTAGGAACGCTCTAGAAGTAGAGTTACACACCCCTTTTTCATTTATTCAAGAAATGTGTTCATTGAATGGGGCTTGACCCAAGTTTAGCATTAGTTAGCCAAACAAATCCCTACATTACTGGCACTTTCAACATGATCTTGCATAGTGCGGACTGAAGTCTCACCAGAAGAAGTATGGGGGGATACTGGAACAAGTTTCAGCACCCTGAGATGGTCGTGATGTTAGTTTATTCCTTCTATTCCCGCTCTCGTGTAGGTCATTAAGTTCTAGGGCTCTATTAGTCTAGCCATTTATTCCTCCCTTCAGTACCTCTGCGAAGGGATACAATTGGCCTTCGTGTAGCCCTAACCTGCGGTTCATGTACTTTTGCACTGCTAGGGCAGTGTATCGTGCAGATTCCCAAACTAGCTTAAGTGTCTTACATATCTTATTAAAAAAGCATACTTAGCGCCACGTAAATAGATATCTTAACTTGTGTTCAATTAACCAACGTAATTACATACGCTCACACACCACATAAGAATTATAATTGAAATTCATACACAATAGGAAAACATGCATTAACAGAAAAGAAAGACATAGAATCTATAGAATACTTCTCTTTATTTTTATCTTCAGATGATTACAGACTCTATCTGCCCTACGCACATAGCTACAAGGGTCCGTGCACTCAGCTGTGGACTTCCACCCTAGGCCTCTGTGCACTCAGCTACAGAGCCTCTACCTACACTAAGACACAAAACTCAGACTTCTCTCCTTATCGTTCAAGACTTCTTCTACCACTTATTACTCGCTAAAACTACTTAGAGCTTACTTACTTAGCTCTTTTTATACAATCCCATGGTCCACGGACCATGGGTATATCTTTACAGACGACTTTACAATTTACAAAATAAGGGCAGACAACCCTTTATGACTCATGACACCTTCGCACTCTGCCACCACAAAATGCAGAGTCTTTACAACTTTGTTACAAAATTCAACCCAAAACATGGGATTTTAGCCCCGAAAATGTCCTTAGGGGATTTTGTTACCAAAAGGCCCCCAAGACAAACATCGTGATTCACCCTCGAGTCACTTGGAAAGCGCGGAGATCTTAGCGTGAAGACCTCCCAGCTCGACCCTTATGACCACAAGCTCAGCAACGCACTGTGCGGCCACCTGCTTCACATATTCAACCATTTGCTCAGTCACTACTCCTGAATTGTTGGCCTGAAGCTTTTGCTATGTTTCTTGCAGAGTTGCAAGCTTTACTTCAATAGAGGCTATGACCATGTAAGCCTCATCTAGACCAGGCTTCAGTCATGCCTTCAACACTTATTCCTTGTGCAATGCTACATCCACCTGTTCTTTTAGCTGCTTCGCCTCCTGCAGCTTTGCTAGTCCCGATGTGAGTGCGATGGCTCACGCTATGCCTTTGACCTCATCATAGCACTAATGTAGCTCGTGTGCTTCTGTCTCTAGTTGCTGCACATTAGGGTCCTCCTACATGCTTGTCAAAACCTCAAACGATTTCTCAAAAAGTTGTGTATAGTCTACTACTATATTGTCAACCGCCGCTATTGCCTCTATGATAGTGGTTGCACACTGCTCCTTCACTTTGGTGGAGTTGAAGGATGGGCCTTCAACTGTAACTCTGTGATCTACAGGTTCAAATCCAACTAAACCCTCTCCATTTCTATATGAGTGTCGTGCACCCCTGTAGCTAGCTTGTGGACGCACACCTTGACTGGTTCTTCCTCAGGAATGGCCAACTCTAGGACCATTCAGAATGCCTCCTCAATGACCTACATTATCCTCTTATTTGGTTGGTTTCCTCGGTCACAGTGGCAATGGCAGAGTCTTGCTATAGTGCCATCTGCTCATTTTTAATTCACTTCTCCCTGATCACTTATAGGGAGCAGTGCTCAGGGCCCTCAACTCCGCTATTACTCCATCCTCTAATAGGTGGAGTGCCTCGCCAGGGAGCGTTGCCAGATTCAACCCTACCCGCTTGAGGGTACTGACAGTGGGCTTGTCAGCTTCATTCTCCATGGTTAGTGCTCCATCAGGTAGCACTATCACGCTGGAGGCCTTTGCACACATCATCGTGACACCTTCTGAAGTGCCAATAGTGAGGCTAGTGGATGTCGTGCCAGCCTATGACGTGTGGGTCTATAGCTCCTACAGACCTGTCTAGATATTCCCCAATACTAGTTATTGTTGCTGCTCAAACCATTATAAGGACTCTTCGGTGACATCTTGTACCATGTCTCCAATGTCATGCAAGTCGCCCTCTATGAGCGTGATTGGGTCTAGTGATGTATTAGTGGCCTTGGATTTCTTCCTAGACCCTCCTTTCTCTTGCTCCCTTGGATGCTTGATGCAGGTAGAAGTCGTCTGTGGTTCCCCACCATGCTACTCTATCTACTCGTCTGTTTCTTCTTCTGTTTTGGGTGAAGGCGACGTCACACCTCCGTCAAAGCCCCGCTCTATTCCACCTATTTTCTTCTCCATCTACTGAGTGACATAGCACTCCACCTAGGCCTTGTCAGTGGCCTCCTTCATTCTCTTTTTGGCTAGTTGCGTCATCTTTAGCTTGGCCTCCTCCTTCTTGCACTACGCGGCAGACTTACTCCCTCCCACCACCAAGTCTGTTGTAATGTGCCATTTTGCTAGACAGAGATCAAGTAGTACATCAATGGCATCATCCGTTTCCATGTAAGGAAAGTCATACCATGTCTACGCAGGGTCCTCTCATGCCCTAATGGACACATGGTGAAAATATGCTTTAAACTCTGCGTAACCCTGCAAGTTGGAAAACAGCTTAGGTGACAACTGTGACTTGCAATTGATGGTCATTCAGATGTTCATCTCCATCAAGATCCAAAATATCTTCTTGTCCTTGATGCACTATGCATCCTTGGTCGCCCATAGAAAAGTGTACTTTGCTACTTTTGGTAGGTCTGGTGCAACTGAAAGGAATTGACTATCCTCTAGCAACTCCCATGCTACCAGCATAATAGATATCAAGAGCCACGCATAGTGGAACATCTTGCTAAGCTTCTGTGCCTCGCGGAACTTTGAAAGTAACTCACCGCGGAGATAGTCTGCCCAATTGAACTGAACTCCTTTGGTGCACTAGGTTGTTAGTGCGATGATAGGTGTCGGCACCTCATCGGCATGACACTTCCTCATCACCTTCCTTACTAAAATCTGCGTAGCCACCTTTAAAGAAATGTCACAAATGCTAGATATGGCATATCCATGCGACTTCCTTACCAACTTAAACTTCTCTTTCATGGCCTTCATGAGGGCTTTCTCATCACCTTTTCTGCCAAATATCATGGCCGAATATTCTCTTGTGTAGGGATACCATGTGATCCTGTGGATCAATCTGTTAGTAATGGGTATTGGCTCCTCTAGCCACAGACACCCATCATGCACCAAGCAGAGTAGCTTCTTGATGACCAAGATTTTAATCGAGGTGCAGTTGTAGTGTGGCACCCATAGCATTTTAAGAAGACCTACCTTGTCTACTCCTCTAAGCCACCTCAATGGCTCTAATGTGGTCATTCCAATGGTTATGTCGATAATGGGGTGCATCGGCTTCTTGGTCACCAAGAGTGGGAAATTCGCATGGTCAACGAAGTCCCAGTCTTCAAGTTTTAACATAGGAACTCGCAGCAAGTGTTGTTCTTCAAAAATGATCTCATCCAGCAGTAGAGGGGTTTGCAAGGGGACCTTGCTCTCGTTGATATCTTTCGGTAGTTGGCCTTGCCCTTGCATGGAGGGATGTACTTAGGAAACCGAGTGATAGGGTCAGCACCCTGGGTTTCAACTTCCTCCACGTTTATCCCCACATCCTCATCATCCATCGGGATGTCTTCGATTTCTTCCTCCTCCATCTCTAGATTGATGGCCTTTCCCTTTTCCTATATGGTGGGATTGTCCTTTAGTGGGTTTCTTCTCGGTGATGTGCACACCAATATTGCAGGCTAGTTGCCCTTCTTCGTGCTTTCTTTTGTTGGGTTTGGCCTTGGTCTCTGTGTCCTTGGTGATTTGTGGACTTCCACTAATACTTTTGCGACTTCTGGAGCAACTTGTTCGGCCTCCATAACAATTTCTTACACCGACACCTCTGCTACCTCTTCGGTATCTATAGTTTATGCAAGTGCCGACATAACACTTTCCAACAGTGCTCACGATGTCTCTGGTAATTTCAAAAACACTAGACTCACTATCAAAGCCTCGAAGAATTCTCTGTTCATGTGTGCTTGAGAGTTCAGTAACTTAGTGCTCAAAATGCCAAGTGTTTTTCGCTGGTCAGCCACCTATAATTCATAGGACATTTTGAATTCAAATCTAACTTTTTGCCCCCCCAAATTCGGTTCATTAATGTGGATTGGTGGCAAATTTTCAAGGATATGACCCATAACTTTTGTCTTAAATGCCAGCTACCCACTCCATTTGGCTTCATTTCTACGTCAAATCATGAAGATTGACTTTAATGGTCACTTTTCGGCCAACCCACGTGATTTCTTCCTGGGTAGTGTAGCTCCCTTCGCACTATCACGAACCCTGTGACACTTCTCTACTTCGTACAATCCTCCAATCGCGTAGCTCCCCAACCTTGGCAGTGTAGTTTATAGTCCCATGCCTCCTTTTAGCTGCCTAGAGTGCTAAGACTATGCTACTTTCATATAGTCACATGGCCAGACCACCGGTGTATGGCTTCAATTGACTGCCATTCCCCTTTCCTAGGAAGGGATCTCCATTCAATTTGACCAGCTATACTTCTCCTATGGTAATCTCCTTAATGACACAGGGCCCTAACCAATGCATTCTGAATTTCCCTGGAAATTTATCAAACTTGTTGTCATATAATAAAACCAAGTCATTTACCTTAAAGGTATGGAGCTTAATGTGCTGATCATGCCACATTTTTTCGTGTTTCTTTTGGACTTGTTGGTGAAATCCAACTAGAAATATTTCTTCCACAAGCTCAGCCAGCTACGCAAGCCTCTCTTCTAGGGCTCTGTGATCCGTCATACCCGTGAGTGTCGCTATGCGTAAAATAGGCATAATGTATTCCATGGGCATCACTGCTTCAGCACCATACACAGAACTAAATGGCATTTGTCTAGTCAACTTCTTGCATGTCGTCCAATAGGCCCATAGTACTGCGGGTATGTGTAGGTCCCAATCACTTCACTGAGCATTGCAAGCCTTGGTCAGCACATTCTCCGGCACTTTATTGAATTCTTCCACCATCCCATTAGCCTGCGGGTGATAAGGCATGGTTTTCTCATGATATACCTGAAATTCCTCCATTAGCGCACGAATCATCTCATTCAGAAAGTACATACCGCAATCACTCATTAAAATCTTTGGACACCCAAATCATGTCAATACATACTCAAAGAGGAACTTTGCAACAGTCGCACCTGTGAAATTCTTCATAGGCTGTGCCTCTGCACGTTGAGACAAATACTTCGTCGTGGTGATAATGTACCTCACTCCCATCTTCTTTCCTCGGGGTTGAATGGTTCCCACAAAATCTATCACCCAGTTTTCAAAGGATTGTAGTGTCATCTGTGGATTTAGAGGCAGCTCATCTCTCTGTGATGGTCTGCCAATCGTTTGACATACATCACATGCTCGGTAGTACACTTTTGAATCCTGATGGAGGGTTGGCCACCACAACCCTACACGTAGAATCTTCTCAGTGGTCACTCTCCCTACATAATGTCCTCCCACAATGCTCCCATGGGAATCCATGAGTATACTACTCCTTTCAAACTCTGATACATATCGTCGCAATATCTCATGAGACACCATTTTGTAGAGATGCTCGGTAACGACAGAAAAGTCCTCACACCACTAACTCCTTCTTCTGCTGGATGGTGTATCCTTCCAGGGCAGTTCCTATTCTGAGGAAGTGTATGATATCTTCAAAATGACCATCCGTGACACACACTGCAAATAGCTGCACGTCAGGCGATTCCTCCTCCAAATTACTGGGCTCTTCCCCTGTGTGAATGCGTGACAAATGGTTTGGTCCTGTGTTCAGTCATCCAAGCTTCACAATAACTTCAAAATCATACTCCTATAACAATAACAACCACCTGCAAATTCTCCCCCCCCCATAGGCTTATTGACCAAGTATTTCAATTCAAAATGATCCGTATACATCTTAAAATGGTCGCCCAACAAATAGTGTCTAAACTTTTGGAGCGCGTATACCATGGCTAACCCTTTGCGCTTGGTGGTGGAATAGTTCTTCTCCACCTTGGATAACCTCCTACTTGTAAACATTATAGGATGTTCCAAGTCTCCTCTGCTAGCCTATGTTAGCACTTCTCCCAGCACTATACATGATGCGTTAACATGTACATGAAACACCTTCTTCCAATCCGGGAAGCCTAAAATTAGCCCGTTGACCATACATTCCATCAATATATCCAAGCTCTTATTACAGTCCTCATTCTAGCAGAATGTGACATCCTTTTTCAACAACTTCTCCATATGTGTGGTGATCTGGGCATAGCCCTTGATAAACTTTCTATAATATCCAGTATGCCCTAGGGTAGCGTGCAACTGTTTCACACTCCTCGGTGCTTCTAACTGAAGTATCACAGTGATCTTTGCAGGATCTACCATTAGTCCTTGTCTGCAAATCACATGACCAAGTAAGCTCCCAAAAGGAACACATAACAGGAATTTCTTTAGATTAAGCACGATCTGGAATCTTTGACAGGTATCTAGCATCAGGCACAAACTTGCCACATGGTGTTTCACCAGCCCAAACATAGTCTAGTCATCAAAGTACACTTCCAGGAACTTATGAATAAATTCGTTAAATGTCGCAATGACTACGTGAGAAAAAATAGTAGGCCCATTCCTTAATCCGAAATGCATTACAACATACTGAAAATACCCCCACTCAGTCACGAAGGTCATCTTCCTCCTATCCTCCGACGCAATTTTGATCTGATGGTACCCAGAGAACCCATCAGTGAAGGAATATGCTTCCTCACTGCCCACATTGTCCAACACTTCATCAGTGAACGGGGTTAGGAAAAGATCATGTACACATGCATCATTCAACTTCCTAAGATCTACACATATCCTTATTTCATCCTTCTGCTTCTTTTATTGTAGCACCATTGGGCTTACCCAATCAGATTCTTTTATGGGCTCAATGATGCCTGTCACAATCATCTTGTATAGCTCTAAGTGAACCTTCTCCTTATACTTTGGATTGAGACGGTAAGGTATTCGCTTAATCAGTTTCGTGTCGGGCTTCAATGTTATCTTCATAACACCAAAGTCTCCTATTATCCCTTTTAGATTCGTAAATTTGGTAGGGAAAAAATCCCGGTATTCATAGAGAAATTCAGTGACCTTATCCACCGTCACATCATCCTAGTAATATCGAATCTTCTCAAATTTGGGCTCCGCCTCTGTACCAATATTCAACTGTTTCATTTTTAGTAGCGTGGTTATATCAGGGATCTCAATCTCCAGTCCTTCAACCTCATGGTGACCTTCTGTTTCAGGGATGTTAACCTTTCGTGGATCCTCATCTTCTTCTTTAGTGATGATGTTATAGCATTCAAGTGCGTGGCTCAGCTGAGTAGTGCAGTCGGGTTGAATCAAGTCCAAAGGATCCTATGGTATCCTAAATATTGCTTCTTTCACTTCTCGGAGCAATTCGTTAATACATTCAAACCTGTCTTCAAAGCTAAATGTCATTATGAATCCTTCATGCAGAATATCCCATTTGCCTTGTACCATGGCAGATCTCTGTTTCCGTATGCTAGTTCATTGGGATGACTTCTAGGGTGTGACAGAACAAGTGCACCCATTCAGGTTGGGACTTTGCTCCATAATCCTCGACCCACTTGGCTAAGTGTGTACACAGATTTCCCTTCCCATATTATTTGTCTATCATTTGTACCTTCAACTTTCCAAAGCGTGTTCTCATCATCTTTCTACACTCATGCCAATCATCAAAGCTACCCTTGTGCATACCCCACCACCTTGTGAGTGTAGCGCGTAGTGCTCAGTCCAAATCCTGGAAGCACTGCTTCTCTGGTACCTCCCTTTTGAATGCATCCAAAAATATATCTACGTCATTCAAACCATGACAAGTGGGAATATTTCTTATCTCAGATGACACACAACATAGCAACCAGGTCTTGATGTTACAACTTAGCATGGTTACTTCATGTAGTCGATTCTGCCAGTGCTTCAATTCTTCATCAGAGTCTGAGGTGTAGGAACTCTAGTGATCCCATGCAATTTGTCCATCCGCTGTTGGATTCACCCATTCTTGGTCTCATGCTGTTATCTTATATATACAGTTCAAATCGTCATCACTCTCATAATCCCGGACTGGTTCAGTATAGCGTGATCCTTTAGCAGGATCTAGGGGTACTATTACATGGAGCGATTTCTTCTCAAGTATCATCTTTCGCTTCTTTAGGTTGATTACCCCATTCATATCAGTAGCCCAATCAATGCCAAGGAGCGTAGGGTAGGGGTCGCTTCCATCTACAATTTCATTTACTTCAAAGTAATCCAATGCACTCATGCCTTCAATATCTACAGTCACCGCTTGTAGCCACCCCATGGGGATGATCTTGTACTCATTTTCCATCCTTAACTGAATCGGGGACCACTGCAGCATGGGTCTTCCCATTCGCTCCCAATTCTACTTCTAACCTCAAATCCAAAATAACCTGATCCATTTCGTATTCTCCTATTTGTGCGGTCAGCCTCATCTCTCCTCCTATCCTTTTTTTATGCTTACCAATCTTTCGTACCATGTGTCGTTCACCCGGAGTGTTTCCAGCACATCTATTTATATGATCCTATAATCCCTTCAAAGCCTTGTTGTCATGCAGCAACTTCATGCAGGTCTCTAGAAAGGTTGTAAGCATAGAAGGGTCCATTTCCTGATCAGGCTTATCCTTTCTCCCTGAGGTGGAGGCCCCAATGAAGCTCTTCTTCTCTTCCATGAATGTTTCGCACGCGCGCTCCAAATCAAATTCAGCCTCCTTCACTGGAGCTCTGCAAAACCCACACACTATCTTCGGGGTGTTTACCCTTATCATACTCTATTGCAAATCCACTTCGGAGAATTATATCTAGATTCAAATCCTCTTTTCAAGTCTCAAACCTCATCATCTGCAGGTTCTGAGTCGGCTGAGGTGGTAGCGCCCCTTTTTTGTGTATCCTCACTATAAACATAGGACAATCCTCCATTTCATGATCAAACAGACTGCAATATTTGCATGACAGACGTGTTGGGTTAGTGAAATCACATGCACAGTGTCCTGGTCCCCTACAATTGTAGCAGATTAGCTGTCCTCAACCTCTGCCAGGTCCTCCTCTGCATCGGCCTCTTTTGCGGCCCTGAGAGCTTGTTCGCACCATCACCACACTCTGGTCAGGGGATTGTGTCTCTGCTTGAACCCTATAGGCAGGTGTTCTTTCCATCATTAATTCATAACTTATGCAGTTTCACTCATCATGCCCTACTGACCTATAGAAATTGCATAACAGTTGTTGTGGTTTTTGTATGAAATTCTGCAACAAATGATAGTTACTTGTCCTATATTTTCCCGCTACTTGACATATAGCACACCAAAATGCAGGCCCCGTGATTAGTCCTGCTTGAGCTTCTAGCCTTAAAGGCATCGGTCCCCCTCCTGTAATATACTTCACAAAGACCGGGCAATGGTATTTTTCATTTCCCTGACCCTTGCATTTTAGGCACCATAAATCTTCAAATACCTCAGGTCAAACTATCCTATCCTGCTTCAAGCTCTATGTTTCAATGCAAATATTTTGCAACTACACATGGATCTGCTGAACCCCTAGATTTGGATCCTGCATCGGTGTTTCATGCACTCTCATTGCAATCTCCAAGGCCTATGCCTAAGTCATTGTCTTCTGTCGTGACAGTGGAACCCTTAGCTATGGCAGGAGCAATGCCACAAACCATTCGCGGTGTTGTCCATCTTTTAAGTTCATATTAGCTTCATGGATTTTACACTTCAATCTCTGATCTAATTTGCAAGGTGTCTCACCTGGTTTTATCACAATTTCCTTGAACCCCACAATCAACTATGCCTCAGATTTAGGCCTACTGAATTCTTTGTTCAGTGCAGTCTGGATGTCTGCCACTTGTACATTTGGGTTATCATTAGAGTACTTGATGTACCAGGTTAGTGCATGATCCTACAAGGCACTAACCAATGTTTCCTTGTTCATGTGATCATTAGTAACATCTTGAGATTCCCATACAACTTTCACGATGAACCAGAATTGGTCCATATTCTCATTTCGTGGACCTTTGAACAAAGGTAGCTTTATTGAATTTTCCATGCTGAACTACGGTGGATGTGGAGGTGGTGTGGTTGAAGTTGAAGGTGATGGTAGTGAAGTTGGAGGTGGTGTGAGTGGTGGTGGGAGTCACGAGAATCCTTATCTTATCAACTGAATAACACTTCGTAGAGAAGCCTTCCCTACTCCCTCTTCATCACCAAATGGAGGTGAAATCAATGGACTATATTCAAGACCCTTTCTTCCTTTGTTCCTATAATATTTTCTTCTTCTTGTAGCTCCGAACATCAAGGTAGCTGCATAACCCATTTTTCGCACAATAAGATCTTAATCCAGGTATTCAAAGACTTTAAGTACTTACCTTGTAGACCTTTGAAAAATCCCCACTCCACCTCATTGTAGCTGACTGAGGTATCAACCACAAACTCAGTAACAAATCCTCCTATGACGCGATCGAGCCAATGATCGACAGTGTGAGCGATCTTAACCTCACATGCTTCCAATCTCTATACTAACTCCAAGGTTGAGACAATAGGACCGTCAAGTCTCCACCTTCCTTCGCTACCTACTAGCTTCGCGATCCACTCATATAGCTCAACCAGAAAGGAATAGAGAAATATGTCATGGATCTCTATCTATAGGTACCTATCCAACCACTATTCCTTTGCCAATCATGGATTTTTGTTCTCCTACGCCATGAATTCATGGACCTTCCTATCCAACTAGTCTCCGAACTCTTTCTTAGTTGGATTCCAGTGATACGACATCACACATCTCTTATGCAGATTTCGGTCCTACCAACAAACCATTTGTTGGCTACGTGGGGCTTGATCTAGGTCCAGCATTAGTTAGCCAACCAAAATCCTACACTACTGGCCCTTTCGGTATCAGTCCATGTAGTGTGGACCAAAGCCTCACTCGAAGCAGTATGGGGCGATGCTAGAACCATGTTTCCACACCCTCAAATGGTCGTGATGTCAGTTTATTCCTTCTATTCCTTCTCTCACACAAGTTGTTAAGCTCTGGGGCTTTGTGAGTCTAGCCCTTTATTCCGCCCTTCAGTACCTCTGTGAAGGGGCATGATTGGCCTTCGCACAGCCCTAACCTTTGGTTCAAGTACTTTTGCACTGCTAGGGTAGCGTATCGTGTGGATTCCCAAACTAGCTTAAGTGTCTTACTTATCTTATGAAACAATCATAGATAGCACCGCGTAAATAGATATCATTACTTGCATTCAATTAACCAATATAATTACATACATTCACACACCACATAAGCATTATAATTGAAATTCATACAGAATAGGACAAGATGCATTAACAGAAAACAAAGACACATAATTTGTAGAATACTTCTCTTTATTTATATCTTCAGATGATTGTAGACTCTATCTGCCCTATGCACACAGCTGCAGGGGTCTGCATACTCAGTTGTGGAATTCAACCCTAGGCCTCTGCGCACTCAACTATAGAGCGTCTACCTACACTAAGACCCAAAACTTAGACTACTCTCCTTATCGCTCAAGACCTCTTCTACCACTTATTACTCGTTAAAACTACTTAGAGCTTACTTACTTAGCTCTTTTTATACAATCCCATGGTCTGCGGACCATGGGTAGATCTTTACAGCTGACTTTACACTTTAAAAAATAAGGGTAGATGACCCTTTATGACTCATGGCACCGTCATGCTCCATGACCACAAAATGCGAAGTCTTTACAACTTTATTACAAAATTCGACCCAAAACATGGCTCCCGCAAACTGTCCTTGGGGGATCTTGTTCCCAACACCATGGAATTATTGTACTTGTCATTCCCTCTTAGGAACTACATGTTGGAATTATGGGTTCAATGGGAAAGGCTTTGTGTCCCTTACTCAAATGGGAGGTAGCCACATCCATGAGGTCCACATGGCCATCAAGTGACTTAGCAGAACTAATAAATACGAACTGTGGGGATGTTGATCTTTCCATACAATTGTGGTAACGCATTGAACCTTCCCTTTGTTGCGCTCACTAGTGTAATTTTCTATGAGGCAGAGAGTTTGAAATGAGGGGTTCTATTACATTGGTATCTAAGTTTCCACTCTCAATCCCATCATAGCGATATCCCTCTTTCATCCATACCTAGCTATGAAGCAACATTGGTAAGGTAAATCTTTCTCCCCAGTTATCATCATTTTGTTCTTATTTATATCTCCTAGCTTGCTTCTTGGGATAACTGTCTAATTTTCCCTTATATGTACTAGCGATACTCTCATCGACGATGTAAGGAATTTCCTTTTGTGGTTCACACCATTGTCTCTCTAGGTAAACCTCGGCTATCCTGATTGTGGTGCAATCCCTTATTGGTTATGCAGTCTTGATCTTCACGGTGTTTCAAAACCTAACCTTTTTGTTTTTTTTTTTTGTTTTTATGCTTTTTTCTGTTATTGTGGTTTGGATGGCTTAATAAATTCATGTGTGAACCTTTAGCGGTAGCGGGTATTTCTCTGGCATAGTTCTTCTCTTGAATAGCGCTTTAGGTATAAATATATCATTTTATCTTTCTTTCTACGTTTTCTTCACTCACTCACTGCTACCTCCCACCCTCTAGTTATATATTTTCACTTCTTAAATTATGCATGTTGTCCAAAGTGTTGATTGGGTTTTGTTTGATTGTAAACAAGATGGTGTTCTGAGTTTGTTTCTAATTTTTGGATTTGGTGGTTTCCCATCCCTTATATTCACTTACCCATTGCTTTTCTATTACAGGTATTTTTCAAATATGGCTCAATTCAATTAGAGAGCATATAGCTTTGCTTTCACATGTTTTGTTTCTTTAAAATGGCCTCTAGCCTACAGAGCATATAGGTTTTCTAGGCTGATTATACTTGGTAAATTATGCCTTGTGAACTATTTTATTTTCTTCCCTTAGTTATTTAAGTAAAACTTAAATTGGAAAACAATGAATTGATAGTAATTCTCAAGTTTATATTAGTTTTTTCTTATTGGAATGTAAAATGTTTCCAAAGGTTTCTTTTTTTTCTTGGTTACTCCTGATATGTGATACTTTCTCTTTTTTTGCATGCTATTTTGAATGGCACACATATGTATGACAATGATATTGGAGATACGGTTTTGTTAATAACCAATTTCTCTGCAATTTTTTATATATTGTTTATTCATGTATGTATTGGGTCACCCTATTCTACATGCTACATACTTAATTTTCCTCGGGTATATGAGATAGTCGTATAGAATTTTGTTATTTCGATCTAACAAGTTATGAGCATACTGAAAATTTACCGTTACTCCTATTTCACCTTTAGGGTCAAGGAAATGTTTGGATGTGGTCATTTTCTCATTATATCACTTGTCACTATTTTCAATAAGTAATTTTTCTACTTGTTACCATTAATTCCTGTAAGTACCATAACTTATCAAATGAACAACAAGGACAATGGGTTATCTACATAAATTGTTTAACCTCTCGGCTATGATTAACAACCTTTGTATGATTATGGCTCTACCATGTGTGTGATATAGAAAAATTTTAATTTTTTTGTCTCCCAAGGCTATTGTACGACTCACCTAATTCCCCCTAGAATTAGTGTTTGGTTCCCATAACCACTTGTTTATTTCTCGAGTGAACCCTTTCTCCGTTGAGGAGGAACTATAGTTATATAATAATATTATTTGGTTCTTTTTTATGTATCTATATGATAATTTTGTTCGATATATATTTCATAGCCTACTTTTATTTTTTTGAGCTCATGTATGCAAAAAAATTGTAACCTTAAAAATACTACTTATGCAATTTTGATTTGACATTATCAATTTGGAAATAACCTTATCCATTTTTCTTTCTTTCTTTCCTTGTGCCCCTTCGTAAGGATATTTCCCTATGTTATGTTCAGTTAGATGAATGAGTCTAGATAATTGAATATAGCTCTCTTATAGCTCCTATATATTATATTTGATTCATTCTACAAAGCTGGAGTAAGAACAGGTTTACATAGAAAGTTCTTGAGTTCACTCCATTTCATGGAAATTGTCTTTTCCCATTTGAATATCACTATTCTCAAACTATTCCCTTAACATAAATTACTTTAATACCCTATATTCATAATTATGAACTACACAAACAATATCAATATATATATATATATATATACACATAATGTGTGTCGATTTAATTTCTATTAGATTATTCCTTTCCTTCCTTGTTGATATACTATATTGGTCATACTTGACATACATTGATATCTATACAAATTACAGGTTCTAGTTCAATAACTTCTAAATGTCGATTTATAAGGATTCTTCAAATTTAAAATCAACCATTTCCTACAACCCAAAACCTAAACTTAATCTTAGATGCATACACCTTATGATCTTATCTCTCCAATCAAATCTTAGTTTAAGATTAAGCCATGCCCATTCTCACTCCTAAAAATTTTCTTCATCAAGTTTATCCAACATGGATGCATGTAGCATTGTACATAAATAACCATAACATGTAAAATGATGAATAACCTTGTATGAAAAGTCCAAAGTATATACATGGAGTAATGGAATGCATCATTTCTTTAGACCTTTCCTTCTTTCATGCATGCGTATGAAATTATTTAACTCAAAATGAATAAAATATATAATAATAGTTAAAGTATGCATGCAAATTATAATTGATATAATTGATTATGAACACGCATCATATCCTTCATATATCACTGCATAAATAAAACCAAAATCGCAAGAATATATGAACAAAATTTTCATCTAACAACAATTAGTGCAGGGTAAATATTCATAACTTTAGCATGTTCCTCCCAACTACGAACTCCCTCAATTTCCCCCCAAGCTAGGACTATATTTCTCTCCAGAATCCCGCCACCTTTGATACTTCTTTAGCGGTTGCAATACCCTCCAAAATTTTGGCTTGCATCCAAATTTCAGAGCCTTCCTTGGTTTTTCCATTGATGGTTGAAAACACTCAAGCTCATTCCGTGAGCTCTTGTAGAGTCCTCAGACCTTTTTTGCTTGTCCAACCAATGGCCATATTTTGGCATGTTGAATTTTTGTCATTCTTGTGATTGTGTTCTGGTGATTTTGAAGGTTGGTATTTGTGTGCATCAATTTCCTTTGCTCTGTGAATATTAGTTGTACTCACACACAAATTTGTAAGCATTTTTGCGCGAGTATTATCACGATCCTTCAAAGGTGTATCTCAAGTGTCGCACTTATCACTCTTAGCCTTAAGATATTCTCACTTAGCACATGCTTGTCTTGTTGGTTTGAGGTGTCATGTCATTGAGTCATGCTAATTGTCTAATCACAATGTCACATCTACACAAGTTAGCTTGCTCTCAAAGTTAACCATTTTTCGTGAAAATCTATTGACCGGACAAACCTCTTCAAGTAGGCCTCAACTGAACTACACTGGGTAGGCTTAGCTCTCAGTGACCCTGCTCTACTATCCAGACTTTCATAGTGCTTTAGCTTGTCCTCCGAGGCAGTTGCACAATGCAATATTGGAAGTGAGTAGGTTGTTTGTATCCCAGAATTACGCAAAAAATTGTCTCCAAGGCCAACCTGATTTGCGCTTCCCGTAAGATCAATTATCATGCCTACCTCTGATCTAACAGAAATCTACACTACACTATGACCCGGGGTTGCACTGCTCTATAGAATTGTGCAAACATGCCTAGTTTTCTACCCTGCATTGCCTATAGAAAATGTACAGTCATGCTAAGTCAGGCCTTCTACTAGCTTGCTTTTCTCTGCTCCTGAAAAATTGTGCATTTCTGACTAGTACACTTTCTATTGCCCCACTCTTCATTGCTTCTAGAAAACGTGTCATGCTTCTTGTCTCTCATTGTCCCTAGAAAATACATAGTTGTGACCAGCAGCTCCCCACAGCTCGATTATGTCTTACTCTCCCAAACTACGTAGAATTTCCTACTAGTGCCCTTTGTTGCCTTGCTTTGTCTCTGTTCGAGAAATTTCACAGATTCCAAGCTGGACCCTGAGAGACCTAGTGATTTATCATAGAGAAAATTGCATAGAACTATCGAGTTGTTCCCCGAGACACCCTGCCTTGTCTTCCTCCTAGGAATTACGCAGTTCTTCCTATCTTGGTTTCACCTTGCAGTTGTCACTCCCTCATTGCATAATTTTTCCTCCCAATGACCTCTGCACAATTTTTCCCTATAGTACTTCGGAGCCCCTCAACTAGGCCTGAGCTGTACTCTTTGCAGTTTTTCCCGAAAATACTCTAAAACCCCTCATCCCAAATTTAGTTGTGCTCCACACATTTTCAGCATCTTATCCTCCCTCCCATTCACATGGACCTAAAATAGAAAATGATTCATCATGCTAGACTAGGAGATTTTGCATTTGATGTCGTCCCATCATGAGTGAATTGCAGGAACATGTCCATTAATGAAATATGGTGAGACAATGAATGGGATGAAGAAGAAGCATATTCCAGAAGACTTTCTCATAACTGAATGAATATACAAAGCACATAGAGTAGCAAGAAGAAAGGACACATGCACTGTACCATCAAGAAAAGGCCAAGACCATGAAAGACCCCGCAACACTTTGTCATGTGGAGGTGAAAACACAACATACCGAGAGCATATCCATCACTCAGCAGCATAGAATCTCAACATGAACACCACAGTCAGCCAATACATGTTAGTAGTGTCATGTCAAGTTGTGTCATGAGTTGTCTTGGCCACATCACTACTGTGGGCCATACTTGTTGTAATCAAATGTAATGTAATGTGAAAGTCCGAGAGATGCACATATGAAGTTGAAGAGTCACGCCAATTGAAAACTCATAGGAAGTTGAATGGTCATGAGGGAAGTCTAAGAGTCACAAGGGTTAAGCATCATCCTTGGTTATATATAAGTCCTCTGTATGAGAAAACTACTTTTTCACCTAGGCTCCTCCCACATAGCCTCAAGAGTTTGTAGTCTGTTCTTTGAGGAGCACAGAGTGGCTCTAATGTCCCATGACTATGTCTAGTTACGTATGGTGTACAGATGTTCCTTAGAACTTTTTCTTAATTCAAAAGCCTATTTCATGCCAACACATTTTCATGCATGTTTTGTATCCATTTTAAGGCTATTCTTTAAACATTTTTAATTCATGTTTGCTTAACCTATACTAATATAGTTGAACTACTTCGGTTATTTTAGTACCTACATTGTTGAAGATATGTTTTATTATTTATCATTGATGCCTCATCCATGTGGACTACTTCATAGGACATTAGACAAACCATTCCTCTTTCCCATGGGTATAACTATTGTCACCCTCGTGTGGACTACTCTGTTGGATGATGTATGTGATTTCCCTTACACTTTGGTTTTAGTGACTGTCTCATCCACTGTGAACTATTCCGCTGGATGCTTCACAGAACCTTGTTTCTTTCATGTGTGTCTCTCCTTGGGTGCTACTACTACCTGTAATCTAGAGGCTCACTTTTACCCTCTCCCTAACATTAAGATAACCCAGACACAAAGTTACATTACACACTCACCAGGCATACTCACCTCGCTAAAGAGCAACTACTAAGGAAAATATCTAAGATAATGGAAACAGAGTCATCATATCGAATGAGATTGCTACACCAAATGATGCGACGTCTAGTTGGGACTTCATACCAAGGAGATCTCCTGAATGTTGGCGGGTCCACCACCGTCAACATTTATAGCACTAGAAGGTACGTCACCATTATTTTATGGTTGAATGTCCTCTCAACCCCACTTATCTATCATATGTTAAAGGCATTAACATGAACTCCCTCTCTCCCACGTGCAACTCTGAAGTTGGTTACTCCTCACCTCCCAAACCCAAACAATAAATTTCATATCATCACATCTTTGTTATTGGTCCCATCACCAATCAATTTTCTAAATTCTTTCGACTGATTCCAGGAGTACACACTCTCCCCTCTTCATAGAGGAAGCAAAAGACTACACCCACAAGAGTGGTAGTCTCATCTGTTGAAGAAGTAATCCTCGTCACTCTTGAAGAGTTGGCAAAAGTTGTTGAGAATGAAGAGGAACTTCACATTTTCCTAGAAGGAGAAGAAGATAACAACTTACTCTTGGGCTCATGTTTTGGGGGATGCAGCAGAGGGGAAGACAACAGAGGAGGCAGAGGCTAAGACAAACCAACAGATTCATAAGAAGAGGAAGAGGTTGAAGGAGAGGACAATATGGCCAATCAAAATCTTGAATGGGTGACATAGGGACCATTAGCACTCTTGGGTGTCTTGCACAAGATGCCAAGACACACAGAGAAATAGTTAACAAAGTTTGGTCCTGACAAAGCAGTGAAGGTGAAAGATCATCTAGACATGTTCTACCCACATCTGCAGACGGTTGACGTATGTTATGATGATGTTGCGTGTAGGTTGTTTCCATGTACCTTAGATGGTAGATCAACTATATGGTACCATAACCTTCTTGTCAACTCCATTGAGAACTGGGGGTGTTCAAGATAATTTTCCTTGAGAAGTTTGCGGAAGACAAAACCCTCGGCATGTTATTGAAAGAGCTAGGTAGTCTCAAGATGGAGTAGAAATAAAAAGTGAAATATTTTAACCAAAGGTTTAACCATATCTTGAAAAAGTTCACTATAGACACCAAACCTCATGACTCCGTCATAGTTGACAATGACACGTTTGCACCATCGACCAGCATTGCGCAGTTTGTCAAGCAAGCTACGAAACCAACACTTTTGGAAAATTTCCAAGAGGCAATTGATGTGGAGAAAGACCTTTGGGCTATTGGAGTCATTGTATATGATGAATGAACTAAGGACTCCAATGACACAGGCATGAGGTCGTAGGCTTCTATGAGTAAGGGAAAGGAAAAGGAGGTAAGAGAAATCAAAAACCGTAATCGTCTCGTCAATTCCTTGACAGCTGAAGTTTCTAAACACAAACAGTGGACAAGTGAGACAACTGTGAACACCAGACCTCCTAGATTTTCATAGAAGAAGAACTTAGCTTTGAGTAGGAGCAGTCACCTGACCAAAACTACACAGAGCATGAACCTTGTGTTCAACATGGATTCAATTGTGATAGATCATTATTGCAAGTTCCATTGCGAATGACATTCAAAGAGGACTTGTGAAGGATCGAACCAAGGAATGAGTAGATTGGCTACACAATTAACTCATCAATTTATGTCCGGCAAGGAGGTTGAGGCAGAGGTTGAAGAGGAAGAGGAAGTTGTTGCATCTAATGAAGTTCCAAGTTTTGGGCATATAATCAAGATGTATCACTTTCTTAACATTCCCCAGAAGAGTACCACCGAGAAGGAGTCTTTGAGTGACCATTCGATCCCAAAGAAGAACAAAATATATAGTTTTAAGAGTCAAGTGTAGTTTTTAACCCTGTACAAAAATTACCTTCATATGAATTCTAAAACACAGAAAATAAAAAATGCGACAGCATAACACATAAAACACATATACACAAAGATTTTCCCCTAGATCCCAAAACTGAGACTACCAAATTGATTTTTCATTATGTTCCTTTCAATGTTACAATACATATTTATACATGTCAAAGCATCCAATACCATGGACCGAAAACCATCATGCCCAAAACCATGTGTGAAAACCATGCACAAAACCATAGGTAGGTCCACTCAACTTAATATAGGATCCAAAAAAAATTTCCTCGGGGCGCTACCACAGACCCCGTAGCAGGCGCCTACCCACCCCCCTCAAACCCCCTGTGACCCCCCTGCTATGCAATGGGCGCAACAAAGGGGGATTTTCCCCCCCTCTAACCACCATTTAACTAGGGTGGCTAGTCGTGGAAAGAAAATAACACAACCCAACATTCTCGTACTTGTTGTTTTCTTTCCATAGTGGTCCACAGAAGAGATTAGTCATTTATCCAGCCCTAAAATGTCCATTTTTTCTCTACACCAAGAGAACTTCTCAGAGCTCACAGATTTTGTCAATGTATCTACAATATTCTTCAAAGTGTCCACCTTTACCAGCAACACCCTTTTGTCTTCTATCATATCCCTCACAAAGTGGTACTAAACATCAATGTGCTTTATCTTTCAATGAGAAGCAGGGTTCTTTGCCAAGAAAATTGCACTTTGGCTGTCACAAAATATCCCTATAGCTTCTTGTACTAGCCCCATACTTGAACACAATCTGTGCAACCAAACTGCTTCCTTGCTTGTATGAGTGGCTTCCATGTATTTTGCCTCCGTAATTGATAGTGTCATTACAGATTGTTTCTTACTCATCCAACTGACTACACTTCCAAATAGGTCAAACACATACCCACTTGTAGATCTTCTGTGATCCAGATCTCCAGCCCAGTCTACATCAACAAAGCCATGAATACCAAAAACTATGTCCAATCCTGGTCTTCCTTGGTAGCACAAACCATAATCACTAGTGCCACACAAATACCTAAAAACCTGCTTCACTATTGTCCAATGCTCCTTCCTTGGTTTTGACATAAACCTACTCAATACTCCCACTGTATGTGCAATGTCTGGTCTAGTCCATACCCTCACATACATCAGGCTACTGACTGCACTTGCATATGGAACATGGGACATGTCCTCTTCCTGTTCTTGTGTCTTGGGACACTATTCAGCAGATAGCTTTATACCTACAAGAATAGGAACCTTCACTAGTTTACTATCCTACATATTAAACCTCTGCAGTATTGTCTCGACATACTTCCTCTGGTTTAACCAAAGCTTCGTCTTTGCCCAGTCTCTTTTAATTTTCATGCCCAAAATATAGTTTTCAGCACCAAGATCTTTCATGTCGAATTTGGAGTACAATTGGGTCTTCAAATCCTAGATAATTTCTTTGTCATTTCCATCCAGCAACATGTCATCCACATACAAGACCAGATAAATAACACGGTCACCAATTAATTTAAAATACACACAATGATATTTTTTCCTTCTAGTGAAGCCAAGTCCCCGTATAAATGTATCAAATTTCTGATACCACATCGTTGGTGACTTTTTTAGCCCATACAGATACTTCTTTAACTTGCATACCAGTTCTTTCTTACCCTTCACCACAAAGCCTACATGTTGCTTCATGTAGATCTCCTCTTCTAGATCCCCATGGAGAAATGTTGTCTTTACATCCACCTGTTATACCTTAAAATCAAAAGCAACAACAACAAATAAAAGTAATATAATAGAAGCTACCTTGGCAATAGGAGGAAAAATATCACCAAAATAAATTCTTGGCACCTGGGAATAATGTTTTGCTACCAACAGAGCTTTGTATTTCTCCACCTTTCCTTATGCATTTTTCTTCTTCTTGAACACCAATTTTCTGCCAATGGGTATCCTTCCAGCCGGCAACTCCACCAGATCCCAAGACTCGTTTTTGTGCTAAAATTCCATTTCATCAACCATGGCCTCTTTCCAGAGTTTTCCATCCTTTGAATCTACTACTTCCTTCATAACTCTGGGATCATCATCAGTAATAGATAAAGAAAAATTTGAACAAAAAGCAGATGGACTATACCTTCCTGGCTTCCCTCTTTCTCAAACTGATATTCTCACAACAGGAGTTTGTGGCTCTTCATCTTTTGATTCCTCTTTTGCAGTAGAATTTGATTCTTCCTCCTTTATCTCAGACTCTATCTTCATAGGTTCCTTTGATGGGACTTCATATTTAATAAAAATTTTGACCTCTCTGAACACCATATATCAGTTGTACACAACCTTCCTTGTTACTGGGTCCCAAAGATCATAACCCTTTAAACCATCGTTATACCCAATAACGATGCACTTTTATGATTTACTCTCCAACTTTGTTGTTTCCTCCTTTGGAACATGTACATATGCATCACATCCAAATACCCTCAGATGTGAAAGAGAAGGTTTCTTACCAGTCCATACCTCTTGTGGAGTTTTATCCTCCAATGCTAATGTAGGTGATCTGTTGACCAGGTTACATGCTATCCCCACCACCTCTGCCCAGAATTCATATCCTAACCTGACACCACTGAACATGCTTCTTTGTCTTTCCATCAACATCTTGTTCATTCTTTCTACAACTCCATTTTTCTTAGGTGTGTATGGAGTAGTCTTCTGTCATTCTATACCACACTTCTTACAGAATTCTTCACATTCCTTGCTGCAAAACTATCCACTGTTATCTATCCTTAGCACCTTTATCTTCTTCTCTGTCTGGTTTTCCACTAGAGCCTTAAATTCTTTAAACTTGTCAAAGACTTCAGATTTATTCTTGAGGAAATATATCCATGTATTCCTTGAGAAGTCATCTATAAATGATAGATATTACACAGACTTACCAAGTGATGGAACCTTCACATGTCAAAACACATCACTGTGCACAAGTTCTAATATTTGTTTCCCCCTCTTACCACCAGAGGGGAAACTCACCTGATTTTGCTTCACATATACACAATTTTCATCGAAATCAAAATCCAGAGAGCTATTAGCCATACCTTCTACCATACCTTCTCTCCAATATGTCTAAGCCTTGTATGCCATATCATGGTATTTTCTGTAGAGATCGCTAGATTTTATGCTCCATTTTCAGGAAGCAAAGAACTGTGGCACCCATCAATAATAGTGCTACCTTGTAGCTTGTACAAAGTTCAAATCCAAACTCGCCACATCAATACTAGTGCTCCCAGAACCATCTTGCTGGTATCTTTCTCGAACACTGTTTTTACACCTGCATCATCCAGCTTGCTTACAGAAATTAGATTTCTCACCAATGCAGGAATACGCAGAACATCCATACATGTTCTAACCCATAAACCTTGCAACTTGAACTTTACTTTTCCGCGACCAATGATTCTTGCCTTCCTATCATCCCCTAATAAGACATCACCAACATCATATTTCTCATACTCATAGAACCATTCTCTATGGGGAGTGAAGTGAAAGGATGCACCTGAGTCAATCAACCATGCCTCATTATCTACATGTGTACTTGAAGAAGCCATGTATACATCCCCACCTTCATCTGAGGTGGTTTTTACCTCTGCAGAAGGAGCATCATCAGATCCCTTTCCTTTGTCAGGAGCTTTAGATTTACAGTCCATTTTGTAGTGCCCTTCCTCTCCGCATTTCCAGCAAGCCACCTTTATAGGTTTTCCTGGAGATTTAGATCTTCCTCTAGATTTAGATCTCCCACTTGATGACTTATTTTTGTTTCTATTCTGGGACTGTCCTTGTATAGATAAGGCATCACCATTCTGGCTCTCCATATTTTTATGTCTCATCACCTCCATCAACAAGGATGAGACTATTTCATCAAACTGCAAGGCAGTTGCATTGCTACCTATTGCACTAACCATACTATCCTATGAATCTGATAGAGAACAAAACAAATTAAAGCACTTATATTGATCTGAAATTTTAATATCAACACACAATAACTGACTTACCACACTATTAAATGCATTCAGATGCTTTGTCACTGAGTCTCCATCTTTCATCCTTAGGTTATGCAGCTTTTTCCATAGGAACAATTTATTCACCAGAGACTTATATCGGTACAAAGTCCCTAGCTTGTCCCACAAAGCCTTCATCGTACCTTCCCCTGATACATTTATCAATACTGAATCTAAGACACACAATGGTATTGTGCTCTTTTCCTTATGATCCAACTTCTTCCATTCTTGATCGGACACTCCCATTGGTTTAGTACCTGGATCTACCAGGATACCCTGATCTTTATCCACAAACAGATCCTCCATCTGGAGTTTCCACAACTCAAAACTCTCACCATTAAATTTCTCAATCTCTATCTTTCCACTGCTCGTCATCTTCTTTCACAAACAGAATCGATCCCATAGATCTCCCACTAAACAGGGTCTACCACAAGCCTGAGCGGAACCCCTCAGCAACAATGGCATCCCCTTGAAGCCAAAACAACTCTGATACCAAATGTAGGTTTTAACCCTGTACAGAAATTACCTGCATACAAATTCTAAAACATAGAAAATAAACAATGTGAGAGCATAACACATAAAACACATATACGTAGAGATTTCCCCTGAATCCCAAAACCGAGGCTACTAGATTGATTTTTCATTATGTTCCTTTCGATGTTACAACACATATTTATACATGTGGAAGCATCCAATACCATGGACTGAAAACCATCGTGCCCAAAATCATGTGGGAAAACCATGCACAAAACCATAGGTAGGTCCGCCCAACCTAATATAGGGTCTAAAAAAAATTTCTGCAAGGCGCTGCCCTAGACCCTGTAGACGGGGGCTGCCTGCCCCCCTGAAACCCCCTGTGACCCACTCGCTACACAATCACCACAACGAAGTGGTGGCTTGTCTTGGAAATAATATAACACAACCCAACATCAAAGGGGCCCCCACTGTTTGTGAGATACAGAGAGAAAAAGTAAGACAACATCTTCTTAGAACCGTGGACCCACTAGTCATCACAATACACAAAACAAAAGCTAAGTCTAGGAAGAAAGCTATAGCTAAAATCACATCTATGAGCAACAAATGTACAAGTAGGACACCGGAAAACAAAAACACAAGTCTACCCCCACAAAACTTAGTGAGTCTTCCCGCTCTGGATTATAATATTATTGAATATATGAGAAAGACTTGTTCAAACATCTCTCTTTATGAGTTAACCAAGCTCACGGATGATTGGGATATTATTTTGCATGCACAAAGGAAAACCTCCACAAACAGTCTTTCCTCTTCCAGCAAGGGACCATGAAAGTCTCTTGGATCACTCACATATGTGACCAACGTGCTTCACATGGAATAAGCAAACTCGCTCTGCCCATCGTTTTTATTATCATTTGAAATATTCAACTTCAATGTCCACAATGTTTTGGGTGATTATGGTGTGCCAATCAATATCATGCCACTCCCCATCGCTATACAGATTAATGCGCAATGGAGTAGTACAACTGCGTAGATCATCCAACTTGACCGGGCATGCATACCAACAATTGGTGAACTCCCAAATGTGATCATCTGCTTATCATCCAATGGACGAGTTCATCAGTGCATTAACATTGTGATTGTGGACATCCAAGAAGCATATGGTTTATTACTCAGAGAGACTGGTCTAGCAAGTTCCAAGGATATTGCTCTGCATACTGGTCACACTTATGGCTTCCACACAAGTGTAGAAACAACCAGATCTACATGTTGTTGGAGAGATATATGAAACATAGTGTTACTCCCTTGAATGGTAAAAATGAACCATTAGCTTTCGCATAATTTCTGTTTGACAATTTCTTTTCGGAAATGCAGCTGGGCTATTATCTTTCCCATCCAATCCCCACCGCACCATACACACAGTTGGGTCTCCTTCCTTCCCAAACTGATGGAAATGAAACCTTTACAATATATTGTAATAGTAGTAGCAGTAGTGTTAACATTACTAGCACGAAAAGGGGTCCTTATACAGATGACATGTGGACCTTGTATTTCGACGGATCCAAAACACAGGATGGCTCTGAAGCCAAGTGTGTTTTAAAATACCCAAGGAAAAAGAAACAATTAGTCACAAGCTTCTGGGAGATCAAGTGCACAAACAATACTGCCAGATATGAAGCACTCATGCTGGGCTTACAAAATTCCATTAGCCTCAACGTTTCTATGCTAAAAGTGGTAGGTGATTCAGAGATTGTGGTACGCTAGGTATATAACACCATACATTTTGTTTTACCTCGTCTTAAGAGTTACCAACAAGATGTATGGACACTTACCACTAACTTCCAAGCTTTCAATATCATTTATGTATCAAGAATGTGTAAAGAAGTTGCAAATGATCTGGAAACTACAGCCGCTAGGTTGACACCGCTTAGGGATAGATTTTTTGTTGAAATTTTGTATGAGTCATCTATCCCTAACAACATCATTAATTTACGTGTTTTTGATGATGGTGGACAAATACTTTATTTCGTGGCCAATGTTTATGTCTTCAAGGACATAGCGATAGATGAATATGAACACAAACAATCTCTCCGAGACAAAATTGGTGACAATAAAGGCAACCTCATCCCCAAGGTTGTGGTTTCACAAGAGAAGCTATATTACTTGTAGAATTGCTTCTAGGGACCCAGGAACATTAAATCCCATAGTTCCACACTAATGCATGAACAGATTAATCTAGGAATAGACAAAGATCTAAAGTTAGTGAACCTTGGTACATTTTGTACACCACATGAGAGGCAAGCTTTTGTCCAGCTGTTCATACAGTACCATGATGTATTCGTATGGATGTACAATGATTTGAAAATGTATGACACATGAATAATCCAACACATCATCCCAATCAAGGAAGGGGCCAAACCATTTCAGCAAAATCTCGGGAAAGTACATACGTCGCACGAGCCCCTCATTCAGAAAGAGTTGACTAGTTGTTGGATGCTTAGATCATTTACAATTTTTTTCATTCTACATGTGTTTCAAACTTAGTTCCTATCAGAAAGAAGTCTGGCAACATCCCCTTGTGCGTTGATTTCCAGAATCTGAATCATGCCTCTAACAAAGAAAATTTCCCTATGTCGTCCATGGAACACATATTGCGGACATTATCTAGAGAAGAAATGTTTTCTTTGCTAGACGAATTTTCGAGATATAACCAGGTTCTGGTAGTAGAACAAGAGAAACTGAAAACTACATTCTGTACCAAGTGGGGTACATTCACTTATCAAAGAATTCCATTTGGGCTAGTAAATGCGGGAACAACTTTTCAACGTGCTATGGACATCACCTTCCGCAGGATCATTGGATAGAGTGTGGTGGTCTACCTTGATGACATAACAATGTTTTTCCAAAAAACAGTGAGACCACCTACGCCACGTCAAGAAGATATTCGAGCAATGTCGCAAGTACGAGATATCTGTGAATCCCAAGGACGGCATATTTGAAGTGTCTGAGGGGAACCTCCTTGGGAACATCATTACCAAGAGTGGGATTAAGGTAGATCCAGACCGAGTATGAACCATCACATAGATTCCTCATCCCCTAAACGAGAAATCCATGAATTCCTTCTTTGGGAAGATCAGCTCCCTCTGGAAGTTCATCTCAAATTATGCATATATTGTCAAACCCATACAAGAGATGATCAAGAAGGATGCAATTTATAGTTGGGGGAATAAGGAAAAGGATGTGTTCACCCATATTAAGCAGGCAATAGCATAAGAACCTACGTTGTACAACCCATGTTTCAACAAATATTTCTTTCTTTACACATTCTCTTCTGATACTTCACTCACTGCAATGCTCACTCGTAAGGATGAGTTGAACAACAAACATCCCATCTCCTTCATGAACACGGGCTTGCAGGGAACTGAACTCAACTATCCCACTATGGATAAGAAAGGATAAGTAGTATACAAGGCGATGAAACACTTTAGACCCTACCTACTAAGAAACCATTGCATAGTGTTTGTGTTGCACCCAGCAGTCAGATCATTGCCTGTCCAGCAAGAGCTGGGTGGAAGATGCGCGATCTAGATGATAGGTCCGACTGCAATAGTATGATATTCATATCAAGCTAGTTCACACTGTCAGAGGTCATGGTCTCTACAAACTTGTAGTGGACGTAGTGCATGCGCAAGAGGAAGAAGAAGAGCTCGTTAGTTTTGAGCAAGAAATTGACATGTTGATGTAGAGTGAGCAACCCACTTTGAACGGTAACTCTTGGTATGAAGAAGTGCAGCATTACCTTGAGCATGGCACCATGTCCTCTCACTTATATATGCGGTCAAAGAGGGAACTCTGACTGAAGGCCTTATCTTACTAGTTGGTGCACGAAGTGCTTTACAGAAATCACAATAATGGAATTTTGCTCAGTTTCCTAGAAGCACAAGATTGAGAGAGAGTATTATGTGATCTGCATGACGGACCAGAAGGGGGTCACTTCATGGGTAACATGACAACACATAAATTCATGAGAGCTAGTTTCTACTAGCCCACATTGTTCAAAGATACACACACTTATGCCTTCAAGTGCCTGATATGTTAGTGATGCGTCGACATAACTTGAAGGTCAATAGCCCTACTACAGCCTGTTGTAGTGGATGAACCATTGCAACAGTGGGGTTTGGACATCATTGGGGAAATTTTCCCACATTCATCAAAGCAATATACTACATACTGACTGCTACCAATTACTTCACATGGTCTATAGAAGTAGTTTAGCTCAAACAAGTGAATGACTAGGAAGTCATTAATTTCCTCCAGCAAAACATCATTTCGAGGTTTGGCATTCCTGTATCACTTGTTTTTTGCAATGAAACTTGCTTTTCTTTGTTGAATTTTTAAGATTTTTCATTGCAATATGGTATTGTGCTGAAACATTCTGTTAACTACTACCCACAGGGAAATGGTCTTACCGAATCCACAAACAAAAATCTCATTCCCATCATCAAAAATACCATTTACTCTGAAGAATGAAATTGGAATTCCACTCTGGTGATTTCTCTTTGGACTGGCCACGTCACACCCAAAACCTCTCTGAACACATTTCCAAACTTCCTCGTATATGGAAAAAAAGCCATCCTCCCACCAAATATCTACTTTCCTTCTCTCTAGTTATCAAGAGAATCCCATGGAAAGTCGTGTCTATTAGTTCAACGTAGGATGGAAACATTACACAAGTTATAGGAAGAATGGATGAAAGAAAACTAAAAATGTACACTCCATCAAAACTATATCAAGAGATGGTTCGATAGAAAGTCTACAGGGAACACCAACTTCCTTGTGTGTGACTTAGCCTTAAAGTGGGTTAAACCCCAAGAAGATAAAGG
The DNA here is from genome assembly GCA_031772625.1 of Pinus tabuliformis. Taxonomy (NCBI): domain Eukaryota; kingdom Viridiplantae; phylum Streptophyta; class Pinopsida; order Pinales; family Pinaceae; genus Pinus; species Pinus tabuliformis. Next base: position 578,034,417 of record CM062812.1, on the reverse strand, counting down.
AAAACATACAAAGTTTCAGTCCCTATGGATTGGTCCTTTCATGGTTCACGAAAAAATTGGCCAACACACATACCGTCTCCAGTCACTTAACGGGAGGATTGAGATCCTTCTTGTCAATGGCCAAGATGTAAAGTGTTATTTTCAATGATCTGGGGCTGCGCACTGCCCTATGTACATAGCATATTTATTTCTTGTTCTATTGTTTTTCTTTGTTACTTTTGCTTCATTTTTCTTTTCTTTGTTTTAATGTCTTGTCATTTTTTTTATAAATAAGTGTTGTCCTTCACTGTGCATTGGCATTTGAATAAGTATGTGGGTGAGGTTCAGCAGTCTTATGACAATGCATCGCTTGGTTAGTCTTGTGTCCATCTTCTTTGTGCTTGGCTGTAACATTTTTTGTATGAAGTCTCGACAAAAAATATGATTCATCTATAATGGAACCTCTCGTCAACCCATGAACATGTGTCCAAACTGGCATACCCCATGCCTATAGTCAATTTTCTGCTCTATGTTTTTAAGCTTATCCAACTAGTAGAAATGAAGAAGGGGAAAATCTAAATGAGCAAACCTAAATCAGAGGCCTTACATTCTTCTTTGGAGGAAAAACCTCTTTTTTGTCAATAAGTTGGGATGCCTATTCCACTCCAAAATAAATAAGTGCTAATGCACAGTGCTATTTAAAAAAAATACAAGCGAAAAAGAAGAGAAAGGCTTCCTACATAGAGAGGTGAAGCTGGAAACTCCACCAGGGTACTGATCAGGCTCGCTGAAAGTGGAGAAATTATTTTTTTTCTACATGACTCCACTGGGGTATTCTCCAGTCTTGTTGGCAGTGTAGCAACACCAGAGATGAAAACTTATACTCTCAAAATCTTAAGCTCGTGATCCAAACTACGCTTCCCGATTTTGAAAAATTGTGATCTGGCTAAATTGTTTGTTTTGTTTGACTGAGTTGGTACAAGGTAAACCATGTCTGTCCATGGGGTAAGTGGGGAAGCCAAAGCGATTTTCAAAATGAATCAATACTCCTTGAAAATCCAAGGCCCTACGCTGAAAATGAACTGAAAAAGAGAAGTCGATATTCAACCAGTGTGTCACCAAATGTTGTAGTGGTTGCAACAACCTCTAAAATGTTGGCCCACATCAAAATTTCATATCCTTCCTTGGTTTTTCAAGTGATGGTTGCAAGCACTGGAGATCATTCCATGAGCTCTTATAGAGTCCATACACCTTTTTGCTTATCTGACCAGCAGTCATCGTATGACATGTTGATTTCTTTGTCATGCTTGCGATCTTGTTCTAGCGATTTTGAAGGTTGGTCTTTGTGTGCATGAGTTGCCCTCATTCTATGAACATCATTCTTACTCACACACAAATTTGTAAGCATTGCTGCATAAGTGTTGTCACAATCGTTCAAAGGCCTATCTCAAGTGTGGCACTTGTCTCTCTTAACCTTAAGACAGTCTCACTCAGCACATTAAGGTGTCTTGTTGTTGAGACATGCTAAGTGTTTGATCACAATGCCACATCTACACAAGTTCACATTCTCTAGCACTTAACCATTTTTCCTAAAAAACTATCCACCAGATAGACCCCTTCAATTGGACCTTAACTGAGCTACACTGCGTAGTCTCATCTCTCATTAACCACACTTTGCTACCCAAAACTGCACAGTGCTTGAGGTTGTCCTGTGGGGCAGCTACACTATGAAATCTTGGAAGCGAGTAGGTTTTCTATCTCCAGAATTCCGTAGAAATTTTCTCCAAGCTCGATCCAATCTGCGCTTCCCTCAAGATCAATTATCAAGACTCGCTCTGGTCTATTGGAAATCTACACTTCATTGTGCCCTAGGGCTACACGGCTCTCCATGATTGCGCAGACATGCCCAATTGCCTGCCCTTCACTACTTGGAGAAAATGCGCAGTCATGCTGAGTCAGGCCTCCTACTGGCATGCTCTGCTCGGCTCCTAAAGGTTGTGCAGTTCTTACTGGCGCACCTTCTACTACCCCACTCTACATTGTTTCTCGAAATAGCACAATGTTTCCTATCATAAACTGTCTCTCAAAAATTCAATGTTGTGACTAGTAGCTCCCCATAGCCTGATAATGTCTTGCTTTCAAATACTGTGTTGAATTTCCTACTAATGCCCTATGTAACCCCGCTTTTTCCCCCTCGGAGAAATTCTGATGATTTCCAGCTAGGCCACGAGTGACCCAGTCAGTGCTCATCCTAATAGAACTATCCTATAGTTCCACCGGACACCCTGCCTGATCTTCCTCCCGTGAATTGTGTAGTGCTGCCCAGCTCGGCTCTACTTTGCAGCTATCACTCTTGTCCTTGATTGCGCAACTTTTCCTTCCAGTGACCTCTACGTATTTTTTATCGACAGTACTGCAGAGCCGCTCATCCTAGCCTAAGTTGTGCTTTGTCCAATTTCAATGTCTTGTCCTCTCTCCGGTGACCTGGACCTGAAACTGAGAACAATGCATCATGCTAGACTAGGAGATTTTTGGATTTGATGTCAACCCAACATGAGCGAATTGCAGGAATAGGTACATTGATGGAACATGGCACGACAACGAATGGGATGAAGAAGGAGTGCATTATAGAAAACTTTCTCATAGTTAAACGAATGTAGAAATCACATCGAGAAACAAGCAAAAGTGACACATGCACTATGCCATCAAGGAAAGGCCAAGACCACCAAAGATGCCGCAAAATTTTTCCATGCAGAGATGAAGACACAACACACCGAGATCACGCTCATCACTCAACAACATAGAAAATCAACATGAACACCACAGTCATCCAATACATGTCAACAATTTCATGTCAAGTTGTGTCATGATTTGTCTCGACGACATCACTACTATGGGCCATACTTGTTGTAATCAAATGTAATGTAATGTGAAATTCCAAGAGACACACATATGAAGTTGAAGAGTCACGTCACTTGAAAAGTCATAGGAAGTTGAATGGTCATGAGGGAAGTCAAATAGTCACAAGGATTAAGCATCACCATTGCTTGTATATACCCCCTCATTGTATGAAAAAATGACTTTTTAAACCTTGGCTCCTCCCACATAGCCTTGAGAGTCTGTAGTTTTTTCTTTGAGGAGCGAAGAGTGGCTCCAACGTTCCACTACTGGGGCTAGTGATGTATGGTGTACAAAGTTATCTTGGAATTTTTTTCTTAATTCAAGATCTTGTCTCAGGCCACCACATTTTCACGCATGTTTTGTATCTGTTTGTAAGACTATACTTTAAACTTTTGTAATGCATGTTTTCTTAACCTGTACTAAGATAGTTCAACTACTTTGGTTATTTTGGTGCTTAAAGTATTGAAGATGTGTTGTATTACTTATCACTATTGTCTCGTCTGTATTGACTACTCCGCAGGACATTAGATAGATCATTCTTGTTTTCCTTGGTTATTATGACTGTCACCCTCATGTGGACTACTCTGCTAGACGGTGTATGTTTTTTCCTTTGCACTTTGTTTTTAATGACTTCCGCATCCATTATGGATTGTTCTGCTAGATGCTGGACATACTCGTGTTGTTTTCGTGTGTCTCTCTCCCTGGGTGGCACTACTACCTCTCATATAGAGGCTCGCTTTTACCCTCTCCCTCACAGTAAGAGAACCCAGACACAAAGTTACATTACTCACTCACGAGGCATACTCATCTCACTTTCTTGAAGTTACAGGCATAACACTCTCATGTGCTGAATAACAAGAGTTAAGGAAAATCTCTAAGATAATGGAAATCTGGCCATCGTACCAGATGGGACTCCACCAAACCGTGTGAGGTCTATTTCGGACATTATACCCAGGAGATCCCTTGAATGTTGATGGGTCTAGCGCCATCAATAGATACCTAGGTGGTCCTTTAATAACATTCTTCCCAATGGATTTCTTAGCAGCATCCTGCTATAAGGTCTACCACCCTTTTTGCTTAGGCATTCTTGTTTTAGTGTTTTTCGAAAAATATATTTTTATTTTTCTTTAAAGCATGTTTTTCTCTCTGTTAGTGCTTTATTCTACCCACTTAGTATATCTCTCCAACTAAGTGATTAACATAATATTTCTCTCTTATTATGTTAATTTAATTTCTTTTATTTTTCTCCTAGGGATTTTTAGGAGACTTTTAAGGAAGGTTCATCATGTAAGCTTGACCAAAACAACATTTTGTAAGTTGGCAAATTTTTTTCTAAACTCTAGTCTCTTTCTTGAATAGTTCCAATCAATTTATGTACTAACTTAAATATTAATAAATTAATTACATTGTCACATAAACCTTGTTATGGTTTCTATCTCCATTAAATCCAATAATAGTTGAATCTGAAAATAATAAGTTTTTAAAAAAACCACTATAGAAATATTACGTGAAACAACAAAATTGTCATTCTCGAAATCAAAGATAGAAAGTGCAAAATTTAAATTGACCAAACTTTTAGCTTCATATTCATAATTTCAAATTCAAATTAACACAATTGAAATTGAAATTTAGGTATTAAAATTTTCAAAATTCATCTTTATAATAGAATTTATATTATTGTTTATAATTTAATAAAATTAGAATTACAACTTTTCTATCACTTGTGATGATGATGATGATAGTGGTTAACGTCCACTGAGACCAAATTGGTCTATTGGACCTATAATTTTCTTAGTTTTTATTTTTCTGGCTCCTTGTCTTTCTTGGCGATATTGATGTTGTAGCTTTCTTTTTTTTCTCTACGGTCTTCCAACTTCCTTTATCTTGCATCTCTTTCATCTCTTCTGGTTCTTGGGACATCGGTATCTTAGCTTCACGATCTATCGTGTTCATCCTTTTGAAGATAGTCGGAGATGAAGTTTGGTCTAGGAGATCTGCTTTGCTGTTAAATGAAGATTTATTTTGTGCAGTATTCAAATCCTCATAACAGTTGATGCTTGAGGGGTTGTTGAGTTCAATTTTTTGTCGTTGGGTAGGGCTTTCTCCCTGCTTGTCTTGAGAGTTGTTTCTTTCTTGCCTGATTTCTTGTGATTCAGAGTTTTCTCTAGAGTATTCTTGTCCGATTTCTTGTATATTGTATGTAAATTTTTATTTTTAAATTTTTAATAAAATGTTATTACTTCAAAGTTAATGAAAATTAGAATTACAACTATTTTATTACTTTTATATAATATGTAAATCTTTATTCTCAATGGTTAGCTTTATTTTTTTTAAGCTTTTATATTATTATAAATTGAAATTGTTATTACTAGCACAATATTATTTTTTAATGTTGTTGATATACGCCAAGGTACAATAATATTAGTAAATGTGGTTGCATGCTTTAGTATAAGGCTAATGTGTAGATGTAATGTAACAAAGTTTGCAAACATATTTAAATAATATTTCCAATTTATAATACTTAAATTGGTAAACATTTACATGTCGGTTAAAATTAATAGAGAGGAGAAGGTAAATGTTGTAGTGTCCTAAAAAGTTAAAAGTAATCAAAATAATAAAATAGGAATTTGTCATATTATGATTTTGTTTTTATTAATAAAATTAGGAATAACTTCTTAGATTAAAAGAATCATAATATACATATTACATTAAAATATATAAGTAGCAACAATAAGTTAAGGTCCATTTTACCTTATAAAATAGAATAATGATTATGTAACAATATTTAAAGTGAATTAATCAGCACATAAAGTTTTTTATTGTGTAAATCAGCAAATTATATTAGAATCAGAATCCATATTTTACAAAAGGTCTGCTCGAGCAGACAAAGGACTACCATCCTACTAAGTAAGCACCTTGTCATGACCAAAAGGAGCATCCACAAGACCCCGGGCACACCATGCAGGGCGGCAGAGAGAGTTAGGGGTTGACAAAATCAGCAGTAACCAAAAAATGATTCACATAGAGGCGAGGACATCTATAGTTGAACCCAGAGAAAAATTTTACAAATCAAAGAAAAACCAAAGTTGACAGACCCAAAAACTGACCCATCCCTCAGGAATTCAACAAGAACAGACAGTAGGAAGACATTACATTTCAAGAACAATATAATTCTTAGAGGTATCCAGACCAGTCAACACCTTAGCTTTGCCAACATGAGCTGGCGCTGGAAGTGTGCTCTGATTATCACCTGTGTGTCCCTCCATCTTCTCCCCAGCATTCCTGGCATCTTGATTTATAGTATGACGCAAGAGACTGGTCAGGAATGTGAGTTTCTTTGTAATACTATCAAATTGTTGTGCCAGTCCACTGATCTTGAACTCTAGACTCTCCAGAATCACGATATGCTCCTCTGACGTGACAACAATTGCCTGTTGAGCTTGACGAACTTGGTTGGTGTAGTCCCCCTGCATACTAATGGCCTTAGCCAACATTGTTTTCATCCTCCACATCTCTGCCTACGTACACACAAACTGAGTTGCACGTGTTGTTATGTACCAGGGTCCTGAACCCAATCCGTTTCCTTCTCCAACTCCTGCGCTTCCAAATTTTCCTCCTCCTGAGTAACAATGGCCTCCAACTCCTCAATTCTTCATTTTTATTTTTGCGAGGTTTGAGTTTCATAGGCTTCTTGAGCTCGTTTCAGATCTTGTTTGGCCGATGCGTTTCGGCTCCCCTCACCCACCATTATCTTAACCACACTAGACCAATAGCATAGCATTCTAAGTATTAGGGAAAATATTTTCAGCCTACAACTCAAAGAAATAGTGGCTCTATCGTTGCCAAGGCTGAAAATAAATAGATGAGATTGGGAGAATTACTGGGTACATTCCAACCTATCCGTTGTTGCCGATAGGTCTTATCATAATTATTCTTGCTTGGTGGTTTATAATTTTGGTAATGACCTAATTTCCTGCTCTTACGGTCATCTCTCTTACCCTCCTCTGAAGCATGCCAAGTGTCCCATCTTCTATATGGGTATCGGCGGCATTGATTGTTTTTGATCATATATCTGATGGGAATGACTCCATCCTGCTCTAACATTGAATGCTCCTGTTCTGCCTATCCTTCGCTCTTCTGCCAACCTTTAATTCTTCCCACAGTATGCATGAACCTCATCATTTCGTTAAACCTACATAGAGCACTGACTCTTCGTTCTTACCTTTCATTCACCAAATCCTGCCTCAAGAGCAGGGTACACTTATTTCTTAATTCTAGGTAGATGACGTCCTGCCAACAGCTGTCCAATATGCTAGTTGGGTTCTCTATACCATAATTTGCCAGATGGTCTGCAACTGTATTGGCTTTACGGCGAACAACCTGAAAGATTAAACCTTTCAGCCACCCCAAATGTTCAGCTATACTTTCTGTTACTTTAGCTAGTCGCCAGTGTTGTGTAACGTTGCTAGCTTTAGCTCTCGCATACATCCTTTTGGCTGCTGTTATTGCGAGATGGGAATCCCCCTCAACTACTGTTGCGCCTTCCTGTAAATTTCTAAGAATTCTGAGACCCTGTTCCATCGCTGCGAACTCCATCTCATTGTTCGTTCCTTCCCCTAAGGCTCTGTTGTAGATGTGCTGAATTTCTCCTTCACTATTCCTTATAATGCCACCGATGCCAGCCATTCCTGGATTGCCCCTCGATGCACCATCGAAATTTAGCTTGAGGAAGCCTAAAGGTGGTCGTTTCCAGATGCTTAAAGTGGTGCTTATCTCCTGTTGGCGATTCACTGTAGCCACGTAAGTTCCATTATCCAGGTTAAAGGCTTTCAAAATTTGTAAGTCCCGATTTGAAGCTTTACTATCTTGATTTGATTTGCTTTTGACATGAACCAATTGTCTTATATTTTGTATGATAATTTCTATTGAGTGATTTATATCCCTGGTTGCGTTTAAGAATACTATCATGTTCCGTTCTTTCCAGATTGTCCATGTAATAAACCCTGGTATTATTTTCCAAATGATATTGACCCTTTGGTTACTGGAGAAATTCTGTCGCCAATTCTTGATGGTCTCTTGTATGGAATCTCCGGTTCTGTCCATTTGCTGTAAAGTATTTTCCGCCCAATTCCACATTAGGTTTGCCGAATTGCATGTGTTGAAGAGATGGTTCATAGTTTCTTCTTCCTTGTTGCACATGGGACATCTAGAAGGGCCACAAAACCATTCCTTGTGGAGATTCTCCCAAGTTAGAGTTTTCCTGTGGATTAGGAGCCAGAGGAAGATTTTAATTTTTGGCCAGAACTAAGAATCCCAGACCTTGCTGCTCCATTGAACCTTTTCAACTTGCTCTGAATCCTCGATACAATTTTTGGCTTCTTTGAGTGTGAAATTGCCCCCTCCTTGCCTTCCCCATCTTAGTTGGGCGCTGTCATCTGCCTTCCTAATTCTTCTTTTGTTTAATAGAGTTTGCAGATCCCTAACACCATTGTTCGCTTCAGTTATGTTCTCTGTTTCATTGATTTCCCAATTTCTCCATTCCGAGTCACTGTTATTAGGAGTCCAATAGTGATTTACCATTGTTCTCCCAAGCCCTTGGTAATTTCTTTGCAGATCTGCAAACTCTGGCCTATCTAACTTAGGGAGTTGTTGCCAGGCATCCTCCCAGAAAAAGTTCATTTTCCCATTGTGAATTTCCCAGAAGCTATTCTCCTATATAATTTCTCGAGTTCTCCTTGCTAGGTTCCAGATTGGTGAGCCCTCTGGATTCTCTTGCATTCTGATCAAGTTCTGAGTGCTGTGCATTGGACCGTATTTCTCCTTCCAATGTCTAGCCCAAGGAAAATTGGGTTCCTTTAGCCATTTCCACCAAAGCTTGGCCCCACAGGCCCTATTGATGGTGAAGGGGTCTAGCAAGTTTAACCCTCCAAATTGTTTGGGTTTGCACAATTTATCCCATGCCACTAGTGCCCACTTTTTCTTCTCTGCATTTCCTATCCATAAGAAAGTTCTCTGAATCACCCTAATTTGCTGCAGGACTCCTTTGGGAGCAAGGATTATGGAGAGAATATATTGAGGAATAGCTTGCAGTATAACTTTGGTTAAAACTAGCCTCCCTGCAAAATTGAGGGCCCTATGGGTCCAGTGATGACATCTTTTCTCCAGATTGGCTAGGATCTTCTCCCAATGAATTTTTTTCCTAGGTTTATCCATTAAAGGTTCTCCTAGGTACCTCGAGGGCAGACTGCCTCTTCGGAAGCCTAGAATCATAGAGAGATTTTTTTGGACAACTAAATGGGTATTGAAAAAGAAGATGGTTGATTTAGATAGATTAATTTCCATACCTGAGGCTTTGCTAAAAAGATTGAGGATCCTTTTATAGCCCAGTGCTCCTTTGACTGTAGGAGAACCATGTAACATAGTATCATAAACAAATTGTTGGTGAGTGGTTGCTGGAATGGAAGGTAAGGGCTGCAATCCTTTGATCCTTCCTTCCTCTTTGGCACTACGAATGAGTCTGCTTAAACCTTCCATCAGGATAACAAAAAGGAAAGGTGATAATGGGTCTCCTTGTCTGAGTCCTTGTGACGGGGAGAATTGGTCGGCAGGGGCACCATTTACCAGTATAGAAAATTTAGTAGATTCTATCAAAGCTAAAATCCACTTTATCCACTGATTGGAGAAACCGAAAGCTTTTAAGATTGCTTATAGGTAATTCTAGTTGACTTTATCATAAGCCTTTGATAAGTCAAGTTGCATCATCATGCTTGCGATTTTTGTGGAGTGAAGTGTGTGAATCATTTCCTGAGCTAGTAAAATATTGTCTAGAATCTATCTTCCCTCAACATATCTTGATTGTTCTTCTGAGATTAGGCCTGGGAGAATAGGTTTCAATCTGTTGGAAATGACTTTAGAGATAATCTTATAAATGACATTGCACAAAGCAATAGGCCAAAATTTTGCTGGTGTGTTGGCCTCTTCTTCTTTTGGAATCAGGGCCAGGAAAGTTGAATTTAGAGATTTGAGAATTGAGGCAGAACGCCGCGAGTCCTCCACCACTTCCCATACCTCAGTTTTAACAATTTCCTAGCAAGCCTTGTAAAAGTTGAAGGTAAAGTTGTCACGCCCAGGTGCTTTGTCATTTAGCATATTCTTCACCGCTTCTTCCACCTCTTCCAAAGAGATTTCTCTAGTTAATGCCAAGTTTTTCTCATTAGTGATTGTTTTGGGAATGGATTTGATGAGTTCAGTAATTGCTTCTATTCTATCTACCTCTGACTCCTGAGCTATGCTGCTAAAATGCATAGTGAGCAGGGTTGAAATTCCTTGATGATTTTGGAGACTGTCTCCCTGTTCGCTTTTGAGACTAAGGATTTTATTGGCACCTCTGTAGTCCAGTGCTGATATATGAAAGAATTTAGTATTCGGTTCCCCTTCCTTGAGCCACTAAATCCAGGACTTTTGTTTCCAAAGTGTCTCTTCTTTCTGGCAACGAAGCTGCCATTGTTGCATCAAAATTTTTTCTTTGTTTGCCGTTTCGAAGTTTCTGTCTCCAGTTATCCAGCCTCTGTGAATCTGCTCTAGCTACTCCTCTATCTTGGCTTTTTCTTTGAATATGTTCCCAAAAACTGTTATATTCCATGTTTTGATTTTACTTTTGATGTATCTCAATTTACCTTGTAATTTGTACATTTTGGTACCTCTTATGTCCATCGGTTCATGCCACCACTTCTCAACAAGTTGAATAAAGTTCGGATGGTTAAGCCAAAATTTCTCAAATCGAAATGGCTTATTTCGAGGAGTGCCCTGGATAGCAGCAATCAGAGAAATGGGCCAATGGTCTGACCCTCCACTAGGTAGAATGTCTGATTCTATTATCACTCCCTCCAATAGAATATTTTCATATATTAGAAATCTGTCAAGACAAGAGGCAATTTGTCTTTCCCCTCCCCTTAAGTTATTCCAAGCGAAAGCCCCACTCTTGGGGTGGACATCCACTAATTTAGCTATGTTGATGAAATCTAAGAATGCTTCAGAATCATTGTTAAGTTTCCTGGTTCCTCCTTTCTTCTTCAATAATGTAGTTATCATATTGAAATCCCCTCCTATGATTGCCTTCGCATTGGGATATCTGAGCTTCAGATTCAATAAAGTTCTAAGAAAAATGTATTTCTCTTCTAACTTCTTAGGCTCGTAAACATTGGTGCACAAATAGGTCTCTGAATTGCCTATCACTTGAACTTCTATGGCTATAAAAGATCTGGTAGCTTTAGAGGAGAGGATTTTGATTACGTGCGGATTCCACAGGGTAACTAAACCTCTCTCCCATCCATGACTAACAGTTTCCAGGTATTCCATTTGTCTACCTAGCTTTTTGCTTGCATTATAAATAGTATTACTTGCGGATTTGGTTTCTTGCACAAATATAATGTCAGGTTTTTCCTTTTGGACATTCCTCTTTAAGAATCTCTATTTTATTTAGCTATTGAGCCCACTAGCATTCCAAGAGATGATTTTCATATTAAAACAAAAAATTAGTAGTTAAGAGAAAAAACTTCTAGAGCTTTCATCTTACCAGAGTTTAAAAGCATTTGTCCCAGTTCCTACAGTGCCTCATTATTGGATCTGCGTCCTCTCTTCTTCCTTTTCTAGAGCTGGTGGATGTTTGAAGTAGGCTTTTTGTTCGGAGTCCCATTCCTCTTGCTACGCCCAGATCATTGGTTTTCATATCAATCTCTGCTTTCTGTTATGCTATAAATATCTCATTAATTCTCCTAACTTCCTCTTTTGATATGTTTTCCATCCCCTTCTTTTTCCACTTTTCCACCATGTCTGATAGGTTAACTCCTTCCTGCTTTAATACCTCATTGAGCTCCATTTCCTCACTTCTGATGTCACTTATGAGAATTTTTGAATCTTCATCTTCCCCTTCTGTTACCTCCTGAGTCTGATCTGTAATGTTTTGAATATTTTCCTCCATTTCTTTGGTGGCATACTCTATTGTAGTTTTGTTTGCTTCAGTGGTATTTTGTTCCTTATTATGGTCCTCTGATTCAGTCTCAGTCTCCAATACTTCAAAAGCATTACTAGTATTACGTTGTGTTGCACTTGTCTTGATTGGGCGTTTCCTGTTTTCTCTCTGTCTTGCTCTTGGCCGAATGAAGGTATCCATGTTTTTTCCTGCCTGATCTCCCTTGAGTTCTTCCGTTGTTCTGTTTAAAGGGCATTCTTTGATTAAATTTCAATGCTCATGACACTTTGTGCAGCAAAATGGAATTTGCTCATAGTCAATGGTTTGGAAATAGTCCCCATCCCTATATTCCAACCACAGTCGTTCATGCAATGCCCTCGACACATCCAACTCCACATAGATTCGAGCACAGGAAGTATGTCTTCTCTGTAGAGTGTCTTCTGAAGCTTTGATAAAAGTCCCTAAATGGTCACCTATCTGTTTAAGAGCTGAATGTCCCCAATAGTCGATTGGTAGTGAGAAGAGGCGAATCCAGACTGGCACCTACTTGAAGGTTTCTTTTTCTGGCACGAAGTTGGGTTTCCAAGGCCTCATATAGAGGCCCGTTGAAGCGAAGAAGTAAGGTCCACCATCAAATATTCTATCCTTATCCACTAGATTTGAAAAAACAACAGTGAAAAATCCTTTAGCTCCTAAGTACAGTCTAACATCACCTTTGGGTTTCCATTGTTGCTTTATCCATTGACACAGCGCACTTTCCATTGGCCAGAGTCCCATGAACTTGCAAATCATTGCATGTTAAGTCATGTGTTCCCTATAGGCTTGAATTTCTGGGTCCGTTATCACCACCCTTAGGGCTTCTGCTGTTTTAGGCTTGCATGGGCCTTGAGTCGTTTTGCCATTGAGGTTTTCTGGTTTGTTCCCCTTCTCCTCGCTCTCTTTTTTCGGAGCTCGCTCTTCACTATCTTCTTGCTCCTTCTCTTGTTTGTTCTCATGTGCGGGATGTGCCTGCGTTGCCTTCTCCCTGCTTCTACTGTCGGTTCTACCGTCGCTCTCCTTTCCATTCAGTTTTTGGGTGCTGTGTTCCTCCTTGCCCTCATATCTTCTCCTTCCCTTGTTGGTCCCATCCTCTTTTTGTGACCTTTCATACCCTACAATCTGCACACCCTCCTATTCTGTTTGTTTGAGCATGATTATCTGTTTGTAAGTAGGGGTCCCTATGGACCCCTCGTTTACCATCTGTCGGGTCAGAATCTGTCCCCTCTTGTAAATTTCTACCACTTTGACCCTGTTCCTTTTCACTTTCAAACCCTAGATCTGAAAATTTCGTGCACTGTAAACCCCTCCTTCACCCAGCTCAACTCGATTCCATATGCGTAATAAGCACATAAAGTTACAATATAACAAGCTCCACTTTTCCATAGATATTATTAACTTTTAAATAGGCATAGTTACAATACCATGAGACAATACCGTGGCTCATCAATACAACATGCCCAAAAACCATCTTCGTTTCACACTGAAAATATTTTATAAATATTTTATTTGAATTTAATTTTACAACATTTTATTATTAGATTGAAGAGAAAAATATTATAATTATTTTTGAGATATATCTATACCTCTATCACATGAAAAAATTAAGATCCATTTCACCATATAAATTAACATAATAATTTTGTAACAATATTTAAATTTCGTTAATAAGCACAAAAAAAAAAACTTATTAGTTACAATATAAGAAGTTTCTTTAACTCTAGATATTCATCATCACTTTACCATGAATATGCTTAGCCATACTGTACTATAGGCCAATATGATGGCGACATGGCCAAAAAGCATCCCTCATTTCACAATCAAAATATTTTATAAATAATTATTTTTAATTTAATTTTATTGCATTTTGGGCCAAGAGACACTCTTCATCTCAAAATAGAAGAGTTGTTGTAATGTCCAGTTATATTATGTTATCTAAAAACTTTGACCCAGTCAAATTACATAAAAACAATATGTAAGATTATTAATTAAAACATATTGACTCACTGAAATTATATAAAAATAAAAATTAAACTAAAAAAAAATTGAAAGTTAAACCACCTAGATCCATCTCAACTCCGAAATTATCAAGATCCTAGAGGAATCAAATCTAAAAATTAACTATTTATGATTATTAATAATTATATTTATATAAAAATTAACCCCATAATTATATAAAATATTATATTACATTATTAATATTTATATTTCAACTATAACATAATTCACTTATAATAGCACATATAGTTATTATTAATAACATTTATTTGTCTCTCTATTATATCAATGATTAATATATATTTGTTAATATATTAATATACATATATTTTAATATTAACCCAATATTGCAAAATCTAATATTATAAACTTAATATCATAAACTCAATATTATAATCCCTACTATTAAACAATATTTTTAAATTACATTTTATAACTTCGATACTGTTATAACTCTTTCCTAACCAAGTTTTACCTTTTATAATTTCCAAATGCACTCTAAAACTTGGCAATGACGAACGGTGGTCATATTGAAAGCATTTTGTCCTAAAGATCATCAACCGCACTTGCTGATTCAAAGCTAATCGACGAGAATATCTCTTTTATAATTTTTTCAAAAAAATATGATTAAAATGACTGCATATTAATTTACTTTCCTACTTTATTATCTCAAATGTTTTATTGAAACAATGGAATTTTGATATGTTAGAACCAGGTTCCAATAAACAATTTGGGCACTTTGGACATATCAATTTGCCGTGGCCCGTTAGTTTGTGGAATCCAACGTATTATTTTACCAATGTCTCATACGCCTTTGCTCTCTTTAACTCCATATATACAGTGTGGTCTAGAATGCTACAATTTTAATAAATTCATCTTCGACTTTTTGCTGTCCAGTTAGGTGCACACATAAACTAGTACAGTTGTGATCTTATTTCGTTATGCCGAAATAGGATGAAAATCTCAAGGTGGAACACTATGTAGATAATGACAATTTTATGTAGGAATATTCCATAAGAATTTTTTATTTTAACCACGTATCTGAGATTTACTATGAATTATACAGAAATAAAATAAAATAAAAATTGTATGAACTTAAAAAACTATATTCCACTTCTCCGTTTTCCAAGGCCATAAATTCAGGATCCATGTCACTCACACTTTCCTATGTTGGCCAAAACCCTGGTCTTGGAAGGTCTATCCTCTTGACCTTGTGAGCACAAATATATATATAAATAAGAGAACTTAGAATCTCTGATATTGGTAAAGATGTCATGAAAAATACATCAACAGATAGTGCAGGTATCGGCATTATAGTCGTCCGCAACAACAGGTCATGGTTCATGCACATACATATAATTTGGACGCTCCGGCAGCTTTTCTTTCTTATCGCCTTCTTCTTTTTTCTCTTCTTTTGCGGGGCCCACGCTGAGCAGTTCTGTGACTCCAAATTTCCTCAGTTTTATTGTGAGATAGACAGGATCTGCTTCGCCAATCACAGTTATCTTCCTCTCCTTCATATTCACTGCAACGGACTCTACCCCTGCAATCAAATATCCGACCATCACGTATCACTAAAAAATCCCCAGTTAACCTGCAATGATTTATTGAATGAAGTTTACCTTGAACTCCAGCAATCGTCCGCATAGCTCTTATCTTACTTTTCTCATCGTCAATCGCGGCTTTCAGCTCAATTTTCTGCAAATAGAAAAACACAAGCATCATCCGCATCCGTCAACAAATTTAAGAATTCATAACCTACAGAATCTCAAAACCATTGATTCTTCTTTAAAACAGCAAAGGGTACTGGCATACCTTCATGTTTGACATCCTGCCAAGAAGCAGAATACAATACAAATTCGTATTGGGAGCCTCGTATTTCGTCCTAAGCAAAGCCCTCGAATAGTTACAGACTCATAGGTACGTCTTGTTTTGTAGGTTGAATAAATTTATATAGTAGAATTGCTGTCCCAACTTCGTGGAAACCTTCAATTTGTGGGCCGCTACCCGAACCAATAATGGACGGTGTACTTTCCCTCTGAAGTTAGACTAACAGAGATAATTGATCCAAATTTTTACCAGATTTAAGATTCAAATGCTGTAATGAATCATCACAGTGAAACTTGACTGCGAGATCCCTACTCTTTTAACTTGTTCTGAATGTAAGTATGGCCGGTTTTAATAAATATGTTTATCGTGACTGCCCATTATTTAGCGTGGCCAATACCATGATCAGATCATGACAGTTCGAGAGAACCATTCAGTAAATAACACGTTAGTGAAAAATCTCTTTCACGCCTTAAAGGTCACTCTTGTCCACAAAAACCTAAATTTCTTCCCAGTGAACTATCAGATGGATACTTTGACACAATGGATTCCATTCGAAATATTGGAGATGACCAAATATGTTCACAGGAGTGTTATGATTTGGTCTCTTTGGCTCTCGTAACCTGATGAGAACAGGTTTCATCGTCACGAAGAGATATTTCCTGGCATACGGATAATTCTATTGTTAATTAATTTACGTTCACATAAAATTGCAGATACCAAATATGTAAACAAGCGGTCCATTTCCCAGTCTCAGCTTGATTAGAACTAGTCCAATCCTATAAAATTAAAATTAATATATTTTTGAAAAGTATTATGGGAAGCATTTCAAATTCATTATCACTTTGTGAATTCAGAAAATTAGATGGAATGTGTGTATCAGATGGAGTTGTGTAATGTTTGGATTGCGAAGCTCATGAAAATTTGTTATTTTTTTTTTAGCAATGTTTATTTTCTAAGCCATACAAGCACTTAACATCTAGGAATGATTAACATTATATCCATAACCTCATTTCTTCTTAATACTAATCACGATAAAAAGATAATATTTATTTTCTAAATTAAGTTTGATCATTTTCTTATAATATTTTAGTTTGTATTTGCTCTAACTCCTTACCACCCCACAATTTCTTCTTAAATTTTGAAGTAATAACAATTTTAATATTATTTTTATTTTCCAAATCTTCTTCTTATCCCCAGTAGTGTAAACAAGACTAGGCATCCCACTTGAGTACAAAGTGGAGGTATTGACTAGAGATAGAAGCATTTTTTCAAAACTTTTTGGATTCAATGTTGTTTAATTATACCTAGTCATTGCTATGCCTTGAATGAAGAAAATCTTTTCGAATATTTCTTTTAATGTTGAGATTGTAGGTTATAAATTGTTTTTGGACTTATTCCATTTTTCTTTATTATTCCTCAGAAACATGGAACCTCTAAACCTCACATCCATATAAACCTTACATCTATATAAAATAGTAGGAATCTCAAAAAGCATTTTCTTTTTATCTCATTTCTAAAAATCCATTAATTTACAATTATTTTCAACTCCATAATAATATTTTTATCATCTGTTTGTTGTTTATTGTGATCTCAGAATTATAATTTTAATTGAATTTATAATAATTATGGATTTTAATATAGTTATATTAAATAACCTCCACATATTTACTATTATATATAAAAGTATTATACATAATATTTTAAAATTTGAATTTACAAATATAAATCATAAGACAATTATGAATATATTAAAAAATAATAAAAAAATTTATACCATAAAAAAATAGATAAAATTTTAATATCAATTTAATAAAAAATTTATAATTTAAAACATTAAATAAAATTTTAATATTACTTTAATATAAACTAAAATTATAATTTTTTTCTAATTAGGAATGGCTAAAGGAAATAAAATATTATTTAAATTTGTGAAAAAAATCATATTCAAATCTTTTGATTACCTTTATATTTATACATTTAACTTTTATAAGATTAACAATAATAATATTTTAAAAATTAAGAATATTATAATAAATATTATGCGGCTCGGTCTGAGGGAGTCGAAGGAAAAAAATTAAAAAACTAGGGTTTCTGAGTTGTTGCAGGGGTGGCGATCCATGGAGGGGCGCAAAGGAGGGAGCTCCACTACCTCCTTCAAACATGTCTTGACCAATAGGGGAAAAACCTATGGAATATGATAGAGGACCTTCAAAGGGAAGGAATAGGAACAGTGAAGAGGAACAAGATGGACAGAAATCCAATGAGAATATTATTAATAAAGAAAATAAGGAAGAGGACAAGGAACAGGGAACAAAAAACAAAGCACACATGGGCCCATGTAAGCCCAAAGCTATTGTAACTCTCAGAGTTACGTTAAATGATCCTACTCTGTAGGAGCACAGGGACCATATGCAAACCTATGCAATCATTTGCAAATTCATGGGTTTATGGCCCACTGAAAAAGCCTTACAAATGTGGATAAGATGCCACACGAAACCAAAAGGAAGCATTGACCTACACAGAGGATCAAAGGGTTCTTTTACCATGGTTTTTGCGAACATCGAAGATAAGGATAGAGCTTTTGAAGGCAGGCCTTACTTCTTTGCTGCTGCAGGTCTCTAGATGAGACCTTGGATCATGAATTTTGTCCCAGAACGTGAGACCTTTACCTCAGTCCCGGTTTGGGTAAGGCTCTATTCTCTTCCGCTTGACTATTGGCAAACAGAGTCCTTAACAGCCATAGGAAATAAGTTAGGACAGTTTGTTAAAGTTTCTGAAGCCACTAGGATATGTGTGGAGATGGATCTCTCTGGAGCTCTTCCAGATGAGATAATCTTGGAAGTTTATGATGAAGAATGGGTTCAAACTGTAGATTATGAACATATTCTGTTCAGATGTCGCAAATGTCATGAACATGGGCACCTATTCAGGGATTTCCCTCTCACTAAAATAGAGAATAAGAGTAAAGCTAACACAATGAAAGACTCTGAAAGCTTTCACAAAGTGGCAAACAAAGGAAAAGGAATCAAGAAGGGGTCAAAGACACAGAAATCTAAAGGACAAAAGACCAACCAAAACAGATTCCAAGTCTTGGAAAAGGAAGAAGAAGTTATTACAACAGACGAGACAAAGGGAGAAGAGTTAATTGAAGAAGGAAAAGAAGAGGACAAGGAACAAACACCAGATAAGAAACTGCAAACAGAAACGATGGTGAGTGATGCAGAAACAGAAATGGATCATGAGATGACCCAAAGTGAGATGGAAACAAAGGACCAAGAACTTCAAGCGATTCTTGAGAAAGAGAATCTTGATCTGGAGGATTTCTTGATTCAAGGAACTAAAGACGGGATAGACTCTTTACCTCCAGAGGAGTTCAATAGAGTATAGCAACTATACATATGGAAAATGAAAAACAAAGGACCGGAGAGGCAAAGAAGCAAGGAAAAGCAGAGCAGTGAAGGGGTAAAAATGGCAAAATCCATACCTGGATTAGCACCCAAAAACCCAGGAAAAAAAAGAAGTAGGAAAAAGCAGAACGAGCTATTAATGGAATGTGGAAAGCTAATGATAAACTCAGGTAAGATGAAAGACCTAACTAGCTACTCCTTTACCAATCTTTAATAATGAAGTTCACTTCTTGGAATATCAAAGGTCTTGGTAGTAAACAAAAACAGAGACTAATTAGTAACAGAATGAAACAGATAGCTTCAGATGTGATCTTCATCTAGGAAACCAAATGTTCCATTCAAAAATTAAAAGAGATTCATAGCAAGTGGCTTAATCGTTATGAGTTTCTAGAAGTCAAAGCGGAGAATACAACAGGAGGTATACTCACCCTTTGGAATCTGAAGAAAATAGATATTTTAGATGCTGAGGCATCTCGAGAATATCTTTCTGTGGTCATCCAGCCTATCGGAGATAAGGAAACCTACCTGATCACTAATGTGTATGGACCCCAAAGAATCAAAGGGAAACTAAAATTTCTTGATTCTCTGGAGGAACTCAGAGACAGACATGCAGGCATGGCATGGATACTGGGAGGAGATTTCAATATGATTAAATCACTTTCAGAGAAAAAAGGTGGAACTAGAGTTCAAAGTAAAGACTCTCTGAACTTTAAATCTTTTACAAATATTATGAAGTTAGTGGACATTGTAACTAGTAATGGCACATTTGCTTG
The DNA here is from genome assembly GCA_031772625.1 of Pinus tabuliformis. Lineage (NCBI taxonomy): Eukaryota > Viridiplantae > Streptophyta > Pinopsida > Pinales > Pinaceae > Pinus > Pinus tabuliformis. The sequence continues at coordinate 578,014,522 of CM062812.1, read as the reverse complement.
GAACAACAAAAGACGAGGAGAATCTCAGGTGGCTTCAAAATTAGATATATTCATGATATCTGAAGACCTTATGCTCAATAATAAGGAAATATCAGCAATAATTCTACCCTTTGGAGGATCTGACCACTGGTCGATTCATCTGGAGCTGTAGAGTATTGGTACTCCAAAGAATAGACCTTTTCAATTTGAAAACATTTGGCTTTCCCATCTAGATTTCAACAGTAAAATTGCCAAATGGTGGTCAGAAGATTTGAACATTCAGGGCACCAGAATGTTCCTTCTTCAAAAAAGACTAAAACACATCAAGCTTAGGCTCAAGCAATGGAACAAGAATGAACATGGCAACATTTTTGTAGCTAAAAATGCAGTAGAGGGTAAAGTGATGGAACTCAACCAAGCCCTTATCACAGACAGCTTTGATGAAACCAGGAATGTTCAGGTCACCAACTGCCATCAAGAATGGGAGGAACTATGTAAACAAGAGGAAATATTTTGGAGGCAAAAATTGAGGTTTCAATGGCTCAAAGAGGGAGAAATAAATACTAGATTCTTCCATAGATCCACTATCGCGAACAAAGTTCACAAAAGAATTTCAGTGATCAAGGATGAGAGAGGTATTCTTCACAACTCTCATGTAGAGATAGAAAATGCTCTTGTCAAGCACTTTCAAGGCATTGCCAAAGAAACTTGTTATGACAGAGAGAATTCCATCAGAAACTTCACAAGACACATTCCTAGGCTGGTGTCTAGTGAGGACAATTTCAACCTCAACAAGCCAGTAACCAGAGATGAAGTCAGCGAAGTGCTCAAAGAAATGCAAAATGGTAAAGCACCTAGCCAAGATGGTTTCAACGTTTATTTCTTCAAGGCCTGTTGGAGTATTGGTAAACAGGATATTCTGAATGTGGTAGAAGATTCCAGGATGAATAAAACTATTCTGAAAGCTCTGAACACTTCCTTCATTGCCCTTATCCCCAAGCAGGAGGCTGCTCAGACTCCTGACAAGTTTAGACCAATAGCTTTATGTAATGTGGTCTACAAGATAATATCAAAGGTGGTGGCCAATAGACTCAAACCTCTCCTTCCTTCCCTGGTTTCTGTGGAACAATCTAGATATGTGGAAGGAAGGCAAATTCTCAACAATATCATTCAAGCAGATGATGTGGTTCATTCCCTGACTATCAACCGAAAGGCTGGTATGATCATGCAATTGGACATTGCTAAGGCCTATGCTAAACTGATTTGGAACCATATCAAGAAAATACTCATAGATTTTGGGTTTGATCACAACTGGGTGAGATGGATCATGGCCCTGGTCACCTCCTCTAGTTTCTTTATTCTAGTCAATGGCTCTCCTTCTGAAGCTTTTCTACCCTCTAGAGGCCTCAGACAAGGGGACCCACTCTCTCCCTTTCTCTTCATCCTCATGATGGAAGGATTGAGTTGGTCTATCAAACATGCTAGAGAAGTAGGTAAGATCAAAGGTATCCAACTTTCTGATAGGGGACAGGCTTGGATGCATCAACAGTTTGTGGATGACACCATGCTGCAAGGAATCCCCACAGTTAAAGAAGCTCATGCATTAAAACAGATCCTAACCGATTTTGCCAAGGATTCAGGTATGGAAGTTAATCTCTCCAAATCCAAGATCTTTTTCTTCAATACTAATATTTCCAGTCAAAAGGACATTGCTAAAATTCTGGGCTTTCAAAGAGATTCTCTCCCCTCAAAATATTTGGGGATTCCACTAACTACTAGGCCTCTTCACAAAAGCATCTGGGAACCAATGATAAATAAACTGCAAGACAAAATAAGAAAATGGATGATAAGGTCCTTAGACCTGGCTGGCACATTAGTGCTCACAAAGACTATTCTACAATCAATCCTAGTTTTTATGCTTTCTACTCTCCCAGCTCCTAAAGGAGTCTTGTAGCTTTTTAGAAACATACAAAGAAACTTTCTTTGGGGAAAGGGGGAAGAAAAGAAAAAATGGGCCTTGGTAGCCTGGGAAAAAATCTACAAACCTAGAAATTATGGAGACCTAAGATTGGATGATCCTAAAATTTTAAGCAAAGCTCTAGGAGCTAAATTATGGTGGCGATGGCTGAAAGAACCAAAGGCTCATTGGGCTACAATTTGGAAAGGAAAATATGTCAGTTCATGGCCAAGTGAGGATCACATAAAAATGGATGGTAATATTAAGGGATCATACATATGGAACAAGGCCTGGTACAATAGAGGTCTAGACCAATATAATTGTTTCTAGGAAATTAGAGAGGGAAACTTAGCTCTGTTTTGGGAGGACAGATGGCAATAGGAACCCATTCTTTTAAAAGAAGAATTGAAGGAGCTTAAGACAGAGGCAGATGCTAAAGGATTAATCAAAGTTAAGGATCTCTGGGATCAAACCAACAGTGTAGGAAAGTGGAGAAAATGGAGGAAATTTGATCTTAGGGATAACAACCCTTTGAAAGACAAAACTGAAATGCTAATGCAAGAGTTAGATTGAAGGAAAATTCTAGTTTCATAAGGGAATGACCAGCTAAGATGGGGCAATAACAATGAGGGCACCTTTAATCTTAAGGACGCCAAAATAATTCTCCTTGGTTTGGCTTCCTAGGCTCCAAACAAAGCATGGAAAAGACTTTGGATACAACAAGATTGGATGAAAATTAAACTCTTCTTGTCACTGGTGCAACACAGGAAGATTTTGACTTGGGACAATATTAGGAAAAGAGTTTTTTTGGGGCCTTCCAGGTGCCAACTATATGAAGTGCAAGAGGAAACAATGGAGCATATTCTGAACAACTGCTCCTTTTACTCCAAGTTGTGGGATTCTTTCACCTCCATCTTCCAGTAGTTGGATAGAGACCAAGGAAGCATCATCAAAACCCTAAGCAAGTGGAGAAGCAATTTTACGAATAACGAAGTCCTTAGCATTTCCTGGGCTCTAACGCAGGGCTTCATCATCTGGAACACTTGGAAAGAAAGGAATAACAGGATTTTCAAGGAGGAAAAAAAATGCCCCTTTACCTTTTTGATCAGATCCTAAAACAACTTCAAGAGACTGTGGGTTCTATTGTTTGAAATCTCCCTGAGAATCCTCCCTCGGCTCCTGAGTGGAGGATTCTATGCCAACTAGGATTACAGGGTTATTTTCCTCAGAGCCTAGTCGGGAAGAATCTCTTTAGAGACTCGGAGCTTGATTTTTGGCAACCTCAACCAAAGGTTTTTTGAAGTTCAACATTGACGGAGCCTAAAAGGGCAACCCGGGTGGGTCATTGCGGAGTTTTAAGGGATGAAAAAGGAAACATCCTGTTTATTTTCCATTGTCATCTTGGAAAGGACACCAATAATATGGCAGAAATTCTCGCTATGGAACATTGTTTAGAATTCTTGCTTCAAGATAATCGACACAATGTGATTGTTGAAGCTGATTCTGAGTTAATCATTAACTCAACCAAGAGAATCAACTGGGGTACAACACTAGAAAAAGTCTCAAAGAATTGGAGGCTCATCCAGATCTTTCAACAGATCCACAACCACCTTCTAGGCCTCCGTACAATAACTTTTAAACATGTTCGAAGATCAGACAATAAGTTGGAAAATCTCCTGGCTAATCAAGGAGTGAATTGCGCAGCAGAAAATTTTGCAACAAAATGGCAAGAGCTACCTTAACTCAATCTCAAGGTGAAATTCCATGATTAGGCCAAGGAAAATTGGTTGATGTTCAGAAGCAGGACCATGGAGGGCAGCATAGATAACTCAGATGCGTGATGAGCATTGGAGTGTACAATTTTGGTTTTACAGCGAATAGTGAGCTGTGGCAGTTTAATGTTTGGAGAAGTGAGCTCAATCAGGGCTTTAGTGGTTGCAAAGCGAGTGGCCTTTCTCTGAGGATTTCAAATATGCTGGCAATGGCCTCTTCTCACAATCTCACTGGCAAAGCTAATTTGTCATGCGATCGGGAGTAGGGAGCTCTTGGAGCCTTCAACATCCTTAATCTCTCGCCTCCGAGAGGTTTTTCATATCTTGAGTGGTTTTGGAGTGATCACAAGCCCCGCGAGTGGGAAGTGGTTTCACCTTTTTTGCAATGATCCCATTCAGTGAATAGCACGTGGCAGGGGAACTGTTTGGAAAGCTGTTGTGATTGCACATTAAATAGAGGCATGTGGACTTGTCTGATTTTCTATTCCGGCACTAGATCTGTGGATTGAGATCAACGGTCAGGCTTTTTCGGGCATTTTTGTGGGGCCGGGGTGTTAAGTTCGGTTAGCCGTTCCTGGTCAGATGTTAATCTCCGTCGTTGGTTTATGATCTAGTTTAGATCATGTCTTTTTTGGTATTTTTAGAGAGTGGATCTACAAACAATTGTTCGTTAAGATTTTTTCTATTTGTGTGTCTCCTTTCGGGTCTGTCGTCCATTTGTTTTGGGTTATAAGTTCGTACCATTAGTAGACAACACCTTGGTTTTTTGTCCACTTGGTGCATGAGTGGTTGTAATATATGTTAGTTATTTTTTGAATTAATACTATAGAAGGTTCATCTCTTGCACCAACAAAGAAAATAATAAATATTATGCAATATAAATTAAGATTTCTAAGTTTTCAATTTTTTTCATTATTTTTTAAAGATTTGATATCAAACATTAGTTTTTTTCTTGCTAATGCAAGAGTTGGACCTTCTATTTCATTAATCAGCAGTTTAAAATACATAGAATACAACCATCCTTGGTGAAATGAGAACCAAGGAGAAAACCTACAAAACCTGTGAAAAGGGCGAGAGGAACTAGCCCCAAGCTCAACGTCTCAACCTCAAAATTCTCAAAAGAGAAACAATGAGGCATCCAACAGACCAAGGTAGAGGATGCGCCCAAAAATCATGATGAAACATAGACTACTGATAGCCTGCACAAAAATTTGCATCGTTGATACAGCTAACCTGATCCGATGGCAGCGATCAACTTCGCAAATGAAAGAGGCACGACATTTAACACGCCCGTACACCAAACTACATGATCCATCCCCACCGTCGCTTCACCTCATTTGATCGGATGGACTTGGATCATATCGCACCCCCAACAAGCTCGAACTATAGTGCGCGGGGAGGGTGGTATTCCCACCGACCCCACTACCACATGTCAAACTGTGATTGTGATCGCTACCAAATCTGGAAAACTGGAATCTGCCTTTGGGTCTTGTGATCGCCAGAAAACCATTTTTACTCCGGTAAGCAGCTTCCGGACAGAGAACTTCAGGTTGCGCGACCACTGAGAGCATCAGACAATGCACCCAATCATCCAGAACCAAAATACAAAGGAGACACCTGCCCAAGAGCCATCGAGGGATGCCTCTGATCCAGTCGACAGGCAAACCCTTGAGGAGATGATGAAGAATGAGATGTTGCTTCCTTCGAACAAGGCATCTCTGACATCCAACATGGAGAGGAAACCTGATTATTTTCAACATAATCGCTAATCTTGGCATATCTACCCTACTGAACCAATTTTGGGCAACCCTCTGACCTCCGTCCGTTACACATTGGTTTCTGTCATTTTGCTTCTATACCCTTCTATATCTTCCTCTGCCTGGTTTTGACAGAGATTTTTCAGGTTGCTCTGTGCCATTGTGTTCCACCTCCATAAGATTATACTATTCTTGTAGCCAACACCTTGGTTGGCAAGAATGTATACCAACTTATTTGCCGTTCTTTTCACATGTATAAATCTGAGGGTACGAAGCACCTGTAGATGAACTTGAATTCTCTGAAGAACCCGAGTTAATCTCTAATGTTTTGTAACCTTTTTTGGCTGTGTTCCATTACTAATTCTCTTGGCTAGGTTGATGACTAACTCTGAATCTGCCTCTATTATGACATTTTGGCAATTATTTTGTATCAGAAATTCTAAACATTGTTCTAAAGCCATTAGTTCTGCCATGTTGTTGGTAGCTTTTCCAAGGTATCCATGGAAGAGGGTAATTATTCTACCTATTTCATCCCTTAGAACTCCCCCAAAGCCAGCCTCCCACGGTTTGCCTTTGGAAGCTCCATCTATGTTGTATTTTAAAGATCCTTCCACGGGAGGGTGACAGAATTCCTCTATCTCCTCACTCATGCTTGCTTTCCTATCTAGGCCTTGAGGAATAAGCCCTTGCAAGTCTAAAAGCTGAAGGATTCTTAATTCTCCCACTGAGGGAGGATTTTTGGGGAGATTCCTAACTATGGTACCAATTGTTTCCTTAAGTTGTTTTTCAATCAGCTTCACGAGGTTGAGAGTGCCAGTTTTTACCTCTTTGAATATTATTTTTTTCCTTTCATTCCACACATTCCATATAATGAAACCCGGCAAGAGATCCCAATCAAAATTGAGAACTTCATTATCGGAATCCTTATTTCTTGAGTTGTTGAGGGTGTTACCAATACTTTCTTTGTCTCTATCAGACTGTTTGAAGATATTTGTAAAGAAATCCCAAATCCTATCAATGAAAATGAAGTTGTTGAGAAGATGCTCGCTGGTCTCCTCTTGGGTCTCACAGAGTTGGCATCTGGAGGGTCCCAACATGCCCCTTTTTTTGAGGTTGTCTGAGGTTAAAATTTTTCGGTGGTTAACTAACCACATGAAGAGTTTGATTTTCATCCAGCCTTTGTGATTCCAAAGATTTTGCCATGTTTTGTTTGGAGCTTGTGGTTCTAGATCAAGGAGAAGGCCTTTAGCTTCCTTGATATTGAAGTTGCCCTCTTTGTTGTTACCCCACCTTAGTTGATCCTGCCCTGTCGTTACTAGAATTATTCATTGATCCAGAATTCTCTTCAGGGACTCAGCTTTACTATTGAGGATCCTGTCCTCTCTACTCTCTATTTTTTTTCCAAATTCTCCACTTTCCTGCATTATGTGGATTCTCCCAAAAGTCTTTTACCTTAACCAAACCTAGATTGTCAGTCTCTTGCTTGAGGCCTAAAAATTCTTCCCTTAGAAGATTAGGTTCTTGTTGCCACTTGTCCTCCCAGAAAAGTGCCTGATCTCCCTCTCTGATTTCCCAGAAACTATTCTTTTGAACCACTTCTCTGTTCTCCCAAGCCTTGTTCCATATGGGTGAGCCTTTCACTGTTCCTGTCATATGGATTATGTCAGAAGCCAGCCAGGCATTGGCATATTTTTCCTTCCAGATGCTTGCCCATTGAGCTTGAGGATCCTTAACCCACCTCCACCAAAGTTTTGCTCCAAGAGCTTTGTTGAGAATCTCTAGATTATCCAAACCCAGGCCTCCTTGGCATTTGGGTTTGCAGATCTTTTCCCAAGAGACCAAAGCCCATTTTTTCCTTGTTTCCTCTTTGCCCCATAGAAAGTCTTTTTTAATATTCTAAAAATGCTGTAAGAATCCTATTGGAGCTAGGAGGACTAATAGCATAAAGACTAGGATAGCTTGGAGAACTGCTTTAGTAAGCACTAGTCTACCAGCTAAATTTAGAGATCTGTTTGTCCAGTTTCTGACCTTGTCTTACATTTTGGTTGCTAGAGGATCCCAAATGATTTTTTGTTGGGGTTTAGCTATAAGAGGTACCCCCAAATACTTGTAATGGAGGGAATCTCTTTGAAAGCCTAAAATTCTGGAGATATTTCTCTGGATGGTGATATGTGTGTTAAACAAAACGACTTTTGATTTGGTAAGGTTAACTTCCATACCTGTAGCTTTCACGAAATCCTTCAAAAAAAAAATTTAAGCATGTGCTTCTTTAACTGTGGGAATTCCCTGTAACATGGTATCATCTACAAACTGTTGATGCGTCAGAACTTGCCCATTATCCGAAAGTTGGAGTCCTTGAATTCTTCCTGTTTCTCTTGCATGTTTGATAGAACGACCCATCGCTTCCATCATGAGGATGAAGAGAAAAGGGGATAGTGGATCTCCCTGTCTAAGACCCCTAGAAGGGATAACAAGTTCAGAAGGAGAGCCATTCACCAAAATTGAAAAGCCGGAAGAGGCCACAAGGGCCATGACCCATCTGATCCAATTGTGATCAAAACCAAACATTGTGAGCACTTTTCTTATGTATATCCAGTTTACTTTGTCATAAGCTTTGGCTATGTCCAGTTGCATGATCATACCTGCTCTCTTCTTGCATGTTAACGAGTGAACCACCCAGTGAGCTTGAATTATATTGTCCAGAATTTTTCTTCCTTCTACATACCCTGTTTATTCCCCGGAGATGAGCCTAGGTAGAAAGGGTTTAAGTCTTTTAGCCACAACTTTGGAGATTATCTTGTAAATAACATTGCATTAGGCGATGGGCCTATATCTCTCTAGAGTTTGAGCATTATCTTGTTTTGGAATGAGAGCAATAAAGGAGGTATTGAGAGTTTTCAAAATGGTTTTGTTCCACTTGGAGTCTTCCACCATCTCCACTATATCCCTTTTGACTGTATTCCAGCAAGCTTTAAAGAAATCCACGTTAAATCCATCTGGCCTTGGTGCCTTGCCATTTTGCATTTCCTTGAGGACCTCACTGATCTCTTTTTCAGTTACAGGTCTGTTGAGATTACCATTGTCCTCTCTAGAGACCAGTTTAGGAATGTGTTTAGTTAAGTTCTTTATAAAAGGTTCTCTGTCTGAAAAGTTTTCCTTGGCTATGTCCCAAAAATGCTTCACTAACATTGCATCTATTTCCTTGTGGGAGTGATGAATTTGGCCATTTTCATCCTTGATCAAAGAGATTCTTTTGTGGGTTATGTTCGCAATGGTAGATCTGTGAAAAAAATTGGTATTACGTTCTCCTTCTTTCAGCCATAGTACCCTGGATTTTTGTTTCCAAAAAATTTCTTCTTGTTTGCACAACATTTCCCAATCTTGTTGATATTTCTCTGCTTGATCATTTATGTCTTTATCAAAGCCATTCCTGATCAAAGTTTGATTAAGCTCTTGTATTTTGTTTTCTACCATTTTTTTATTCATGAAAAGATTGCCAAATTCCTTCTGGTTCCATTCCTTTAGCTTCTGCTTGATGTATTTTAGTCTTTTATGTAGCAGGAACATAGAAGATCCTTGAATGTGCAGTTCTTCAGCCCACCATTTTTCAATATTGCTGTTGAAATCTAGGTGTGATAGCCATATATTTTCAAACCTGAATGGTTTGTTTCTTGTGGTGCCAATACCCTTGATCTCCATTTGAACCGGCCAGTGATTTGAGCCTCCAAAAGGAAGAATGTCTGCTATTATATCCTTGTTTAGAAGCATGAGCTCTTTAGAGATCATGAATCTATCTAGCTTGGAAGCTACCTGGGAATCCCCTCCTCTTGTGTTGTTCCAAGTGCAAAGGCCATTGTTAGTCTCAATGTCCACGAGCTTCATGTTTTCATAAAACCATTGGAAAGCTAAGGAATATTTGCTTAGAGCTCTTGTGCCTCCTTTTTTCTCTGAGAGAGGTCTAATCATGTTGAAATCTCCTCCTATAACCCACGCTAGCCCTACAAATCTATTTCAAAGGTCCACTAAGGAATCAATAAACCTGATTTTTTCTTCTAACCTTTGAGGGCCATAGACACTCGTAACAAGAAAGGTGTCCCTGTCACCTACAGGCTGAATAACAACTGATAAATAGTTTCTTGATGCCTCCACATCTATAATGCCTATTTTTTGGGGATTCCAGAGGATAAGGATACCCCCTGTTGTGTTTTCTGCTTTGACTTCTATGAATTCATATCTGCTAAGCCATTTACTATGGATTTGTTTTATCTTTTGAACTGAACTTTTTGTTTCTTGGACAAAAATTATATCTGGAGTTACCTGCTTCATTCTATTATTCAATATTCTCTGCTTTCTTTTGCTACCTAGACCTCTGATGTTCCAAGTGGTAAACTTCATTATTACAAATTGGTAAAGGAGTAACTGGTTAGATCTTTCATCTTACCTGAGTTTATCATGAGCTTTCCACACTCCATTAATAGCTCGTTCTGCTTTTTTCTACCCCTTTTTTCCCCGGGTTTCTTGGAGCTAATTCTGGTGTTGATTTTACTGCTTTTATTCCATGAGTCTTTCCATGCTATTTTCTTCACTCAATCCCTTTGCCTAAGTTTTCCATAAGAATAATTGCTTTACCCAAATGCATTCTTCTTGTGGTAGAGATTCTACCCCTCCCATTGTTCCCTTGCTCAGGAACCCTTCTAGATCTATGTTTTCTTTCTCCAGAATCTCTTGCAACTCATTGTCTTCCATTTCCATCTCACTCTGAGTCATTTCCTGATCCATATCCATCTCTGATTCGCTCATCATGATTCCTTTCTATGTTTCCTTTACCTTTTCTTGATCCTATTCTTTCTCTTTGTCCTGCTTATCATATCCATCTTTCATTACTTGGTTTTCGACTGCTGTATCTTCCTCTTCTTCTAGAACTTGGAACGGATTCACCCTCACTATTTGGTCTCTGCTTTGGTGTTGTTTCGGCCCTTTTTTGCCATTCCTACCTTTATGCACTACTTTGTGAAAGCCTTCTATTTCTTTCATTATGTTGGGATTGCTTTTGCTCTCTGCCTTACTGAGAGGGTAGTCTCTAAGGAGGTGCCCATGTTCGTGACATTTACAACATCTAAAAGGAATATGCTCGTAGTCAATCTTCTGCACCCATTCCTCATCATAAACCTCCAAAATAACTTCGTCCGGAAGAGCTCCAGATAGGTCCATCTCTACGCAAATCCTAGCAAAGGAGGTATATTTTCCTCTTCTCGTGGCTTCAGATGTTTTGACATACCTCCCTAATTTGTTTCCTATAGCTTTTAGTGATTCTATTTGCCAATAATCCAGAGGTAGCGAATAGAGTCTTACCCAAACTGGAACTAAGGTAAAGGTTTCCCGCTCCGGCACGAAGTTCATCGTCCACAGCCGCATATAGAGCCCTGTTGCTGCAAAGAAGTAGGCCCCCCCTTCAAACACTCTATCTTTGTCCTCAATGTTTGCAAACACCACAGTGAAAAAACCCTTGGATCATAGATAAAAATAAATGCTTCCTTTAGGCTTTGATTGGTATCTGATCCAAGTTTCTAAAGCCTTTTCAGTGGGCCATAGTCCCATGAATTTGCATATGATGGCATAAGTCTGCATGTGCTCCCTGTGGGCCTGCAGCTCTGGGTTATTTAAGATTACTCTGGGAGCGAATTCAGCTCTGGGCTTGCACGGTCCCTTTTGCTTCCTGTCTGGAGTTCCCTGTTTTTTGTCATTTTCCTCCATGTCTTTTGTGCCAGCATTTTCCTTCTCATTGTTACTTGTTGTTTTCTTGTCCCTGTTTTCTTCTTCTTCCCTCGAGTTACCTCTGCCTGGTTCTAGGGGTGTCTTGCCCTTGTTAACCATTGCCTCTCTGTAGGAGGGAGAGGAGCTCCCTCCTTTGCGACCTTCCATGGTGAATCGCGCACTCAGAAACCCTCCGCCTTGAGAATCCGCAGTCTCCCGCGCTCCTTCTGCAGTCTCCACCTAGAATTCACATCCCGATATCAAACTTTAATTTCAATAGTTGAGGAAACAATGTTTGGTAAAAAAAATTACGCACCTTATATTATTAATATAAAGGATTTTTATTTTAAATAAATTTTGGATGTTTCACATATCAGAATTTATATATAAATTAATTTAGTCTTTTATATAAAGCACAATTTGTTAATATTGTTAGTAAATTGTTTAGATGTCAAATCGATGGTATTTTTATTTCAAATTATTATTTTATATATTATTTATATTACTAATCGTTATTATTAATGCTTTTTTATACAATGTATAGTTTGTTTACTTCGTTGTATTTTGTTAATAGCTTAAAATTAATGTTGTCAATGTTAATATATCTATATACATTATGAAGAAAAAAACTATGTTAAAGATGATTTTTAATATATTATTATTGTTATTATTTATAGAAAACTATTGAGAAACAAAATATTATTGATTTTCTATATAAAAAATAGAATTGAAAAATAAACAAAATTATAATGATAGAGAATTAATATATAATTATCATCTAATAAATTAATGAGGTTCTTAATATAAAATCAAATGGAATAAAAGTGTTTTGATAAGGATTAAAATATATGAAATTTTTTAGATTGATCTATATTTTAAATATTAAAAAAAAAAAAATTAAAACAAAATGAAAATTTCAATATATTATTTAAAAATTATATAAAAAATCTAAAATAATAATATTATATAGAATTCATTTTTAGTTTTATTTTACTCGAATTTTTTCGTAAGTTAATTTTTAGGGATACACTTTTCACTTGTACTTACAGGAGTAAAGGACAAAATTTTAACATGGTGAAGGATTAAAATGAGAATAATCTCATGCGAAATAAACTCTACTTCCGATGTCTTTCTCAAAATAAAACACTTAAACTCCGAAGCAAACTTGTCTATCACATAATTAGGTAATAACTCTATTGAGAAAAAAAATATGATTAGCTATACAGTGATGAGGATAAATAGTCCATAAATTAAATTGTATATTTCAAAATTTTGAGCAACTAAAAAAATCTCATTATCCCAACGACAAAATCAAGGACTTGGAGTGACGATTATCCTTTGAGGTAAGCAATTTGTCTGTACTTCTTGTTTCTTCTTTGGGAAAGTATGTCCATGACGGAAGGGGCACCCAGGGCCGCCACGCCTTTGCTTTAGACAAGAAACAGTCACAATCGTTGAGTTTAATTGGAGAGCTTTCCCAGACGTTGCTTACCAACTCGCGGTTGCATGTAGTAACTTGGCGATTGTCTCCGAAGTAAGGTTAACTAATATTGTTAAAGTAATCCCAGCATTTTATTGTTACTTATTTTAATGTTGTCTTACCGGAGACAAGTAGAGAAATTGACAATCTGGAAACTCTAAGTTGGGGTTGAGAGGCGATATTAATGGGATCTAAAATTTTGAATGTGTATCTATTTAGGTTGTTGACCTTCGCAACAGGACGGAACAGACAATATCTAAACATAGTGGCATTATATTAACCAATGAAATTTTCTTTGGGTTGGTTTTGACCGATAAAAAGGTCGAGATACTTAATAAAAAGATAGTGGCATTATATTATTTTTTTTTTAAAAATCAAAAGAAAACTGAGAACCCAGTAAATGGGTATTTTTATGTCGATTGTTGATTCTTCATGTCCATCTGATTTTCAAATATTCAAGAAATCAACAATCAAATTAAACTCAGGATAAACAAACTGACGCATATAAAACACATATAATACTACTAAAACACATATAATACTACTAGTATACTGCTGTACCTCCTCTACTAAAACACATATAATACTACTAGTATACTGCTGTACCTCCTAGATCAAGTGCTAGACACGAGAGCCCATTTGATCATTTGACATTGAATGATACACTTTTGGCAAATTTTTAGTTTTCTATTTTGTCTAATTAAGATCGCCTAGTAATAATGCTTTTTGTTATTTTTAGTTTTCTATTTTGTCTAATTAAGATAGCCTAGTAATAATGCTTTTTGTTATTCTTTTTCTAATCTAGATTTAATGGATCCTAAAAAAAAATCATCCACCAAGGAGATAAATGTAACAATCATCAATATATATTTTGGTAATATAAAACACTAATTTAAAAAATAATATTGTTAAACTCGAAAAAACTAGTCATTTATTGTATTGATGGTTAAACCATGGACAATTCGGTGAAACAAATTCAGAGTTTAATGATGATTAAAGGGTTATAATTGAAAAAAGTTCCCAAATATTTACAAAATTATGATTTTTTAATTTTATTTTTTTCTTGCATTTCATCAAAATTCTAGTGGTTTTCAAATGTTTCTCTTACTTTTGAAACAGAAATAATATTGAAAAAAAAATTGTTAAATAATATCGAGGCAATAAACCATTTCTGGACATTAATAATCAGAATCATCGTTATTTATAAACATTAAAGCTAAAACAGAGGGTCGTAAAACGATCCACCCTAATCTCTTTCATTTTATCGGGATCCCCTGCTAACATTACATAACACTTGGTGTAATACCAATCGTTGGTGATTAATAATTAATATTAAAAAGCGACTTATTTAACATGGATAAAACAAAGCACTTGATTGTAATTCATATATACATATATGACCATTCTCATTATGAGGTTTTTACAATTTCCAATTTCTAATTGCCATCTTTTGGAAATAAGAAATTAAATTGTTTTTTAAAGATAAAAAACATAGTAATTAAATTATTATAATTGCAAATACATTATTATAAGTTTATATATATATATATATATATATTTTGATTTCAAAATATAATAGTTTTGGAATATTTTCTTAATACTTTTGAAACACGTAAATAATATTCCAAATAAATTTAAATAATATGTTAATATTTTTTTTAAAATTTAATAAATATTAATTGTTATTGTTATTTATCAATTATTAAATGCTAAAGTAAAGCTCATTTAAAAAAAATATATGTAAATATTATTCTAATTTTTTTTATTTATAAATCATCTACGTTAATTTTTTTATTTATAAATTATAGAATGTGATGGCTTCTAGTAATTTTGGATGTGACTTACTAAGGTACTGTAGTTAAATAATTTGGTTTTGAAGTTATGAGTGAGTATGGCTAAAGACAAGGATAATATTCCTAAAAGAAACATGTGTTGATCTTATTTATAATATAACATGGTTATTTCTTTTGTTAACTATGGTTGAAGAGAAATGCTACAGTAAGCATGCCCCAGGTAGTTGGACAGTTATGAGTAGTTATCTACTCATATTTCTTCGTGAAACAAAAACATCCAAAGAAAGGGCCAAGAGGGTATGATGCACCTGAGGCGAGGTGGGGGAAACAAACGATAGAGGTAGAGATGACTCAAAAACCTAGTTGGCTAGTAGAGTTTGTTCTTGAGTTGTGGCTCAGACTGTGAATCTATTGCTAATTCTGGTCGTGACCAGATAGCTTAAAATAAATTATAACAAAATGACTCTGAAACTACCTGGGAATAGCTGGCTCGGGGGAGTGGTGTAGCTAGACAACTTACCTCATGATTGGGAGGAGAATTGCTCATCCAGGTAACTCGTAGGTTCACAAAAAGGACAGATAAGTAATTTCGAAATTCTAAAAGAATCTGTATATGTAAATATAAATAAAGGAATTCAACAATTATGTTTTCTTTCATAACACTTTAAGTACTATATTTTGTTGTTTGTTGTGAGTTAGTGAACTACAGTAATATACATATAATGCCTTAAATTCAGTGTAATTGATCAAATAGAAACAAAGGAAACAATAAAATTGGGCCCTAGGGGGGTGTTGTGTGTGGAATAAACAAAATAAGATGTGATATTAGCTAATCTAGCAGTAGGTTAATTCTAAGTCTTTATAGTTTAATGTAACCAGTACATAATATCTAGGTAGAGCAAGCCCTCTATTAAATAAATAAGTAAACAAAAAACATTGCAGTATCATTCTCAAAATACAAATCTTTCTGAGTAATGAAATTAGATAACTAACTTCAATAAACTAGAAATACTATTTATCTCTCGGTCTTTTTGAGTTATAGACTAATTAAAAGAACAATTGTTCCTACTATGAAGTTGAAAGTAGAACCAGAGTCTAATATTGTACGACATGTAAATATCTAGACTGAAACTATGGAGGGTGCGTACTCATTACTGAACAATCAAGGAAAATAATTAATCACAAGAAGGAGACGAATCTTTGGTCCCAGAACATTATTTTCAATTCCAAAATGTAATATTAAATACAGTAATTTGATTATGAAAATTCCTTGAACCCATACAGGGAACCAATTGTAATAAACAGACTAAATTCACTCAAAACCCAAGTCTGCTATGGCCACTGTATAAGTTAAACAATAAATCAAATAAGTTGAGAAACTTCATTAACTATGCCTACAGCGTAAAATCCAACACAATAATTTATCAGGTGCAAATGCCATCTACATCAAAGGGGAAAAACCATGGACGAGAAAGTCTTATAGGCCAAAGAAAATTTGTCATGCCATATTCAGATGGTCGAAAGAAAAATTTCCAAGTCCATTATTGGACCCATTTTAATTACATTATAATTGGTGACTCGATATAAACCCAAACCCTTCCCCTATATGCTCAACTGCAACAATTATCACCGATGGAAACCTCCCCTCCCCCTTTAAGAGAACCAATGTTACCTCGAATCGTTCTCAACAAATGGCGTGTTGTAGCCAACATCACATCGCTCAAAGAACATGTACTTGGATCGAATACTTGCAGACAAAATAAAAGAGAATGTCATGAGATGCAGCAATGAGGGTTTATCCAGTAAACAATTTGCACAAATACACTGAGTTGAAGCATAGCAAAAGAATACCTACCTTTGCGATGAAGGGATTTGCCTGAACAAAGTAAGCTAGAGCTAGGAGAATTCCTCTGAGAAAAAGGAAAATATCGACCAATAGAAGACCCCATTTTCTCACCAACCTTTTTCGTAGCAAACCCTCGTTGGTCATATCACTGTTAAGGCATGTCGTATCGATGACATCAGAACTATAGGGTATGGAATGAAATTCATAAAAATCGTTGTTTAGCCAAAAAATCTGAAGCTGGCCCATTATAATATCGCCCGAAAGAAACACAGAGTTCATGGGAATCGAATGAATTTACCTAAATAGTGACTGTACTCCCTAGGCCTAAGTTTTCCAAAACCCTCCTGTGAACAGTGAAAATGGACCAAGACTCGAGCCGACCGGGTGGGTGGTTACCAAAATCTTCCTGAGATGAATCTCCTCCATCTATAGCGTGGGATCAATGCAGGGTCATCGATGTAAACCACATCTCAAGGCAAGGATGACCAGATGTAGTGCTAACACACACACTCTCGAAGTTTCCCAAAACCCTACCATAATAACTTGGGTGGGGTACAATACAAGTTAGGTGAAATTAGTTATTCGGCTAAATAAGTATGCACATAGAAAAAATGAGTGAACTATAGTTATTACAGTAAAATGAAACCTCATAGTCGAACCATATGCAATATGTTAAATTAAATCAATTGGTTAAATATTAACAAGTGTAATTATTAAATTGAATTGAATTTTTTGGTGGAAGATAAAGAAATAAATTGTAATGAAACCTCATAGTTGAACCATATGCACTATGTTAAAATTAAATAAATTGATTAAATATTAATGGGTGTAATTTTTTAATTTAATTAAATTACCTTTTCATGGCCGATAAAAAAGAAATTGCTTAGTGGGTATGTTACATATAAACATTTATCTAATAATTAACATTAACTATTAACTAATAACTAGTATTAGATAACACCTTATGTAGCATTGTTGAAGCAAAACCTTTGATTGCAATTCATTTATGTCCTGACAATTTATTACTAATTTCATCATTTTGTTATGATCATTTCATATTCATAATTACCATGATTTTGGGAACCATTTAAATAATTTTTAAAGGTTAAAATGGAAACATCTTAACTAAGCTATTATAACTACAAACACTTCGGCAAGTTATATAATCTATCTATATATATATATAAACAATCTTGAAATTATCTTAAATTTTATACCCATAAAAATAAAAAACAAGAATAATAAAATCACTATGGAGGTAGGTATATAAGAATGGATAAATAGTTGAATATTTATTAATTATTTTCGACTTTTCCTATAACGTATTGGAATTCATATTTCCATGTATTTTAGGTTGTAATGAGTTGTAATTGAAAGTCCCAAGGTGTCAACCCAGAAGTGGTTGATTCCTACATTATGAGTTGTAATTTTGTCTTGTTCGAGTCATAGATCCACATTCTTAGGATCTAGGTTTGACAAAGCCAGTGATATATATCATATATATGTAACATTTGAGATCAATAAAGGAATGAAGTGATTTGTGTGTATAATAATATGTCTCTTCAAATTTCTAGCATGGTATGAGAGCAAGTTCAACCGTGGTTCTGTCAAGAGAGGGGTTGTCATCATGTGAATTTTGCAAGATTAAATATTTTGTACATAAGTTAGCGTAGATCATATGAGATTAGAGAGCTTGTTGTGTAAAATATTGTTGTGTGATCAACTTCTATTTGTAGTTTTGTATTTGTGTTTTTCCTCTGCTATCAATTGTGTGTAGAATAATCGTTGTGATTGTTGAGTGCTAGAGAAAATAATGCAGATCAGAGCCAGCGTCAATGCTCTTGGAAGTAGTCAAGGTTTTGAAACTATGTGGAAATTTGTTCATGTTATACTCCTATACCAATACGTGTCATATTTCATGATTGACTGGTTAAAATCCCAAATATGTTCATCCTTTCCTGCTGCAAAGGTTTCCATATTTTGAAAAGATCAAAAAACTTAAAAAATGTAAAGAGGGTATGCCCTAAAAAAAAGATCAAAGGGAAAAAAGAATGAAATGGTCAAAAAAGAAAAGAAATGAACCCCAAATAAAGAAGACCAGGAAAGTGTGCTAGTCCAAAATGCCACTACTATTCTACTTTTGCAAAAGAATCTCATTATGTGTAGTTGGTTGACTCTTGCCACAGTTGATGAATGGCCAAACAGCTTAATCTTGCCCAGCTCATGTTTGAATTTCTTGTTTTAGAGACAGAGAATAAAATCTGTCCAAACAGTTTAATTTTGGCAGATAAGTAGATAGATAGAGAAGCAAAGGAGCTCAACAGTTAGATCTGAGCCCTTGGAAGAAATAAGGGCAGACTTAGATAGGATTCCCATGAAAGGAAAAGAAAATTTGTAAGGGTTTGCTAGCCCAAGTGAACCCATGGAAGAAGAAGAAAAATGTTAGATATAATACGCTGGGTAGGTAGTTTTGGTGTTACAGAAGCAGGTTTATGATTAATTTTTTTTCTCAAAGATGTTCATATTATTGTTATCATAAGTACAATGGCAATTGTTTGGTTACAAGTCAAGTGATGCATGTCTAACTTCCCTTTACACTTCTCCCAAAATCACTTACTAACGTCTCTCAAGGATATTGAGATCTGCCCTATATTCCTAAATCACCCCATTTCATAAGAAAGTCTAAGAAGTATAACCTTCTTGCTTTAGAAAAGGAATCCACATTTCTTGTGTAAAAATCCTAAGCCTAAGTTATCAAACTTTATAGCTTGGTGCCTTTTCATAAACCCATATTAATTGCTAACATTATTATGTAAATCCCTTACAAATTCCCCTTCCCACGTATTAATATATTTATACCATAAAAACCCCTATGTATAATAATCCCGCCCCTGGTCGATTACGACCATATTTCTGCTTAAAACAGGGATTATAGGTTCATCAAGAACCATATAATAACCTTTCCCGCGTGCAAATAATTTGAAGATTAATTAACATCTGGTTAATTAACTATTAAATACCCCAACAACCAATAGCAATCTCCCTGATATATTTAAATCATTGTTTATTTTATGTGGGTCCCCGCACCGTAATCCTCCTCCAGCTCCATTAAGCACCAGCCATTATATCCATGCCCACTGATCGGATGGCTCACAATCATATCGTGAGGCCCTCCGTTGCCGATCTTTATTGCCCGAGGAGTCAGCAGTATTGCCGCCATATCTGGGACAGGCAATGCCCTCCCACCATGATCGTGGCCCCTCCTCCCAAAATCACCTTAACGCATAAGTGGTGCGGGCCAATACCGCTTACTGCCCTCTCGTTGACCCCATCCACTGATGTCATCGCCATGTCACCTCTACGTCAGCACCCATACCCTGCATCACGAAAAAACATCATCTCCCAATGACGTCATTTGACCGAAAAGCGCCAAAAAGCCCCGCGAACACAATTTTTGCTAAAAAAAACTCATAAAAACTGTCATTTTCACTCATTTTACTCGTTGTTTTTGCGAGACTGTTGCATGAAAATTAACATCCAAGTAACTGCACAAGCTCCACTCCGCCACCCGGCCAAGCAAAGACCAGCCTCTTGTTGCTCAACTCGTCAGTCAACCTACCAATTATACTCATTTGCCTCCATAATACAGGGATTTACCCCGTTCCACCTCCCGAACCTATATTTTCAGTTTCCTCTGCAAATTATACCTCTAATAGCCAAATTCAAACTCAAGCAGTCCATAATTGCCATACTAGCCCATTTAGAACGACTCTTTTTTCCTTTTTTCTACAGAGATTCAACCACCGGTTTAAAAACACGGAGAATTGAACAATGGAAGCCCCTGTCACCCTCAATGTAGCGCCCCTCAATGCACCTCATATAGACCAGCATCATTTACCCTTGGCCAACAAA
The DNA here is from genome assembly GCA_031772625.1 of Pinus tabuliformis. Taxonomy (NCBI): domain Eukaryota; kingdom Viridiplantae; phylum Streptophyta; class Pinopsida; order Pinales; family Pinaceae; genus Pinus; species Pinus tabuliformis. Next base: position 577,994,272 of record CM062812.1, on the reverse strand, counting down.
GATTTCCAAATGAAAGACCCGATTGGTTGCCAAAATCATCTTCATACTTTCTGTCTAATCAGAAACAGTCATCTAAACAACTCTGATATCTATGGAATATGGGAATCTAATCTCCCTAGGTATTACCTTCCATCAGTCAATAGATTCCCAGATATTATTCGCCACTGCTGTGCCAATTATGACCCTGTCAGTAAAGCATTTATGACACCATCACAAACTTTTCTCTTTTACATAACTATTGAGTCTATCAATGAGATGCTACACTTCCATCCAATTCAGCCTCTTGCTCCTCTTTCCATGGGATTTTTACTTGAGAAAAGCTCTCAACTATCTAGTGCAGAAATAGCTCGGATTGCTAAGTTATTCATGAAACCAGAATGCCAGCCCCAAGGCCCACCTCCCTATTTATATGTCTCGTTCAATGAGACTGGAAGAATTCTTCTTGACATGATATCAATGATCTTGGGATTTAGGTCCAGTGAATATGTGGTTGAGATGGTCTTAGTTCTGTTATCCACCTTTACTCCAGGACAACCCCATGCTATTAAGTATGACTATGCCTCTTTTATTGCTGACAAAATCCATGCTCAATTTTTGAATTTGGAAAGAGAAGGAGTGTTTAAATACACAACTTTCATATACCATCTGTTGTTGTATTATCACCCAGACATTTTTATATTTCCCATTAGGAAATTGGATTCCAAAGGAGAGAGGAGGTCTGTGATCATTTGGACCTCTGTCTTCCACAGAATTGGTGAATCCCCTGATACCTACTGTGAATTCATTGACCTGTTTATACATCCAGCCTCCACTCTATTGATAGGAGCTCCTCCTCCTAGGCTCTCTGGTGACATAAGGTAGATTTTATAGCTCTCCAAGAACTACAGGATAGGTGGCTGGTACTTCTACCAGGATCACACTGATATTAGGATATATGGCTGTTAATTGTGCCTTTATAAGTTGCCCAAATATGTGCCCATGAGACTATTTACACTGGAGTATTTTAGGCAACTAATCAATGCAGATTTAACTCACTTTTGTAATGTGAAGAAAAAAGCTCAGCTGAGAATAAGAAACCAATTAGGCCCTTTTATTATTAACAAAAGGGTAGCATGGGAAGATGCTGATAAAATATTAGGGGAAGACCTTAAATTGAAGAAAAGCTTCTAGTGGGTGCCATATGACCCAAATAGCTTTATAAGTGACAGAAAACTAAAAAACCGGCTGTCAACTTACCTACATAATAGGATCCCGCAAGTAGAACAATATGCTAATCAAGATGAGTGGATAGAGGGTACATTGATAGAAGAACTTACTCGGAAAGAAAAGATGGAACAAGCTATGAAAGATTTAGAAAAGACCCTTGACCTGACTCTTTTGGACAGGGATCTTTCAAGCTGTCTCAAAAAACCGGAGTGGGTACATCTTCTGCTGGGACTTCACAACAACTTATACAAGAGGCTAGCACACCAGCTTGAGGTTCTTTAAAGGGCAAGGAAGTGGAAGGCACAAAGAAGCAAACAATGACTGATCAACAGCGACAAATTCCTCCAGTGCAGACCAAAGCAGCAAATATCCCTACACTACAGATTCCTCTAAATGAGCAAAAAAGCAAGAAAAGGGACAGAGAAGAGGCCACACCCATCAGTGGACCTGCAGAGCAGCCAGGTGCAAAAAGGCAAAGACTGAATCCTCTATCTGAAGAGGAAATCATTGAAGAAACAATAGAAAGCCTAAGAGGTGAGAGGGTAACCAGCCCACAGACCTCCCCAGTGATAAACACATCAACCAGCTCACATAGGAAAGAGCTGGAAAGGAAGCATAGTGTGGAAGTTTAATCCACAAGGCCACCAAGCAAGCAGACCTCTGATATCAAAAAAAAATTCACAGAGATAAAGGCTAGAAATGATCCATTGAGGCTGCAAATTTATAACCAATATCTTAAGATGGCCCTCACAAAGCAGCAAAGATTAATGTCAGCATATGACATAAAGGAGGGAAAAATGATCATGAGCTATTTCAAGCCCAAAGTGCAGCAACCACAATCGACAGCTGATTATATCAGGACAAATCTGGACGTCTTCACCAAAAACATTCATCCAATAGACCAGATCGAGCTGCACAAACAAACTGGAGAGATGGTGTATTCCACACTAGCTGACAAAGTAATGTTGGCTCGTAAATTGCAAAACTCACTGGAGAACACGTCTACTCAGTTAGACTTAGAGAAATCTTATTCTCTAGTAAAGGACAATAGGATTAAGTCCTTGGAAGATATTATCATTAAGCTGGGACATGATCCCAAAGATGCCAAAGACATAAAATCACTAATGAGGAAGAAGGAAGAGGACATTGCTACCCTAAGAAAACAGCTCAAAATGCCTCCTTCTATGCATCTAGAAATAGCAGATGTTGTTCAGCAGAAGTCCGAAGAGGACATGATGGACCTGCTCATGAGGTTGAATGTGAGATTGAGTGAGACAGAGCAGGCATTGGAGAAGGCACTACAAGAAAAGCAGGGAGAGCCGACCTCCCAGCCACCTGAAGTAGCTCCAGCTGTCACAACTGCACCTCCCATAGTTATAACAGTAGTCCCTCCTTCTATTCTGGCATCAACAATAGAAATCATCACAGGTACCTCAGCAATAGCAACAGCACCAGGCAACAACACTACTACGACCACAAAGAAATTAATAAAAGCCATGAGGAGTTGAAACTCCAAGTATCTGAATTGAAGTAAGTCAAAGAAAAGTTGGCAAAGGTTGAGCAGAGCTATGATAAATCCAAGATGAATGTGGCAGAAAAAACAAGGGAGGTCAAAACATTAGAGAGCAAGGTAAGATCCTTAGAAAATGATCTCTCTTTGCATAAGCCTCTGACAGAAATCAGAGGAATTTTGTGGACCAACATCACTCAATCCCTTAGTGTGTGTGGAGGTCTATTCAGACCATTTATGAATATATTGATATGATAAGAGTAGCCCAAGTGGAAATTTAGAAAACCAGAGCCTTATTGGGATAGATGCCTGAGCAAGATAACAGGCTAATACATTTTTTGAATAACAAGACCAGTGAAGAACTGGAAGAACTGGATATGAGAGATAGAATAGGTACCATTCTTGACATCAAGAGATTTCTAACCATGAGAACTCTAATGCAAAACTTGGACAGAAGATGCCAGGACATGCAGGGAGAAATTAATTCTTTCACAGAAAAATTTATAGTCCTGCATCAAAGAGGTTTTCCAAGTCCTTTGGGAGATAATGATCGTTTAATGAAGCACAAGGACTATGTACATAAGTTAAATACATATGTTGTCAATCAAGCTAATGCATCTTCAAGTACTTCAGGAGAAAAAGCACTTCCATCTGGCCAATCCCTTTATCACAACCTGGAAAATCTATTTTAGATAGAGCATGAGGTGAAGCATCTGTTCACCATCCCTCCTAACTTCTATAGATACATAAAGACTGACAAGACTTTAAGAAAGCTGCAGAGACATAAAATACCGGGACCAGAGTAGTGGCAGAACATGCTAGAGATCCTATAAGCTTGTCTTTGGTCAAATCAAAATTGTGCACCACCTGTTACAATGCGCAGAATAGAAAATAATCACGGGCCTGCGGGTCAAAGCGCATCACATCAGAGTTAAGAAAGTTCGGCCAAAGCAGGAAAATTAGCACAGAGGATCAGTAGAATATAGCTGGGAACCGACTTGCAGCACCTACCTCCAGTACATCTCATAAATTCGGATCAACCAGCGCAGCATGAATTTATTGCATCTATTTATTGTCTCCCTGTTTTCGAGACTGTCTGTCTCTATCCATGTAAAAGAAGCATTAATTGTCAGCATATATTATTTCTATTAGATATTTTGCATAATATATTGAAATTTTTGTATAAATACCCCCTCAGATGAAGTATTTGGGGTTGGTTGATTGGGATGCATTTTCAGACTTTGTTGTAACTCTAAAATCTTGGAATAAAAGGCTGTTGGAACCATTTTTTGTCTAGCTCACTGGATGAAGAATTGATGCTAAGGGCCATGTCACAGAACTCTTGAATCGTTTTATGGATCAATAAGTCTCTTCTAGCTTGTGTTTTATAGTTTCTGTGTTTATTATATGATCTATGTTTCATGATCTAAATAATAGAGAAAAAGAATAACTCAAAATTTGCTTGTTTGAAATTTGTGTTCAATCTTTATTATTATTAATGTTTTCTTCAGAATTAGCATAAACAATGAATTTTTAATTGCTCCTGTTTTCCCTGGTTCTTTCATTTTGAATATTAGCTGAGGAATTCTTAATTGCTCCTTAGCAGTAATCATCCATTTTCCCTCTGTTAGCATGATTAAGGATTCTTGATTGCACTTCACCCATTGACTCCATTCCATCATATTTCAGCCTATATGTTGTTCCATATTTGAGTACCTTGCACTGTAATAAATCATCTGATAAGAAACCTAACCTAGGAAGCCATCCTTATTTGACTCCATCATGCCCAATGGACTGAAATGCTTCAACTTTACCTCACTATTCTATTGAAACTCCATTCCTCCAACCAAAACTCAAAACAAAACCCTGTACTTCATAACTAGCCTAATATACCTAAAAAAAAAGCTAAATTATAAAGAGAGAGCCCTCTCTGGATGCAGATTGGCTAGAATATGTGTCTAAAAGATTGATCTGTGGTTACCTCAGCTGTATTCCCTTTCTTACAACTTTTGGGAACAACCTGAGTGATAACATCATTGGCGACTCCACTGGGGATTTGAATAAATTTTTTGTTACTGCTGTTTAATTTTTTAAGCTACAGATGGAGCCCGAAGTTGGCCAGGTAGCCTTTAAAACTGCTTTTTCTATGCATTTGCAAGAGTAAATAAAGGTTGCTTCAGTCTATCTCCAGTTTAGTTTTAGGCTTTGAACAGATGTCTCAAATACTTGATCAGTTCCATGTTTCAATAGATCTTTAGGAAAATTCAAAACTCCCATATTGTAAAAACTTCCTAGAAAGACACTGTCAAAAGTTGTATCCTTCAAATATTTCAAGAAAAACAAAAATATATTCAGAAGCTGGCTCCAAAGAAGAAGATCCACTACACTAGATCAAATCCAGATCCAAATCCTCCACCTGTGTTTCAAAATACTAATCTAATTCCTAAGAACCTTAGAAGCCAGAAGAACCTTATCCAATCTGAGCTTACTCGTGGAAAAACACCAATCCTTTCTGCCATTTCTGTTGTTTCTCCTAGTTCACCATTAGCACTTCAAACCATCTTTTCCACTCCCTCGTCCACAGAACATATCTCAACTGGTATCCCTGCTCTTCCAGTTGTTACCCTTATCTCTGCAAATATGGAAAAATGATATTCTCCCATGCAATTACCTGCAAATCTAGGGGCTATGCCTCAAGATTATCAAAGCAAAATCACCTATTTTGATGGTACTGGCACTTACACAGCTCAACAACACACCAAGAAAATGATGGATTATTTTGAAAGCTATGAGGTTGATGATGATGATGTAAGAATGAAAGTCTTTGTCCAAAGCTTAACTAGAGATGTTAGAACCTAGTTTAGAGCACTCCCTGCAAACACTATCAATGATCCAAAAGCTCTTTATCATACCTTCTTAAACAGATGGGAAAAGAAAAAGGACCTTGTCCACATCTTATCAGAATATGAAAACTTAAAGAGAGGTCCACAGGAAACTGTTCCAGATTTAACAATGTATACAATGCTATTCCTCGGAATCTCAGGCCTCCACCAGACTTGACCTTGATCAAATTTCCTAATGCATTTAACTCTGACCTGGCATAACAACTGAGGGAAAGAGCTCCTCGAAGCCTATAAGACATGCAGAGTATAGCTGTCAGTGTTGAGGCCAACCTGATTTCCAAACGAGCTCGAGCTAAAGCCGAAACGAGAATACCCATCAAAGATGAACCTTCTGCATTTGAGCAGAAATTAGATGCCATCATTAAAGGAATGGATAGACTTGGTGATAGAGTAGAAACAATTGAGAGGAAGTCCCCTTGGGATTGTCAACTGAACAACACGAGAATAAACCTAAATTTCAGAAAAAATCAAAATCCCAATACTACTGGAAAGGTTGGCCCTGACCAAAACATTAGACCTCCATTCCAAGAGAACTATGCTAAGGCTTCAACTTCTAGTGAACCAATAGAAGACACTCATATTAACCTAATGGGGCTCAGTAGTGAACAACAAATTTTCTTAACCCAAGAAGACCAAGAGGCTCACACTCTTAATCAGTTTCAAATCCAATCAGGTGAATCATTTGATTTTAGGGAAGGATATGACACTGCCATCTATGAAGTTCACAAGCAATACAATATAAGAAGCAAGAGAATAGATGTCCCTAATGACAATAAATAGAAAGAAACTAAGCAACCTACCAAAGCCAAAATCAAGAACCCTCATATACAAACTCCTCCTAAAACAATTCCCAACCCAAACAGTCCAACAGTTGAAGATGTTTCAGATAATCAACAACCTAATAAACCATCTTCAACTTCCATTCCTTCCAAAGAAATTGTGAAAGAACCTCCAATAATTGACATACAAGCAACTTCAGCCCGTAACACTACTCCTGATAAAGGAAAAAGCATTGAAAAACAGTAGAAAAAGAAAATCTCACTGCCTGAAATGAAAAAATTCAACAGAAAAATCTTTCAACCTTGAGACCGAAATAGGAAAATTAAAGATAGAAATTCCACTATCAGAATTGGCTAAGCATGATATCTATAGAGAACAAATCAGCAGATCACTTCAAATTTCAGAAAATAGGGATGGAGTAAATGTCCTTGATGACCAACCAGAATTAATTTTTAGTCTTGAAGTAAACGATAAATCAGTAGATGGAGGGGTTCCTCCTTTCTATGTAAGTCTGAATATTCATGACAAAATATTGCACAATGTAATGTTTGATTCTGGAGCTTCCCATAATTTAATGCCAAAATCTGTAATGGAAAATTTGGACCTAGATATCACCAGGCCATACAAAGACTTGTTCTCTTTTGATTCAAGCCAGGTCAGATGTCTAGGATTGATCAAAGATTTATGTGTATCACTAGTTCAATACCCTGCCAAGACAATTTTAATGGATGTAGTGGTAGCTGATATTCCACCAAAATATGGCATGTTGCTGTCTAGATCTTGGGGTGCAAAACTCCAGGGATCTTTACAGTTGGACATGTCATATGCTACCATTTCAGTATTTGGCCAGCCAAAGAGATTGTACTATGAAACTTTGATGAAATACGTGGTGAGTAGTGAGGAGTAACCCCAGAATTTTCCCACCTATTCCATGCATTCTGATATGGACTCCTTCATCCTATACAATGCTGAAATTTACCCTCCAACTGATGACAAGGTTCTAGCATTAGCATAAGAAAAAATCATAAATGAAAAATCTAGTGTTCAGATTCAAGAAATTTTTGTGACCAATGATATAACACACACACAAGGGAAACCACATGAAACTGAAAATCCAGATCTCCCTAGTAAGAAAATTTCTAAGGCTCCTGATGCTGGCTATAATCAAGAAATCCTATGGTATTTAGAGTTTGATGGATTAGTTAATAAACTAGGAGTAGGAGTAGGACATAATATGGAAAATGATCATGCTAAAGGATATGCATATAGATTGAATTTTAGATGGACTAATAACATGGCTGAATATGAAGCCCTCCTGCTAGGACTTAAATTGATCAAAAGCTTAGGGGCAATTAGGGTATCAATTTTGGGAGACTCTGATTTAGTTATTCAACAAATGAAAGGAAACTTCCTCAGAAATGATCCCAGATTAAAATCTTATAGAGGGCCAGCAATTGAAATACTCAATAACTTTCTAGAAACACAGCTTACCAAAATTCAAAGGAAACACAATTTGCATGCTCACAGTTTCGCAACATTTGTGAGCACTTGTAAACTGCCATTTGAGCCTAATCATCATTTTATAGTTGAGATTAAACACAGGCCAACTGTACCTGACAATGTAAAAAACTGGTAAGTGTTTGACAATGACACTCAGATTAATAATTTCCTGACCTTAAAAGAAGAATTTTCCAGCACTAATATAGACACAGGCACTGTGGGAGAAGTTGATCAAATAGACAAAGTTGAAACACACATTTCATCTGAAACAACAACTCAAATACTACATCCAACAAAATTTACCAACAAAGAGTTGCAAGAGCTTAAAGAAATAGATTTTCATGAAACTATTGGAGGAGAATCTAAAGTTATTGATTTAAAGGACAATTTTTTGCCCACAGGATTAACTCCTTTGGAAGACATTTTTGATTCTAATGATATCCCAAGGAAACCCAAAATGCAGCCTTTAAACTCAGACATTGAGGACTGTAACATAGGGACTGAACAGAATCCCAAAATGATAAAATTGTCCAAAACTTTGCCTCCTAACCAAAAGCTTAAATATATTGAATTGTTCAAAGAATTCCAGGACGTTTTTGCATGGAGCTATGAAGATCTCAAATCCTATGACACTTCTGTGATTCAACATACAATACCCCTCAAAGAAAATCAAAAACCTTTCAAGAAAAAACTTAGAAGGGTCAACCCTGTGCTCCTCCCTCTAATTGAAAAAGAAGTCAAAAGAATATATGAAGCTGGGATAATTATACCTAATAGATTTTCAGAATGGGTTTCCAATTTAGTGCCCACTAGGAAGAAAATAGGAGAAATCAGACTGTGTGTTGATTTGATAAATCTGAACAAAGTCTCTTTAAAAGACCACTACACTTACCTAAGATGGACCACATTTTACAAAGGGTAGTTGGTGCCTCTAGAATTTCACTGCTAGATGGGTTTTCAGGTTTCAACCAGATTTTAGTTCACCCTGATGATCAAGAAAAAATTGGTTTTACAACTCCCTGGGTAACTTTCAAATATGTGAAATTTTGGACTCAAGAATGGAAGGGCAACCTTCCAACGTAAAATGGACATAGCTTTTTATAAAGAAATTCATGATTTCCTGGTCATATACCTAGATGATCTCACTGTGTTTTCCAAATCAGATCAGCAACACCTAGATCATCTGAGACAAGTGTTTTTAACCTGCAGAAAATATGGTATATCACTAAATCCAAAGAAGTCATTATTCGGCCTAGAAGAGGGCAAACTGCTGGGTCACATAATCTCAAGAGATGGCATCAAAATTGATCCTAACCGAATACAAGCCATTTTACAAATACCACATCCCAGAAATGTCAAAGAACTCCAAGCTTTCCTAGGGAAAATTAATTTTTTAAGAAGATTCATACCCAACTTGGCTGAACTAATAAGATTGTTGAATAATATGCTGAAGAAAGATTCCAAGGTCAAATGGACATTAGAAGCTAAACAAGCATTTGAAGAAATCAAAATAGCTTTAACCAAAACACCAGTACTTATAAGCCCAAAATTTGATAGAAACTTCATGATATTCTCATTTGCATCAGAACACACTATTGCTTCCATTTTGCTACAGAAAGATGATCAAGGATGTGAAAAACCCATAGCCTTCTTTAACAAAGCACTGAGGGATGCACCTTTAAAATACCCAATCATGGAAAAATAGGCTTATGCACTTGTGAAAGCCATCAAAGATTTCAGAGTCTACATACTATACTCTCTTATAATAGCTTATGTGCCAAGCACTGTTGTCAAAGATATCCTAACCCAAGAGGGGATTGAAGGCAAGAGAGATAAATGGATTGCTACTATATTAGAATATGATATTGAGATAAAACCTACAAAGCTTATAGAAAGATAGGGATTGGCTAAACTCTTGACTGAATCCAATTGCCAAGCCCTAGATATTAATGAACTGGATAATGAACAGGAGATGGCGACTCCACAAATCAGGCAAGCCTTCCTTGAATCACCTTGGTATGATGATATATGCTATGTATTATTAAACCTGCAGGCTCCTCCAGGGTTATCCAGAACTAAGAAAATGTTTATAAAATGAAAGCTTTAAAGTTTTGTATTTTGGATGGTGCTCTCTTTTGGAAAAATAATGAAGGTGTTCTATTAAATCGTCTAATAAAAGATGAAACTGACAAGGTACTTAAAGAATTTCATGCAAGGGACTGTGGTGGACATTTGTATTGGAAATCAACTGCTGATAAAATCCTAAAGGCTGGATTTTACTGGCCCACCTTGTTTGTTGATGTCAAAAACTTTGTTACTGCTTGCCATAAATGTCAAATCTTTGAAGGCAAGAGGAAACTTTTGCCTCTACCCCTTAGACAAATTTCCACTGAAAGACCATTTCAATAATGGGGTTTAGATTTCATTGGGGAAATTCACACTCCCTCTTCTGGCTAGCATAAATGGATTTTGACTGCTACCGATTATTTCACCAAGTGGATAGAGGCCATCCCTTGTAGACAATCCAATGATTCAGTAATCATGAAAAATTTAGAAACCAACATCCTGTCTAGATTTGGCTGTCCTAAAAAAATTATAACAGACAATGTTGCTGCTTTCAAATCCAAGAGAATGATTAATTTCTATCACAAATACTACATTACATTAGGCCACTCCACAGCCTATTACCCTCAGGGTAATGGTCTAGCTGAATCATCCAATAAAAGCCTGATCAATATCATGAAGAAAGTATTGGAAGAAAACAAGAAATATTGGCATAAAAAGCTTATAAATGCATTGTGGGCAAACAAACTGACTACCAAGAGATCCATTGGAACTAGTCCCTATGAGCTTGTATATGGTATGGAGGCTATATTTCCCTCCTCCTTGGGAATACCTGTAATGAAATTATTACGAGAAGTTCAAGTATAGCCCAATGACATTCAAAGAAGGATAAATCAGACTATACATTTGCAGCAGACTAGAGAAGAGGTATATCAAAGATCTCAAGTGCTACAAGAAAAACTCAAGAAGATATTTGATAAGAGGACTAAGGCAGAGGATTTTTTCATAGGAGACAAAGTTTTTAAATGGGATTCCAGAAGAGAAGATAAAGGAAAACATGGGAAGTTTGACTTCCTATGAAAGAGACCTTTTATTATTCAGGCCTCACAGGGAAACAATACCTACTTTTTGAAAATCTTGGATGGTACAGAAGCAGAAGATGGACCAGGTCAGATGCTGAAACACTATTTTGATCCATTTTGTTGATGTGTCAGGACTCTAACTTGTACATAATGATGCTTAGCTTCTGCAATTTATTACAACAATAAAATGGGAAGGAATATGTAGGAAATTTTGAGGAACAATTAAGGAACTTTACCACCTTTTTGTGTTACCTTTTTTGGTTTAAACAGAAGTTGAAAAAGAAAACTTGGGAGCTAAAAATATGAAAACAAACATTCAGAGAATAGACAAACTATCTAAAACAGAGGTGTAATTGTTTGAATCAACTCATGTGGGATGCATGTATTGTACATGGTCCTCTGTACAGTTTGTTTACTTACAGCAAAGGAATATTTCAAAATGCAGCAAGAATTGTACATAAGGCCATCTGACCTGCTGTTCTTGACTTTTCACTAGGAAAAGCCATCCCCAAGTGGAGCCAGTGTTATACTCCTATACCAATAGGTGTAATATTTCATGATTGACTGGTTAAAATCCCAAATATGTTCATCCTTTCCCTACTCCAAAGGTTTCCATATTTTGAAAACATCAAAAAACTTAAAAAATGTAAAGAGGGTATGCCCTAAAAGAAAGATCAAAGGGCAAAAAGAATGAAATGGTCAAAAAAGAAAAGAAATGAACCCCAAATAAAGAAGACCAGGAAAGTGTGCTAATCCAAAATGCCACTACTATTCTACTTTTGCAAAAGAATATCATTATTTTCAATTGGTTGACTCTTGCCACAGTTGATGAATGGACAAATAGCTTAATCTTGGCCAGCTCATGTTTGAATTTCTTGTTTTAGAGATAGAGAATAAAATTTGTCCAAATAGTTCAATCTTGGCAGATAAGTAGATAGATAGAGAAGCAAAGGAGCTAAGCAGTTAAATCTGAGCCCTTGGAAGAAATAAGGGCAGACTTAGATAGGATTCCCATGAAAGGAAAAGAAAATTTGTAAGCGTTTGCTAGCCCAAGTGCACCCATGGAAGAAGAAGAAAAATGTTAGGTATAATAGGCTGGGTAGGTAGTTTTGGTGTTGCAGAAGCAGGCTTATGATTAATTTTGTTTCTCAAAGATGTTCATCTTATTGATATCATAAGTACAATGGAAATTGTTTGGTTACAAGTCAAGTGATGCATGTCTAACTTCCCTTTACACTTCTCCCAAAATCACTTACTAACCTCCCCCAAGGATATTGAGATCTGCTCTATATTCCTAAATCACCCCATTTCATAAGAAAGCCTAAGAAGTATAACCTTCTTGCTTTGGAAAAGGGATCCACATTGCTTGTGTAAAAATCCTAAGCCTAAGTTATCAAACTTTATAGCTTGACACCTTTTCATAAACCCATATTAATTGCTAAAATTATTATGTAAATCCCTTACACATTCCCCTTCCCATATATTAATATATTCATACCATAAAAACCCCTATGTATAATAATTCCGCCCGCGGTCCATTACGACCATATTTCTGCTTAAAACAAGGATTATAGGTTCATCAGGAACCATATAATAACCTTTCATGTGCGCAAATAATTTGAAGATTAATTAACATCTAGTAATTAACTGTTAAATACCCCAAAAACCAATAGCAATCGCCCCAATATATTTAAATCATTGTTTATTTACTGTGCGTCCCCGCGCCGTAATCCTCCGCCAGCGCCATTAAGCACCAGCTGTTAGATCTATGCCCACTGATCGGACAGCTCACGATCATATTGCGAGGCCCTCCGTTGCCGATCTTTATCGCCCGGGGAGCCAGCGATATTGCCACCATACCTAGGACATGCGGTGCCCTCCCGCCATGCTCGCGGCCCCTCCTCCCGAAACCACCTTAGCGCATAAGCATTGCGGGCCAATACTGCTTACCGCCCTCCCACTGACCCCGCCCACTGACTTCATCGCCACATCAACTCCACATCAGCACCCGTACCCCACGTCATGACAAAACATCACATCTCGATGACATCATCTGACCGAAAAGCACCAAAAAGCCCCACGAAGCCAATTTTTGCTAAAAAACTCGTAAAATTGTCATTTTTGCCCATTTTACTCGTTCTTTTCACGAGACTATTGCATGCAAATTAACGTCCAAGCCGCTGCACAAGCTCCAGTCCGCCACCCGGCCAAGCAAAGACCAGCCTCCTGCTGCTCAACTCATCAGTCAACCTGCCAATTATACTGGTTCGCATCCATAATACAGGTATTTACCCCATTCCACCTCCTGAACCTATATTTTCAGTTTCCTCTACAAATTATACCTTTAATAGCCAAATTCAAACTCAAGCAGTCCATAATTGCCATACTAGCCCATTTAGAACTGCTCTTTTGTCCTCTTTTCCACAGAAATTCAACCACTGGTTTAAAAACACAGAGAATTGAACAATGGAAGCCCCTGTGGCCCTCAATGTAGTGCCCCTCAATGCACCTCATACAGACTAGCATCATTTACCCTTGGTTGACAGAGATTTCCAAATGAAAGACCTGATTGGTTGCCAAAATTATCTTCATACTTTTTACCTAATCAGAAATAGTCATCTGAACAACTCTGATATCTATGGAATATGGGAATCCAATCTCCCCAGGTATTACCTTCCATCAGTCAATATATTCCCAGATATTATTCGTCACTACTGTGCCAATTATGACCCTGTCAGTAAAACAATTATGACTCCATCACAAACTGTTCTCTTTTACATAACTGCTGAGTCTATCAATGAGATGCTACACTTCCATCCAGTTCAGCCTCTTTCTCCTCTTTCCATGGGATTTTTGCTTGAGCAAGGTTCTCAACTGTCCAGTGCAAAAATAGCCGGAATGCTAAGTTATTCATGAAACCAAAATGCCTGTCCCAAGGCCCACCTCCTTATTTATATGTCTCATTCAATGAGACTGGAAGAATTCTTCTTGACATGATATCAGTGATCTTGGTATTTAGGTCCAGTGAATATGTGGATGAGATGGTCCTAGTTCTGTTATCCACCTTTACTCCAGGACAGTCCCCTACTATTAAGTATGACTATGCCTCTTTCATTGCTAACAAAATCCATGCTCAATTTATGAATTTGGAAAGAGAAGGAGTGTTTAAATACACAACTTTCATATACCGTCTGTTGTTGTATTATCACCTAGACATTTTTATATTTCCCATCAGGAAATTGGATTCCAAAGGAGAGAGGAGGTCTATGATCTTTTGGACCTCTGTCTTCCACAAAATTGGTGAATCCCCTTATACCTACTGTGAATTCATTGACCTATTTATAGATCCAACGTCCACTCTATTGATAGGAGATCCTCCTCCTAGGCTCTCTCGTGACATAAGGAAGATTTTATAGCTCTCCAAGAACTACAGGATAGGTGACTGGTACTTCTACTAGGATCACCCTGAGATTAGGATATATGGCTTTGAATTGTGCCCCTATAAGTTTCCCAAATATGTGCCCATGAGACTATTTTCATTGGAGTATTTCAGGCAACTAATCAATGTAGATTTAACTCACTTTTGCAATGTGAAGAAAAAAGCTCAGCTAAGAATAAGAAACCAATTAGGCCTTTTTATCATTAACAAAAGGGAAGCATGGGAAGATGCTCATAAAATATTATGGGAAGACCTTAAATTGAAGAAAAGCTTCTAGTGGGTGCCATATGACCCAAATAGCTTTATAAGTGACAGAAAAGTAAAAAACCGGCTGTCAACTTACCTACCCGCAAGTAGAACAATATGCTAATCAGGATGAGTGGATAGAGGGTACATTGGTAGAAGAACTTACTCGGCAAGAAATGATGGAACAAGCTATGAAATATTTAGAAAAGACCCTTGACCTGGACTCTTCTGGACATGTATCTTTCAAGCGGCCTCAGCAAACCAGAGTGGGTACATCTTCTACTGGGACTTCACAGCAACTTATACAAGAGGCCAGTACACCAGTTTTAGGTTCTTCAAAGGGCAAGGAAGTGGCAGGCACAAAGCAGCAAACAATGACTGATCAGCAGGGGCAAATTCCTCCAGTGCAAACCAAAGCAACAGATATCCCTGCACTACAAACTCATGTAAATGAGGAAAAAAGCAAGAAAAGGGACAGAGAAGAGGCCACACCCATCTGTGGACCTGCGGAACAACCAGGTGCAAAAAGGCAAAGACTGAATCCTATATATGAAGAGGAAATCATTGAAGAAACAATAGAAAGCCTAAGAGGTGAGAGGGTAACTAGCCCACAGACCTCTCCAGTGGTAGACACATCAACCAGTTCACACAGGCAAGAGCTGAAAAGATAACATAGTGTGGAAGTTTCATCCACAAGGCCACCAAGCAAGCAATCCTCTGATATCAAAAAAACAATCACAAAGATAAAGGCTAGAAATGATCCATTGAGGCTACAAATTTATAACCAATATCTTAAGATGGCCCCCACAAAGTAGTAAAGATTAATGTCGGCATATGAAATAAAGGAGGGAAAAATGATCATGAGCTATTTCAAGCCCAAAGTGCAGCAACCACAATCGGCAGCTGATTATATCAGGACAAATCTGGAGGTCTTCACCAAAAACATTCATCCAATAGACTAGATCGAGCTGCACAAACAAACTGGAGAGATGGTGTATTCCACACTAGCTGACAAAGCAATGTCGGCTCATAAATTGCAAAACTCATTGTAGAACACCTCTACTCAATTAGACTTAGAGAAAGCTTCTTCTCTAGCAAAGGACAATAGGATTAAGTACTTGGAAGATATTATCATTGAGCTGGGACATGATCCCAAAGATGCCAAAGGCATAAAAGCACTAATGAGGAAGAGGGAAGAGGACATTTCTGCCCTCAGAAAATAGCTCAAAATTCCTCCTTCTATGCATCCAAAAACAACAGATGTTGTTCAGTAGAAGTCTGAAGAGGACATGATGGACCTGCTCATGAGGTTGAACGAGAGATTGAGTGAGACAGAGCAGGCATTGGAGAAGGCACTACAAGAAAAGCAGGGAGAGCCGACCTCCCAGCCACCTGAAGTCGCTCCAACAGTCACAACTGCCCCTCCCACAGTTATAACAGGAGTCCCTCCTTATGTTCTGGCATCAACAATAGAAATCATCACAGGTACCTCAGCAACAGCAACAGCACCAGGCAGCAGCACTACTATGACCACAGAGCAATTAATAAAAGCCATGGAGGAGTTGAAACTCCAAGTATCTGAATTGAAGCAAGTCAAAGAAAAGTTGGAAAAGGTTGAGTACAGCTATGATAAATCCAAGATGAATGTGGTAGAAAAAACAAGGGAGGTCAAAGCATTGGAGAGCAAGGTAAGAGCCTTAGAAAAGGATCTCTCTCTGCATAAGCCTCTGGTAGAAATTATAGGAATTTTGTGGACCAGCATCATTCAATCCCTTAGTGATGTGTGGAGGTCTATTCAGACCATTTATGAACAGATTGATCTGATAAGAGTAGCCCAAGCTGAAATTCAGAAAACCAGAGCCTTATTGGGATAGATGCCTAAGCAAGCTAACAGGCTAATACATTTTTTGAATAACAAGACCAGTGAAGAACTGGAAGCACTAGATATCAGAGACAAAACAGGTTGCATTTTGGACATCAAGAGAGTTCTAACCATGAGAACTCTAATGCAAAACTTGGACAGAAGATGCCAGGACATGCATGGAGAAATTGATTCTTTCACAGAAAAATTTACATTCCTGCATCAAAGAGGTTTGCCAAGTCCTTTGGGAGATAATGATCGTTTAATGAAGCACAAGGACTATGTACATAAGTTAAATACATATGTTGTCAACCAAGCTAATGCATCTTCAAGTACTTCAGGAGAAAAAGCACTTCCATCTGGCCAATCCCTTTATGACAGCCTAGAAAATCTATTTTACATAGAGCATGAGGTGAAGCATCTGTTCACCATCCCTCCTAACTTCTACAGGTTTACAGAGACTGACGAGACTTTAAGAAAGTTGTGGAGACATAAAATACCGAGACCAGAGTGGTGGCAGAACATGCTAGAGATCCTGTAAGCTTGTCTTTGGTCAAATCAAAATTGTGCACCGCCTGTTACAATGCGCAGAATAGAAAATAATCACGGTCCTGCGGGTCAAAGCACATCACATTAGAGTTAAGAAAGTTCAACCAAAGTACGAAAATCAGCACAGAGGATTAGTAGAAGACAGTTGGGAACCGACCTGCAGCACCTACCTCTAGTACATCTCATAAATTCGGATCAACCAGTGCAGCATGAATTTATTGCATCTATTTATTGTCTCCTTGTTTTCGAGATTGTCTGTCTCTATCCATGTAAAAGAAGCATTAATTGTCAGCAGATTTTATTTCTATCAGATATTTTGCATAATATCTTGACATTTTTGTATAAATACCCTCTCAGACGAAGTATTTGGGGTTGGTTGATTGGGATGCATTCTCAAACTTTGTTGTAACTCTGAAATTTTGGAATAAAAGGCTGTTGGAGCCATTTTTTGTCTAGCTCACTGGATGAAGAATTGATGCTAAGGACCATGTCGCAGAATTCTTGAATCATTTTATGGATAAATAAGTCTCTTCTAACTTGCGTTTTACAGTTTTTGTGTTTATTATATCATCTATGTTTCATGATCTAAATAATAGAGAAAAAGAATAACTCAGAATTTGCTTGTTTGCACTCTGTGTTCAGTCTTTATTATTATTAATGTTTTCTTCAGAATTAGCATAAATAGTGAATTCTTAATTGCTCTTGTTTCCCTTGGTTCTTTCATTTTGAATATTAGCTGAGGAATTCTTAATTTCTCCTTAGCAGTAATCATCCTTTTTCCCTCTGTCAGCATGATGAAGGATTCTTGATTGCTCTTCACCCATTGACTCCATTCCATCAGATTTCATCCTATATGTTGTTCCATATTTGAGTAACTTGCTCTATAATAAATCCTCTGATAAGAAACCTAACCTAGGAAGCCATCCTTCTTTGACTCTATCATACCCAATGGACTGAAATGTTTCAGCTTTACCTCACTGTTCTATTGAAACTCCATTCCTCCAACCAAAACTGAAAACAAAACCCTGTACTTCATAACTAGCCTAATATACCTCAAAAACAAAGCTAAATTATAAAGAGAGAGCCCTCTCTAGATGTAGATTGGCTAGAATCTGTGTCTAAAAGATTGGTCTGTGGTTACCTTGGCCGTATTCCCTTTCTTACAACTTTTGGGAACAACTTGAGTGATAACAATTCAAATTCTATGTTTTTTGTGGATTGTGTGCCCTCATATCAATATTTCTAATTGGATGTGTTTTATTGTTGTCTAATTGGAACAACAAGTATCCCAACACTAGAAAGATGTTCAAATTCATCTCCCAGTACAATGTTGCCAATAGGACTAAGATCATCGTACTGCACAAGAAGCTAAGTAATTGATCTCTAAACTTCCATGGATATTCCACTTTACTGTTTGTCACAACATATCTGATAATAATATATTAAAATACTGTAGTTTAACACAATTGAAGTTTTATGAAAATTCAAGGTCTATAAATTTACTGTAATTAGTGCATGCATGCAAATGGAAATTATGCAAAAAAGTAGACAACGACAAAAAAAACTCACACACACATAAGACACAAGATATTCTCTCTAGGAAATCCTTTTTGAAGAAAAACCAGATAGAAGGTGAGGTCACTTCACTCTCTTTCTCTCTCTAGAAATGTGGCCACAAGTGCAAAGAAGTAATCGTTGTGGCCTGTGGGGTGCTACAGTGCACAGATCCTCTCTATGTTCTTTACCACTTATCACTCTTAGCTATATTTTTTCATCTATGGAACAAAATTTTCTCGAAAGAAAATGGAATACCACTTCCTCCTAGTGGCTCAGTTACAACACAATCTGATGGCCTACTAGTGGTTAAGTTTGACTACATCAACTCTTAACTAGAGTTATAATATAGACTCTTCTAGAGTATTTTACATCATAAACATGTGGCTATCACATTTTCAATGAATAATGGGGCCTGACGCGACATCCTCCTGAACTATAACTATGAAAACAGGAAGGTCAACTTCTAAGTTACATAAATTTTTCATACAGACTCTGATTGATGCACTTCTTACATCATTGGAAAGGTCTCTATGTAACATGAAATGGATGTGTTTTATAGGGGAGATATTTTAACCCCAAAAAACATCACTTGATAATTAAAAACGCTCCTACAAGGTTTCAAACCCTGTTTTTCCAACTGGGTCCTACCGATAAAACCAATCTCTTGAGCTGATTCCTCCACTTTTTCCACTCCGAATGCATCAGGATGGATGAAAAACAATATAATGATCCAATTCAGAATACACCTCCCCATTTTGGGAGAATTTTGTTCCCCAAAATATTTTACTCAATGAGCTGAGGAAATGTTTCCTCCCCCTTCTCTCTAGTGTACCATTTAACTTAGCCTGTAAGTTGTCCCTTCAACCCAATCTGCCAAAGGTCATGCTACCCTATCTTGTAGTTCTGGACATCTTCCATAAAACAGTATCTTTGGCCAAATCTTCCTAAGCGTCTGCTACCATATCTGCCACAAAAGGTAGGACCTTCTCCTCTTCCTGATCTAGCATGGAAAGCTCATAGAGTTTCAAATTTTATACATTCACAACTGAGTAAATGTGCATATATGGTGATAAACTGAGTCGATAGGCATTATTGGACACCTTTTCCAGTATCTCAAAGGGACCATACCTCAGAGCATTGATTTTCTTACCAGGCCCCTGTAGCCATACTTTGTCTCTCACCTTGAATGTTTCTCTATTTTTTGTTGATCATGCTTAGACTTCTACTTCTCCTGCAACTTCTACATTATTTTCTATCACTATAGATGGATATGCCTGATCTTCTCTATAAATGTTTCAGCCCTCAAAGCATCTCCGGTAAGATTATCCCTCACTCCTCCTTGCTACCCATATGTAATATCTAAAGGTGAAGGTGGAATCTATCCAAACCAAGTCTCACACGGAGACTTTCGTGTAAAAGTATGGACTTCTCTATTATAAGAATGTTGTATATATAGCATATTTTCATCCTAGGTCTTTAGACGCATTTCATTGTATCTGCTCAGAAGCTACACCAAAGTCCTCTTGACTAATTATGTCTTTCCATCTTTCTATGGATGGAATGTTGTATATCTCTTCAACTTTGTGTCCATCTTCTCCCATAATGTAGTCCTGAATGCATTGAGAAATCTTGTCTCCCTGTCTGAAATTATGCTCCTTGGTTTCCCAAAGCGCACCTAGACTTGTACAAAGAACAAGTTTTCTACTTATTGTCTGCTAATGGTCTCTTTACAAGGAATTAGAACACACATCTTGTTGAACCTGTCAACTTCCATGAACAGGTAGTCATGTCCCTTCCTAGTTGTCGGTAAACCTACCACAAATTCCATTGATTTTCTTTTCCTAAGGATGAGTAGGTACAAGTAAGGGATGATATAGACCCTATTTCTTGTTGCTAGGTTTTTTTGTATAACAAAGCATGTATCCTCTTATAAACCTAACTACCTTCTCTTGAATCTTGGGCTAATACACATACCTTTGCAAGTTAGCCATGGTCTTCCCTACACCAAAGTGCCCTACAATCTTGGGAGTGTGAGAATCTCTGATCAGCTCAAAACACTCACCTTTAGTAACACATAGCTTATCCATCATCGAGATGGTATTTAATGGTTTTTTTGCCATTGTGCACATGACTCTGAATATGGAATTTTTGATAAATCTCCTTGAATTCCTCATCATATAAATATGCCTCTCTGTATGAATCATGGGTGAATGGCTTCATGTGCATAAGAGTCCCTAAAGGTGTAATATTGTATGTGGATGGCCTTGAAAATAGATCAGCCAACTTTTTTGTGATGCCCTTCTTATGTTTGATCACCAAATGAAACTGCAGTAAGAACCCCATCCACTTGTAATGCATGGTATGTTGTAGCTTACTCGAGGCATGTAAGTACTATAATGGTTGTTGATCTGTGTGGATTATTGTCTCCTTTTCCATCAGATAGTTCTTCCACTTCCTCATACATTTCACCATGGCATAGAGCTCCTTATCATAGGTAGGGTAGTTAAGAACTGCCACATGAAATATTTAAGAATGGTAAAATAGAGGCCTTCCTCCTCGCATAAGGACAACTCCCATAACGTACCCACTCACATCTATATCCACCTCGAAAGGTCACTGCAATTTTGGTAATAGTAGAACTGGTGCTTGACTGATATTCTTCTTTAACTCCTTAAAGGCCCTTTGCTGATATTTTCCCCACTGAAAAATCTTGCCACTTGCTATTATGGCATGGAGTGGTGCTCCTACCACTGAAAATGAGGCTATGAATCTCAGGTACTATGTTGCCCCAATAGAACTTCTCACCTCAGAAACATTGGTAGGCACTAAGCATTTCATGATGGCCTCCATCTTGGAAGGATCTATCTTGAACTCTCCTCCACCGATCACATGTCCCAAATACACCAAACATTGTTGTGAAAACTCAAATTTTTTGGCATTTTTAGAAGTTGGTGCTTCTTCAATGTTTCCAGCACCTGTGTCAAATGTGAAATATGCTCCTCCTAGATATCACTATATACTAGTATATCATCAAGATAGATAATAACAAATGAATCTATAAAACGGAACAATGCATCATTCATTAATATCATAAACATAGCCAGTGCATTACATAGGCAAAATGTCATAAATATCCACAAATACAAACCTTGTCTAGTTTTGAATGAACTCTTCCATGTATCTTCTTCTTTGAATCGAACCTGGTGATATCCAAACTTCAAGTCCAACTTGGTGATGTATTTTTCTTGCTACAATTGATTTAGAAAATTGTTTATCGTGGGTAGCGGGTATATGTTCTTAAGCATTATTTTATTCAATGCCCTATAATCTATATGCATCTGCCAAGTCCCATCCTCTTTGGCACAATGATGATGGGTGACCCACATGGTGATGTACTCAGTTGCATGACACCTTATTCTTCTAGCTACTGCAACTGTTTGTTCGCCTCACTATCTTGTATAATAGACTACATGTACAACTCAATATTTTGAAATGGGGATTCTGCCAATAGCTAGATCTCGTGCTCCACTTCTCTCTTAGGTGAT
The DNA here is from genome assembly GCA_031772625.1 of Pinus tabuliformis. Taxonomy (NCBI): domain Eukaryota; kingdom Viridiplantae; phylum Streptophyta; class Pinopsida; order Pinales; family Pinaceae; genus Pinus; species Pinus tabuliformis. The sequence goes on along the minus strand of CM062812.1, from coordinate 577,972,030 downwards.
CATCCTTTAGTCTCTCAAAACACATCCTTGTATGCCTATAACAACTCCAATTGTTTTTTATGTTTCTTAGTACACCCCTCCAGGGATTCCTTGCCTCTTATTAACTCCTCTTCATACTGAATTTCTCTTAAAAACAATAAAGTGTACTTCTTGCTACAACTGATCAATTTCTTGGCTTGGATGGTACTTACAAATGAAATTTTCGACTTGCCTTTGTGCACATTGATGATGAACTATTTTCTAGCCTTGATTAGTCAGTATTGGCTATCTCTCCTCATGAATATTGTAGCACATGTGTACATGTATGGACTCCCAAACATGATTCCACATACATTAGGGGGAACCACATATATATCTACTTCATCAATAAAATAAACACTACAAACAAATCTAATTTTGTACTTTTTTGTTGCCTTCAGATTTGCATCCTTATTCGCCCATCCTAGTCGATATGGGTTTGGATGATCACGAACTTCCAACCCAAATTTCTTGACTAGCTATGCTATAATAAGATTTGCCTAAGATCTTGAGTCAAACAGAGCATCAACCTTTATCTTAATATGAAAGAGTTTGGTCATTTATTTCTCTTCCTCTTGCTAAAGGCTACTCAAATTCACCTCCTTTTTCATTGATGTACAAACTATCCTCTCAACCATGTTTGAGGTTCTTTTAACTTGGTTGCTCGAATTAGTGGCCATGAGATTATTCTTCTTATTATCTTTCTTCTTATTCTTTCGTTTTATCTCTAGATTCAACTTCCAACACTTCTTTATGGCCAACAATGTTGCAGTGGCTGTAGTGGTTTCTAGGATCTTTGTGGTGGTTTTTTTTGGATGTCATATTTTCAACTTTTCCCCCCTTTAGCTTCTTCTTACCCTCATTAGAAGCTTCATGTTTCTCCTTCCTCTTCGATTCACTTGATTTCGCTCTTTTTAGGCATATGTTCTCCTAGTATTGTCCCTATACACAAGCCTCGTCCACCGATTTGGGCTTGAATAACATAACTTGCTCACATAGATGGCAGTGCAGACCGCCCAAATACTTGAGGAGTAGATTTGGGTTCTTTGTAGATATACCCAACATTATAACCATCTTTCTAAATTGTGTGGTGTACTGCTACATCCTTTGGCATGACTTTTTCTTTAAGTAATGCCATAGGATCAATTCGTCCTCCACGTACCCAATGGGATAAAATTGTGACTTAATGATGGTTTTTAAATCCACCCACTTAGTCACTCGACATTCTCCATTGAACCTCAGTGTTTTTGCATGTCTCTCCCACCAAGTCAATGCATGGCCCTCTAATTTTAGTTGTGCGAATGAAATATTTTTCCCTTCGTTGATCTAATGGATGTTGAAATAAACTTCCACTTGTCGAAACTAGTGGTTTAGCTTCAAAGCATCGATCTTGCCATGGTATGACTTGATATGAACTTTAGATTGCATTTTGAACAAGGATTGATTCACAAAACTTGAACTAGGTTGATCTTTTCTGAGTTCTTTCTTTAGCTAGTTCTTTGTGTCTTCTCGATCTCCCAATCCCCATTCTGAGTTTTCCTCTACATTTGAAGCCCCATATTCTCCAAATATCCCCATCTTATTACTTAGGGTATCCATGAGGGGGTTTACATTGCAGTTTATATCTATGACTTGTTACTTGAGCCATGAAAAACTCATCTATACAGGATCACGAGGTTCATTTACATATTCATCAACCATGATTAGGCTTTTACAATTTTTGACCCCACTGACCTAGATCCCCTACAAATATCCACAAATACCTAAAGAAACCTGATCTAATACCAAATTATATCTAAAGTTTCATGGGTATTCCACTGGACAATTCATCACAACATATCTGATAACAATATATTAAAATACCATATTTTTACACTATTACAATTCTATTAAAATTCTAGATCTATAGATTTTACTGTAATTAATGCATTAATGCTTATGGAAATTATGCAGAAAAGTGGAGAATGAAAAAATAATCTCATACACACAGAAGACACAATATATGCTCTCTCGGAAACCATTTTGGGAGAAAACCCAATGGGAAGGTAAGGTCGCTTTGCTCTCTTTCGTTGTCTGGAAATATCACTACAGGTACAAAGAAGTAATGCCTGTGGCCCGTGGACTATTATAGTGCATAGATCCTCTATGTTTTCTCTACCTCCTCTCTCTCTTGGCTATCTCTACTCAATTATGGAGCAAAATTCTCTCGAAAGAAAATGTAATGCCTGTTCCTCCTCGTGGCTAGGTTATAACACAGCCCAATAGCCTACTAGTTGTTAAGTTTGACAACACCAACACTTAACTAGAGCTACAATATAGACTCTTCTAGATTATTTTAAATCATAAACATGTGTACAACCCCTTTTCCATGAATAATGGGTGCAGATGCGACATCCTCTCGAACTCTAGGTGTGTAAACAGGAAGGTCATATTCTGAGTGGCATACCTTTTTCATACAGACTCTAATTGGAAAGGTCTCAATGTGTAGAATAACATGAGAAGGTGTGGACTAATGAGACAAATTTTTACTCCCAAAAAACATCGTTTTATGCCTCAAAATTCTCCTAGAAGGTTTCAGACCCTTTTTTGCCTAACTAGGTCCCACAGGTAAAAACAATCCTGTGTGTTGATTCCTCTATGTTTTCCACTCAAAATGCATTGAGATTGATGAAAAACAATATAATGATCCAATTCTAATCAGTAATATGGAAAAAAAATGGAGGTCCTCGAAGCCCATATGGCCACAACCACGAATAACTTTTATCAGTTTGAGTAGTTTTCATGGCCATCACGATCATATTAGGTTTCAGAAACACAATGGGCATGTGATGTTGAAAAATATAGGGAAAATGTAGGTAATGAGATTTTTCTTCACATGGTAAATATTTGTAAGATATTTAATTTTTTCTTATTTGAATTTTATATAATATTAGAGTGTGTCTTATTTATTTCATCAAATAGCTACAAAAACAAAGAGACAAGAACATAAGATGTTGGTTTTCTGCTAGGGCTAAAATCTCTCCCTCTTGGAGAGGAAACCTACACAAAATTCTTCTTATAGAGATTCCAGTTGACGAATACAAATACCATGACCCTTAACCTGTTATGCCACTCCAAGACCAAGACACCAATCCTCTTCTCTGTTACTACTGAAATCATCATCATTATTGCACCACTGAGATATTTATTCTTATTGCACCATGACTACTTCTTCATCGACATCTTCATCACTTCTGCACCATGACTGCTTCTTCATCGAGATATTCATTCAAAGTTATATATATATATATATATATATATATATATATATATATATAGATATATATATAGAGAGAGAGAGAGAGAGAGAGAGAGAGAGAGAGAGAGAGAGAGAGAGAGAGAGATAGATATAGATATATATGATAACTATACTGAGGCCTTCATCGTGATCTTGATTCCATGTCTTCATTATTGCATTGAAATCTTCATTATGACGTTTCCTTCATTAGGATTATCCCGAGACCATGGTTGCCATTATTCTGAGATCTTGACTGCATTTAGTATGCTAAGAATTTATTACATGTGAGATCAAAATTGTGCCAGGATATTTAGTGTATCTACTCACTCAAGGATGAGATTGTAATATACTCACTTAAATTTTCGACGAGATAGTGTCCTCCTATAATGTGGATTAGATCCATGTACCCATTCGAGAGAATCCGAGTTACTTATCTGAAATGTCTACACTCCTGTACTTGTCCGAGATTACAGAGGATTCAAGATTCTATCTTGTACTTTGGTGAAGATCAGTAAGGTATATATAGTAGTTATGTATCCATAATAAGATGACATGACAATGAATCATTGTGTCACTTTATTTTAGCCAACATGATTGCTCTTTATATCGTTTTGTTGGCTGACTTGTTCAAGAGGATTGTGCTTGTCTTGGAGGGCTAATCTAGACACTAGGTTGACTCAAATACATTTTTCTCATGCTTAAGAAGAGATTCTTCATACATGACATTGACTCTTTGACATATTAATAAATCCTAAAGCCACTAATAAATAAACTTCTTGCTAATGAAACCCATGCAACAAGGCATACAAATAAATTCATTCTCTTGTTTACAAAAATCATAATTACAGTGTCATGAAGACCAAAACTACTTACACTTTCTTCAACACTCCCTCTTAACTAGGGAGGTATTCATAATGGTACTTGGTCATTCTCAATCTAAAGGATTTCTCATAAGAAGAATCGAATTTGTAACCCATCTGTATAGCATCATAGTAACCAGCATTTTTCAACAACAAGGCCTTGAATCATAGCTCCATCTCTCATCAGATCATAGCACAATTTTCGTGAGACCAATTACTATAGACACCTTCACCATTGTCTCTCAAGGTACATACCCACCCAGGTATTGTTCATTGAGTATGACCTTCTAGTACTATTCTTATCTTAGGTTCCCAACCCTCAAATAATATCAGTCCAATTTCCTACTCTTGCCTTGGATGCCCTACACATCCTCAAATAGCATTGGATGTTAGATGATTACCAAATCCTCCATTCTTTCTTCCAAAGTGAAGAAACAAATCTTATGTTTATCTCTCCCTATCAACTGGGGAAATATGCCCAAGCTCCCTATGACTAGGAACTTTCCCAAGCTACCTTTTAATCAGGTACTTGTCAGAGCTTCCTCTTAGGAAGGGACTCTTCTATTCACCAACAACTTCTTCTTTGTGGGTCCTTCGGCTTCTTGATCAAATTCTCTCCTTGATGTCATGAAATTCAATTGAGATTCTTCCTTGTAGGGTGACAACCATCAATTACTTTCCTCCTTAGTTCATCATTTCATTCCTTTATTAAAGGAAAGTGGCCTTATTCATATCTGGAACATTCATCATATGACTACTTATTTCTCATCATGCTTCTTCCATCCACCACATGGATGTTAGTTGTATGTTTATTTACAATTCTTATTCGAGTAGACCTGCATGAACCTTTCCAGATATTATTCAAGAAATCAAAACATAATATTAAATCAAATCATACCTTATGAGATGGCTCTTCATCATGAAATATTTCTTTAGGTTTCCGCATCCTTCATAAATGTTGACACATCTCCCAAATATATCGATTTTCAAGGCTCTTCATCTTTTCCTTTAGATTCTTTGTATTTTTCTAGGATATTTCCTAGTCAAATCTTCTTGGCCTTTTAGATGTTGATCACCTTCATCAAGGTTTCATATCTCACAATCTCTTCCTTCCTGACACATTTGATTCCCAAGAGCTTTCAATAGAGTTTCTTATTTGTAGTCAACCACATTATACATCATATTATGTTGATTTCATTTATATTCTCCTACATCCTTTCAGAGGAGATTCTTTTTCTCTTGATCATGCTTCATAAGATAGAAGTAATGGTCCAAGTTACCTGCAACCATATGACATGACATTATAATATTCAACACACGCATACATACCTTATTCTACCTTTACGATATCTAGGCTTCTTTCAGCAGCTTCCTTCATTGAAGTTTCCTCAACCCCTTTATTTTCTTCTTCTCTTACGTCATTGTTGGGTGCAAGAATTGCAGTTTAGCAAACTCATTCAACACTTAATTTATCAAGTGGGGCTACGTAAGCTTAGAGGTGTAGCACAGGTAATGCCAAGAAATGATATGAACCTTCACTAAATATGTTCCTATCTTTATTAATTATAGTTTTCATAATCAAAAAGATCACACGAAAAAGAATAGTAAGAGAATTCTGGTGCTGGAATGAAAAATAAAGTACTTTGTAGAAACTCAATAAAAGGAACTTCAAATTGTCATGAACAATATCAATCAATAAAAGATAAATATCTGAGACCAAGTTCAGTGTGGTCATAGGACAAAGAAGTAATTAAATTGTTAAGGAAATTTGTCTTCATTAAATATTTTCCTTCCTGCACTTAACCATTGTTCATGCACCACAACAACGTTCCTATAATGCAACGACGTTCCTGTACTGGAACGACATTCCTAAACTGAAGCAATGTTCCTACACCAGAAGTATGTATTGTGCCTGCACTAAATATTTCAACCTTCATACAAGATCTCTGGGTTCCTATACTAGAGCACTCTGTTGATATACTAGGATATCGATTCTTGTACCTAAACAAAGGTTCCTCTACCAAGAAATCAACGTTCCTGTACTGGGTTTCCAAACCACTTGAAGAAAATGAAAAGGGTGTTAACTAAGAATAAATTGCAAGGAAAAATAGAACTTAGGAAATAAACATTCATAAGAAGAAGACTCTTGAACTAATCATACATTCAGAAATGAAAGGTGCTTCGAAAGTCAAAGAAAAATACCTGCTAGAATAAGAAACTTCTTGCATGTTAAAAAAATCTACCTTATCCAAATACAAGAAGGCTTCTTCGTGAGATGATTGTTATTATGTAAATCATATCTTCACTTATCATAAATGTAAGTTTTATCTTAGAGGTTCCTTCAATAATTTCAGTGTTAAACTGAGCTACTTCCACGAGGGAACGAGTGCAAGAATAGACCTATATAATGCAAATGGTGTTTCATTAAAGCTCATAAAGATAAATTAATTCTAAACAAAACTTTCATATTGAGAATTCTTGGAAACTTCACTCAGATATAAAACATGATTTGCAAAAGAAATAAAATGAACTTGTAGGAAATAAAAGGACTTTCAAAAGTAAAATAAGCAACCTTCACTTGAAAAAATGAAAACGCACCGCTGCAAGTAACTAAAATGCACTCCTTTTGGAGAAAGGAAATTAAACACCCATCATAGGAAAGGAGGGTTAAGATGAAAGACAAGAAATAAGCACACCCAAGCCTACACACTTCGTATCTACATCACAGATCTTATGAAGAAGTCAAAGCCTATTAACTATGAAAGAACAAAATATAACCTGCTCAAACATTGCATAAAAATAAGTTTAACACGCCTCATGAAAAAGGGAGAACGACTTGGGTTGGCTGGTCCCTAGCCAACTAGCTCGTTTCCCTACAACAAGATTTGGAAATTCATGTACTCAGGTAATACATAACAAAGATATTAGAATAGGAAAATCCATAACTAGTGCATTACTCTTTATTAAACTTCAAAAGTAGCAAATATACATCATGGATCCCAGATCCATCCCCAAAAGTATGGCATCACACAAAAATATCATAGTATATGTCAAAAATTTCTCATAGTATCGCTATCTAGCTTCCACTAGAAACCGTATTAAATATACATTCTCGGCTCAAGGCCGCAATAGAAAGTATAACAAAATTTTAACTTGGGCCTCTCGGCTATTAGAAAAAGACTAAACAAGTATTCTTGGTCAAATCCCTCATCTTCACATCACGCATATTCCTCTACGCTCTGAGCCCAACAAATATGACTGATCTTCTCGCAAATATTATGTTCAGTTTTTCAAGTTGTCTCGGTTGTAAGCAGTGAACCAAGTTGAAGTTGACAGCTGCCTCGGAAGTGCAAGAATGACAGATGGTACAAGAACTAATCTTGCACCAACCTATCTTCCACATTTATTAATACTTTCACCTTATTGAAATTACCTTAGGAAATAGAACATGTAAGTTGCAAAGGAAAATAGGATATTAAATCTATTTAATTAATAATTCAGTTCATACATAACCCTTAATTAAAAAACCATGAAAGAAGTACAGGAATGAGTACAAGGTTAAGAGAAGTGTAGGAAAAAATAGGCCCCAAGGTTAAAACATAGGCTTAGGTAGTGTGTTTGAGGTAAGATAGAGGTTACAAATAGGACAATTGGACTGACCAACATCCTCCCATCCCCATGTTCTTGTGTGTCCTCACACAACCTTAGCTTCTGTAAAAAACCAACATGGAGAGCTCCCTTTAACCCTATATCTGAATACAGATACATGCCTTCATTGTGTATTGTGAGCCTTCTTAAGTCATTTGACCACTTTCCTAACGTGACCATAGCATTTAGATTCTTGAAATTTCCACATCTTTCCTTGTCGCTTTTTCTCTCGCACCTCCTCGATCAGTTCAACATTCCTACTCTGCAACATTGTGCTTTGTTCCTTCATAACTTTGTTCAGTACTTCAACTCCATAAATACATTGTTTCAGTTTTTCGATTTGGCTATTTGTATAGAGATTTCGATATTCCTTATTAAACTCTTCTTGTGTCAAAATTCTTTCAAAAATTTACTCATAACAAGTGTCGGTGTCATCGAGGGAAATTTCATATTCCTTCTTAACTCCTTGCATTTCAATGTCACATTGTGTTTCAATACCCTGCGTTTCAATGTCACCTTGATCCACGGTCGGTTCCTTCCCTGCACTTGCATCAGGTTCCTTTAAAGTATTCCTTTTCTTCATTTTCTCAACTAAAACTGACAGAGGAGTGTTATCTTCCTCCTCCACATAACCGACATTAAACACTGAATGAACTGCAACATCTACAAGGAGAGAAAGATTATGTTCAATTGGTGAGCTATGCTATGAATCATCTACATTTGTTGAAGACGTTGATATAGTATGGCCTCCCTTTGAGGAAGAAAACCTATTTTTGAGAGAGCTCCTGGTTATTCTATTTTAAGGGCTCGAGGCTTCAATTATGGGTTCCTGCTTTTCCTCCAGTACTAGCTTCTTGGACAGGGTTTTCTTCTCCTTAGTCTTACTAGTCTGTGGGGTTAAGGGTTTACCCTTTCAGTTGGGCTTCTCTTTAGTGACCTTGCCATTCTTTCCTGATGACTTCACTATGCTCCCCTCTTGGAACGCTTTGAGGGACCCTTCCCAAGTCATATTCTTCCCCTCTAACTTCTTTTTAACCAAAATTGAAATCAACCCATAATGACATAATTTGAATTCAATTTGGCTTTCGTGACTTTTCTGGATGCTTTTAGACATCTTTTCTAAACTCTTCAACAAGAAATAGGGGAAGTAAATTAACTTACCCAATTCAAAATTCAATAGCAACCGAATATGGTACAACAAGGTTAATGAATATCGGTCTTCACAAGTGAGAAACTTTTGCAAGATGTATAGCGAATGCTTCCACTTCCCTATCATCGCATTTCATTATAACCCAACCTTCCAGTCAACCTCTTGATTCTTATCGACCACAAATCGGTGCCAAGCTCATTTTTCAAGTTTTCCCTTTTTAAACCACTACTCCCCCATGGTCGCTAATCATGTAGCTTGTGAAATAGATTGCTTAGTTACTTTTAACTTCAAGGACCCCACCTTAACTCTGCTTCCATCAAAAGTTTGGGAAAATTCGAGTGCAACGATGGAATCAAAACCATTGAACTTGAGTAGGAAGGGGATAAATCTTGATTCCTGCAGCAGAGACAAACAATCTTTGTATTCAGACATTTGCTCCAATTCTCTTGTGGGCCACGGTTCAATTCGAACGGGTGCCATAACTATTCAAATTTCACTTGATTTCTCAAAATTGTGAAAATTACTCAGCAGGAGATTTAGGAATATGTCTAAAATAATTTTCAGTTACCAAATTAACTACACGCTACTATATCGACATTCTTCAACTGTCACACTCCCATAATGAAAATTTTAGTCTTGGGAAAGATGCAATACGACATGATCCGACATACATGTGGAAATAATGATTGGTAGAGGGGGGCGGTCATGGAGAAGATTTGTTATAAATACAACACAAGGTATCATATAGGATTAGGCCATCATTAATTATTGACAAGGCTCAAGGGTGAATGCTAGATTATGAGAATATTTTGCACACATACCCAATCAAGTCATGATTTCACATAGGGTACATATGGTACTTATATAAAGATAAGATTTCATAAATAAATACCTTTGTACTTAAAAAAAAATATTTCCTAATTAGTAATAATGAAACAAAGTCTAGTCGAATGTAGAAAAAAATTATTGCATGCTATAATTTAAAATAATGCATACATTTATCCCTGAACAAGATCCTTATACTGAATGAAATTAAATTTCCCATGTTCCTGGTCTGAACTCTTGCTCTAAGCATGCATTCTTGTACCTGACATTTGTGTACTATAATGCGCGTTCTTGGATTCACGAGTATTTGGTTACTGCACTAAGACACAGATTCCTATACTAAGGACTACCACTGTTCCTGCAGCTGAATGCATGTTCTTTCGCTTGGGAGCGCACAGAGACGCATATTCCTGCACAAGAAATTCCAAAATACTTGCACTGAAACACACATTCATGTACTATGGAATATTGTTTTTCCTACACTCGAAAGTGTTGTGGCATATCTGAAGAAAGAGGTTTCTAATAAAAATACAATATACAGGCTGAACCTTGAAAAATTTGCAGAGTTTTCAAAGGAGGTTTTATTTTCCAGTTCTTGGTATTATCATGTGCCTTCCGATCTGATCCATGAATTCTTATTAGATCCTCCAATACAGTCCATGAGGGAAAAAAAATAAGTGGGAAAGGGGTAAATTTTCAGAATGGGAAGGAGATCAATCAGGGAATTCAAGAGTGAGACCAATCTAAGAGGGATATATGGAAAAAGTGATAGGGAACTTTTTCTCAGGGAAAATAGGGAAAAACCAAATCGGATAGGGATAATCTCTTTTGAAGAAAGGGATGGTCAATCTCAATAGGATAGAAAAGAAGAATTATAGAGGGACATTCATGAAAAAGGAATAGAATAAGAGTAGAGTTTCACCTCAAAATCTACTTGAATGGTGTTGAACCAAAAATAACTGTAGCAGGATTTCAGTGTTGCTTGCATTAAAATTTATTTGTCAGTTGTCCCGAACTTGGATAATGGCTTGGTTCCTGCACTTAGAAACATACTTCTTCTCAGCGACAGTTAGGACATATAAATATTAAGCAACATTCCCATTTTATTAAAATTTGATCTTCCTGCCAACATGCTCATTTTCAGGTTAATCCTTCTATGATCACATCAATAAATTGATTTTGACAACCACAGGTAAAAGATTTTCTTTTTTACTTTTTCTTTTTGTCATTTTTTTGGATTTTCTTTTTGTTTTATTTCTGCAAAAGAAAGAACTTGATTTGTAATAGGTTGGTAGAACCACCTACCATCTTTAGTTCATACTGCTGCTGCACTTCCTACATGAAATCTTCTTTTGTGAGAGGACAAAAGTATACTTTAAGTCTATTCCTATTCACAAGGAATACTAACTCTTGCCCATCAATAGTTTTAATTCTACATCCCCGTTCTCGAAAAATTTAACCACTTCATAAGGTCCCATCCATTATGTATGGAAAATTCCCTTAAAATGTTTAAATCTAAAGTCATAAAGGAGTACCCAATCACCTAGTTGGAACTACTTATTTCTGATCAACTTGTCATGCCACTTCATGCATTATTTTTGCACTAACACGTGTTGTTGAATAATATCTCTTCAAAATTCATCTAACTCATTTAACTGCAATAGACATTGATGTTGTGCTTCTCAAAGATATAACCCGAATTGCACTGCAGTTCAGAAATTTTTTATCTGGAACTCAATCAGAAAAAGGACTTGTTTCCCGTATACCATCTCATATGGTGTATGCCTCGTGTTGTTCCTCCAAGTGCTTCATGTTGTGTGTGGAGCATGATTGTTCAAAGGTCTTTGTTTCAGCTGGATGTATACCCCAGGAAGTTTGTACACCCCTCCACGCGGGGGGGTGTGGGGGGGACTTGTCCCCCCCGCGGGGGTCTGGGGGGCCGATCCCCCCCGGCTAGGGGGTCCGGGGGCCAGGGGTCCCCCGGTAGGGGCTCGGGGGTAGCGCCCCCGAATCTAAAAACAAATGTAAAATTGCCTCGTAAAAGTATAGTAATTTCTGGTCAATTTGGGCCGTTCATTAGGCAGATGATCTGACGGTAGAACTTATGTTTAGTTTAGGGTTTTTTGCCCTAGAAGGCAACCCCTCTCTCTGTATGAGGGCATTGTATTGGAGGCTGAGATATAGATGTGTATTCTGTGAGCGAGAAACAGAGAGGTGGGACTGTGAGAGAAAACAAAGGATATTACAGCGGATTTGTTGTAGGTTGTGTCTCTTCATTTTGCTGGATAATAGAAAGGAAGGACTGGCTGTTCGGGGTGGACGTAGCCCAAACTAGGTGAACCACGTAAATCTGTGTCTCTCTTGTTTTGTGCGTTTTCTGTGTTTATATTTCTGCAATATTTTATGTGTTCCATTGCTCCATAATATATATTTTTCTAACAACTGGTATCAGAGCCGAAGGTCTATTTGGCTGATAAACTCAGAGGAAAGAAGGGTTCTTGGTTCGAGTGGGAGCAATGGCGGAAGATGGTAAGTTTAGGGTCGAGAAATTTAACGGCCAAAACTTCTCACTGTGGAAGATGCAGATGGAAGATTATTTGTATCAGAAAGATCTATACCTACCATTGGGCAGAAAAACAAAGATGCCGACGGGTATGAAAGACGAAGAATGGAACCTTCTCGATAGAAAGGCACTCGGAACAATACGGTTGTGCCTTGCTGCGTCAGTCGCCTTCAACATTTTGAAGGAAACCACGACAGAGGGTTTGATGCAGACTTTGTCGAAACTATATGAAAAACCCTCGGCCTCAAACAAGGTATTTCTTATGAAACGGTTATTTAATATGAATATGTCGGAAGGTGGATCTGTTGCAAACCATTTAAATGATTTTAATACGGTTACAAGTCAGTTAAGTTCTGTAGGGATAAACTTTGATGATGAAGTTAGAGCTCTGTTATTCTTGTGCTCATTACCAGAAAGTTGGAATGGTTTGGTAATGGCCATTAGTAACTCCGTTTCTGGATCTAGTACTTTAAAGTTTGATGATGTTGTCCGTGCTATCCTTAGCGAGGAAATGCGATGGAAAAGCTCTGGTGAGACATCGGGAAATGCTTTGAGTGCAGAGTCTAAAGGAAGAAAAATGGAAAGAGGAAAGAGCTCAGGATATCACAGTAAATGAAGGAAAGGCAGATCCAAGTCCAGATCGGGGATAGTGTGCTGGAAATGTGGAAAGAAAGGACACCTAAAGAAAGACTGTAGATCTCAGAAGGGAAAAGAAGGAGATGCACAACAAGAAAACAATCATGAAGCAAATGTGACAGGTGAGGTGTTACAAGATGCTTTGATTCTTTCTTTCAAAAACATTACTGATTCTTGGGTGGTAGATTCAGGGGCTTCATTCCATGCCACACCTGATAAGAAATACTTTCATGACTATGTTCAAGGAGATTTTGGACAAGTTCGTCTGGGTGATGATAAACCCTGTAAAATCATTGTAATGGGTAAGGTTCTTGTAAAAAAACAGAATGGAAACCAATGGCTATTAAAGGAGGTAAGGCATGTTCCAGATCTAAAGAAAAATATGATTTCAACAGGGCAGTTAGGGGGTGAAGTTTGTGTGACAAATTTCACAGATAAAGCTTGGAAGGTCACCAAAGGAGCCCTCGTAATAGCAAAAGGCGAAAAGGTTGGTACATTGTATTTATGCAATGGTATTTCTAACTCTGTTAATGCTTTAACTTCCAAAGGAGCAGATGCAGCATTATGGCATCATAGGCTCGGACACATGAGTGAAAAGGGGATGAAGATTCTTCACTCAAGGAATTTGTTGCCGGGTTTGAAGAATGTTGATTTGGATTTCTGCGAGAATTGCATTTATGGAAAACAGAAGAGAGTCAGATTTCTCAGAGTTGGGAAAGAAAAGAAGAGCGAAAAATTAGAGCTTGTGCATACAGATGTATGGGGACCTGCTCAGGTATCATCTCTCGGTGGCTCTCGTTATTATGTTACTTTTATTGATGATGCAACTAGAAAAACTTGGATTTATTGTATTAAGAATAAATCTGATGTATTTGATACTTTCAAGAAATGGAAAGCTTTGGTTGAGATTGAGACAGGAAAGAAATTGAAGTGTCTTAGATCAGATAATGGAAGTGAATATTGCAGCAAAGAGTTTGATAGGTACTGTTCAGAACATGGAATTCACAGAGAGAAGACAGTTCCAAGAACACCACAAGAAAATGGTGTGTCAGAAAGGATGAACAGAACAATCATGGAGCGTGCAAGGTGCATGAGATTGCATGCAGGACTGCCTTTACAGTTTTGGGCAGATGCTGTAGATACTGTTGTTTATCTAATAAACAGAGGGCCTTCAAGTTCCTTGGATGGTGGTGTTCCGGAGGAAGCATGGACAGGTAAAAAGGTAAACTACTCTTTTTTTAAAGCCTTTTGGTTGTGAGGCCTTTGTCCATATTGATAAAGAAAATAGAACAAAGCTTGAGGCAAAGTCAAAGAAATGTACCTTTATTGGATATGGTGTTAATGATTTTGGTTATCGCTTATATGATTACGAAAATCACAAAATCATTAGGAGCATAGATGTAATATTCAATGAAAAGGTCTTGTATAAGAATCAGTTGCAGGAAAAGAAAAAGGAAAAAGAAAACAAGGAATACGCAGTTCTTGATGAAATCACTGAAAAGGTAAAGGTGCCTGAAAATAATAATAATCAACAACAACAACCACCACAACAGCAACAGGCACCCCAAACACCTGAAAGTGGTGTTAGAAGATCTACGAGGATAAGTAGACCCCCTGAACGATACTCTCCTTCATTATATTATTTATTGTTGACTGATTCTGGTGAACCCGAATGTTATGAAGAAGCAATGCAGGTTGAAAGCAGGAAGAAGTGGGAGGTAGCCATGAAAGAAGAGATGGACTCCTTAATGCATAACCGGACTTGGGATTTAGTCAGGTTGCCTGCAGGAAAAGCTACATTGAAGAATAAATGGGTTTACAGGCTGAAGGAAGAAGATGGAGGAAAACAGAGGTACAAAGCTAGACTTGTGGTGAAGGGGTTTGCACAGAAGAAAGGTATTGATTTTGATGAAATATTTTCTCCTGTTGTTAAAATGACTTCAATCAGAACTATTTTAAGTCTTGTAGCAGCTGAAGATTTGCATCTTGAGTAGTTAGATGTAAAGACAACCTTTCTCCATGGGGATTTGGAGGAAGAGATATATATGCAGCAGCCACAAGGATATGAGGTGAAAGGGAAGGAAAAACTAGTGTGCAAGTTTAAGAAGAGCTTGTATGGCTTAAAATAGGCTCCAAGGCAGTGGCATCTAAAATTTGACAAGTTTATGTCTAAACAAGGTTATACTAGATGTCACTCTGATCATTGTGTTTATCTGAAAAATCAAAATGATGGCAGCTATATTATATTGTTATTTTATGTGGATGACATGCTTGTTGCAAGATCTAACATGCAGGAAATAAATGTACTCAAAAGAAAATTGGCAAATTCATTTGCAATGAAGGATTTGGGAGCTGCAAAACAAATCCTTGGTATGAGAATCACTAGAGACAGGAAAAATCACAAATTAACATTGTCTCAGAGTGAGTACATAAAAAAGGTGTTGAAAAGATTTAATATGCACAATGCAAAACCAGTTAGTACACCTTTTGCTAGCCATTTCAAACTTAGTAAGGAAGACCCAAGAAGACATGGATTATATGTCTAAAGTTCCATATGCATCAGCAGTTGGAAGCTTAATGTATGCAATGGTCTGCACAAGGACTGATATTACACATGCAGTGGGAGTTGTAAGTAAATACATGAACAATCCAGGAAAGGAACATTGGATGGCAGTGAAATGGATTCTCAGATATTTGAAAGGTACCACAAATCAAGCATTATGCTTTGGTGGTGCAAAAATTTCTCTACAGGGATATGTTGATGTAGATATGGCAGGTGACAGGGATAACAGGAGGAGCACTACAGGATATGTATTTACTCTTGGTGGAACAGCTGTCAGTTGGATTTCAAAAATCCAAAGTGTTGTTGCACTTTCAACAACAGAAGCAGAGTATGTTGCTGCTACAGAGGCTAGTAAAGAAATGATTTGGTTACAAAGGTTTATGGGTGAATTGGGTAAAGAGCATGCTATGGGCACGTTATACAGTGATAGCCAAAGTGCCATTCATCTTGCAAAGAACTCAACATTTCATTCTAGGACTAAACACATACAGCTCAAGTACCATTTCATACGATCAGTGTTGGAAGATGGAGAGTTGAAGCTGGAAAAGATACACACTAGCCAGAATCCTGCAGATATGCTAACAAAAGTTCTAACCAGGGAGAAACTGAGAATATGCTCAGTTTCAATTGGTCTTCAAGGATGACGATGAAGATGAGAAACAGCCAGGTCCAAAGAGGAGTCATTGTCCAGCGAATGAAGCAGCGGTGGAGTTTCTACAATCATTCTCCAAGTGGGAGATTGTTGTGTGTGGAGCATGATTGTTCAGAGGTCTTTGTTTTAGCCGGATGTATACCCCAGGAAGTTTGTACACCCCTCCACGCGGGGGAGTGCAGGGGGGACTTGTCCCCCCGCGGGGGTCCGGGGGGGTCGATCCCCCCCAGCTGGGGGGTCCGGGGGCCAGCGGTCCCCCGGCAAGGGCTCAGGGGTAGCGCCCCCGAAGCTAAAAACAAATGTAAAATTGCCTTGTAAAAGTATAGTATTTTCTAGTCAATCTGGGTCGTTCATTAGGCCGATGATCTGACGGTAGAACTTATGTTTAGTTTAGGGTTTTTTGCCCTAGAAGGCAACCCCTCTCTCTGTATGAGGGCATTGTATTGGAGGCTGAGATATAGATGTGTATTTTGCGAGCGAGAAACAGAGAGGTGAGACTGTGAGAGAAAACAGAGGATATTACAGTAGATGGATATTACAGTAGATGGATATTACAGTGGATGTAGCCCAAACTGGGTGAACAACGTATATCTGTGTCTCTCTTGTTTTGTGCGTTTTCTGTGTTTATATTTCTGCAATATTTTATGTGTTTCATTGCTCCGTAATATATAATTTTCTAACACTTCGATAAGCCCATAAGTCTTTAGGTAATGGCTAGCCTAATCCTTACTATGTAGATTTACTATTTTGGTAAGGATGGTTTCGATCACCTTATTGGTAGACTCCACTTGGCCATTTTCTTTCGAGTGATACAGTGTATATTTACTGTGCCAAATTTTGTATTGATCCATAGCACCTGAACCATATTAGATACAAAGTGCGGTCCATTATCAGTAACAATCTCTCTAGGAACACCTAATCTAGTAAAAATTTCATTAAACAAAAATTCAACAATGACTTTTTCAGTAGTGAAAGAAACATCTTTAGCCTCTATCCATTTTGTAACAAAATCCATACAAACCAAAATATGACTTTTATTTAAATATGTTGGATTTATAGGTCCTAGAAAATCAATAGCCCATTTTTCAAAAGGCTCGGTCATAACCTGAGGACATAAAGGAATTTCATTGGCTTGGACAGGCTGAACCATTTGCTGACAATTATCACATCGCTTGACATATTGTTTGGCATCCTTAAAGAAGGAACCCCAAAAATAGGAAGTTCGTAAAATCTTATATCCAGTTCTCTTGTTAGCAAATGGCCCCCAGAAGGTTCCTCACGGGCATATTTCAAAATTTCAAACACTTTTTCCTCTCTTACACATCTACGAATAATGAGATATGGTCCAATGTAAAAGAGGTCCCCTTCGATCCAGGAATATGCAACACTTTTTGTATTATATTCCTCTTTTCACGAGTAGATAAGTGAGGTGGTGTTTTTCCAGTGACTAAATAGTTAGCTATGTCAGCAAACCACAAGGATTTTGTTAACACAGCAAAAAGATGTTCATTATGGAAATCATCCTCAATGGGAATTACTTGACCAAGATTATTCAATATAGAAAGATAATCAGCGACATCATTAGATTTTCTTGGTCTATCAATAATAGTAATATTAAATTCTTCTAACAAAAGTAGCCACCTGGTCACTCTACCATTAGTCAATGGTTTATTCATCAAATATTTTATAGCAGAATGGTCAGTATGCACAAAGAATTCATATCCTGTAATATAGTGTCTTAATTTATTAATAGAAAAAAACATGGCTAAAAGCTCCTACTCAGTTACTGTGTAATTTATATCAACAGGTGGAAACTTTTTATTGATGATGTAAATAACATAGGACTATTTTTTCTCTTCCTATCCCAGAGCTATGCCAATGCCAGTATTTGAGGCATCAGAGGAAATATGAAATGGTAGGGACCAGTTATGCCCTCTCAAAATTGGTTCCTGTACTAATTTTTCCTTTAATGTCTCAAAACATTGTTGGCAATTTGTGGACCAAGAGAACTCACTATCCTTAGTTGATAATCAGAAAAGGGGGGTAGCTATAGTATAAAAGTTCTCAATGAATCTTTGGTAATAGCTCGCACACCCCAGGAATCCTCTTACTTCCCTTTTTCTTTTGGGTGCAGGAAGATGCACAATAACTTCTATTTTAGCTGGGTCTACCTAGATACCTTTTTCAGAAATCAAATGACCAAGAACTACCCCTTCTTTCCACATCAATCTGCATTTTTATCTCTCAAAGTAAGGTCAACTTATTGGCAATGAAAAAACACCTTTTCTATGTTTTTGAGGGCTTCTTGGAATGAGTTTTCAAATACTGAAAAATCGTCCATGTAAATCTCTACACACTTGATGTCAACAAAGATAGCCAACACTACCCTTTGAAAGGCAGCTAGGGCATTACACAATCCAAAGGGAAGCACTCGGTAGGCGAATGTGCCCCAGGGGCATGTGGAGGTAGTATTATCCTGATCCTGGGGTGTGATTTGGATTTGTTTATATCTACTAAAGCCATCTAAAAATGAAAAGTACTTTTTACCAGCAAGGGTATCTAGCATGTTATCGATAAAAGGAAGGGGAAAATATTCCTTGAGAATGGCTTTATTCAATTCTTTATAATTAACGCAAAGGCGACATCTCCCATCTTTTTCGGGATTATCACCAATGGAGAGACCCATTGGCTATCAGATATAGGATAAATAAAATTAGCGTGTAAGATTTTTTGTAATTCTTCTTTCACAACTTCTCTTAATGCAAGATTCATGCGCCTTTGGGGCTCTCAAATAGGTTGGGCTCCATCCTGAATACAAATATGGAAAGTAAAAGTTTTAGTTGGTATGCCTTTAATGTTCTCATAACTCCATGCAAAGGCAACAAGGTGGTCTCGCAAAAAACTAACAAGATGATATTTTCGAGAGGAATCTAGGTATGAGTTGATGTTTAAAGATTTGCCTAGACTAATCTCAACAAGAGTGGTCTCGGGCTCAAGAGTAGAGGAAGATGCTACTGGAGTCTGTGATGAGGGAGGTTGGGAACTGTAACTTTATTGAAAATCTAGACTAAATATTTTATGAAGCATGTCAAAATTGGCATTGTATCTAGATTGTTCAAGAAGTCTCGTAACTCACCCTCCTCGGTAGACCTGGTTTGATGATGGATCAAAGAAACAGATCGAGTCTTCTCGTCACTACTATCATAATCTAGCAATAAGGTATCTCTGAGCTCTTTAATGGATCTATCAGGTAGATACAAGGTGATGTTCTTCCTATTGTTTCCATGGGAAATATACTTATCACCCGAGAGGCATCCCATATAAGCATTAGATGTGGCAAGCCATGGTCACCCCAAAATCAAGGGATGTCCACCAATATGATTTTTTGGTTGAAGCACAATAAAATCTATGGGGTATTCCCAAGAATCAATTGAAACAACCACACCATCTGACACACCTTCTGGCTTGATTTTAGATCTGTCTACAAGTTCAAGCACAATAGTGGTAGGATGAATATGGGTCGACCTAAGTTGATCCATGGTTGGACTAGTCATAACATTAATCTCCATCCCCAGGTCTATTAACACAATGGGGACAAGGATATCACCTATATAGAAAGAAACAACGGGGTTTCCAGGATCAATATATTTCTCCATTTGTGCACATCCTTTCATCAACTCGGCTACTCTGTCAACAAATTGAATGCTCTAGAGTTCTACTATTTTCCTTCCTGGCTTCCTAAGACAGAGTTCCCTAATGATTTTTGTACAGATGGGGATCTCTTTAATATCTTGTATCAAAGGGACCTTTATGCAAATATTCCTAAGCTTGGAAGCCAGAATAGACTTTGGAGTGGGGTCATTTTTCTCCATAACTAGCCTCTCTAGATAGGGAGGTTATTTTGAAGAAGATGGCAACTCTGAATTTGTGGGAATGGGTCGAACAATGACATCTTCTTTCAAACAATCGGGATTTTCCTCCTCATTTCTCTCCCCGATAATCACCATAGATTGATTTTGTTTTCCTGGTTTTACTACCTTTCCTGATCTCAATTGAAGTTCATGGATCCCAACCGGCAAGGTCTAATTACTAGGAGAAGGGAGAGGCCCAATGGAATGAATCAATTGTACTTCTTCTTTATTAGGATTTGATACCGGTTAAGAAGGTAGTTGGGGTGGTCGAAAGGGTGGTGGTAAAGGTAATGATGGCACTAATTGACTCTACTGAGGTAAGGAGGGTAAAGATGGTTGTGACATGGGATAAGGTGTATATGTAGTAGGATATGATTGCATATGTGCAGGATAGGAATAAAGAGAATGATTTGACCCCCTCAATCCTTGTTGAGGAGGTTGTCCATATTGAAAGTAATTTCCATGCTGCTAGGGTTACGAGTGATTTGCATTATGGTAGGAATATGGTGATGCATTATGACCATAAAAATGTGGTGGAGGTTAAGGAATGATACCTATACCTACTTGAGGCCAATTTCTCTGTGCTCCCATAGCATGCAATGGCTTAGGTTCAAACTGTTCTCCTTTGAATGCTACTTTCAGTCCTGGTATAGAAGGGCACTCCTTGATAGCATGTTTTCCTGCACAAACTACACATTTATTAGCACCTTGAACATCAATAGTACATTCTCTTGAAAGATGATTTTTCCTACACTTTGGACAATAAATAGACAATGACTCTTATTCTTCTACCAATTTCTGTTGGAATTTGAAAGAGTCTATTTGTTTGCTAATAGTATTCATAATTTCAATTTTCATGTTGTCCATTTTATTTTCCAAAGCAATGATCATATCATCTGTAGATCCAATTTTATTATTTCTACTTCGACTTCCTCTACTGGATCTAGATTCGTTCCGTGAGATCTTCCTGCATAAGTCACAAATTTGATCAAAATATTTTTGAGCGATATCCCCTTGTCCTAA
Organism: Pinus tabuliformis; assembly: GCA_031772625.1. Classification (NCBI taxonomy): domain Eukaryota; kingdom Viridiplantae; phylum Streptophyta; class Pinopsida; order Pinales; family Pinaceae; genus Pinus; species Pinus tabuliformis. The sequence continues at coordinate 577,950,904 of CM062812.1, read as the reverse complement.
AAAATTCAAATTATGTCTGGAATCTTTAGTAAGCCCACATAAGAACAAGGTTCTAATAGTACTTGTGTCAAATTTATGTTTTGACCTCTCAAGGATGTATAGAAACCTCTCTAAATAATCTTCCAAGGTCTCATCATCACCTTGCACAATAGTGAAGATCTCGTCCTGCATTTCTTTAGTTTTACAATATTCTTGATATTTGGTCAAAAAGACTCTCTTCATTTGATACCAAGAATTTATAGTATCTCCTCCTAATCCCGTGAACCAGCGTAAGGCTAAATCCTTGAGAGTTGTATGAAATAACATTAATTTTTGGGCATCTGTAGAGTAATCATAGCTTCTGTATAATATATCAAATTCAAACATAAAATAATATGGATCTTCATGTATCTTTCCATGGAAATGAGGAAGATTTGATGGCGTAATATTCTTCATTTTTGTAGTTGTTCCTGAATTCATGATTGGAAACCCAAAGGTGTATTGTTCCTCGTTTACTTGATTCTTGCCAGTTCCTTCAACATGGTACTCATTTTCTGCCATTTTCATACCTCCAATTGGACCACTACTAACAAAATCATAAGGTTGACTACGATCTAAATTAGTCTTTTGATCACCACTACGTTCCTTCTTCCCCTTTTTGGGTTGTGTCACACTGGAACTACTATTTCCAGAATCCAAGTGGACAGTTCCTACGTGGTGCATATGTGTCTGTTTAGACTTTATACCTGCAAAAGAAAGCCCAAAATGAGAAAAGTATTGAGATTTATCAATGTTTCTTTGGCCCTTATTGTGCTTCGAACCCATACCCTTTTTAGGCATTCATCTTAAAATAATTAACCAAAAGAATGACAAAACTTTTAAATTACAGAAAAGAAAAAAGAATCTCAAATCAAATGGAGCAAAATAAAAAGATCAGCACTAAGAAATCCTTCAAGAAATAGAAGCACACTACAGAAAAAATAATAGCAGACTTGCCCCTACTACAAAAAATCAGAAATTTCTTACCAATGTTAAATGTCTCCTTGGCAATAGCGCCAAAATGTTAGGTGTAGGATCTGCAGTTCAGCAAACTCCTTCAACACTTAATTTGTCAACTTGGGGCTACGTAAGCTTAGAGGCGTAGCACAGGAAATGCCAAGAAATGATATGAACCTTCACTAAATTTCTTCCTATGTTGCTTAATTATAGTTTTCAAAATCAAAAAAATCACACGGAAAATAATACCAAGAGAATTTTGGTGTTGGCATGAAAAATAAAGTACTTTGCAAAAAATCAATAAAAGGAACTTCAAATTGTCATGAAAAAACCTGATCAGTAAAAGATGAATATCTGAGACCAGGTTCAGTGCAGTCGTAGGACAAAGAATTAATTAAAATTTTAAGGAAATTTGTCTTCATTAAAGACTTTCCTTCCTACACTGAACCATCCTTCCTGCACTGCAATGGCATTCCTGTAATGGGACAAAGTTCCTGTACTGAAGGGATGTTCCTCCAGTGGAAATATGCATTGTGCCTGTACTGAATATTTCGACCTTCATACAAGAGCTTTAGGTTCCTGTACCAAAGCACTATGTTCCTATACTAGGATATCGGTTCATGTACCGAAACATAGGTTCCTCTACCAAGAAATCAATGTTCTTGTACTGGGTTTCCAAACCACTTGCAAAAGATGAAAAGGGTGTTAACAAAGAATAAATTACAAGGTGAAATAGAGATGATGAAATAATCATTCATAAGCAAAAGTCTCTTTAACTAATTATACATTCAGAAATGAAAGGTACTTTGAAAGTCAAAGAAAAATCCTTGCTAGAACAGGAAACTTCTTGGATGTGAAAAATAATTATCTTATCCAAATACAAGCAAGCTTCTTCCTGAGATGATTGTTATTATGTAAATCATATATGCACTTATTATAAACAGAATTTTCAACTTAGAGGTCCCTTCAATAATTCCAGTGTTAAATTGACTTACTTCCACAAGGGAAACGAGTGCAAGCACAAATCTATATAATGCAAATAGTGTTTCATTAAAGCTCATAAAGATAAGTTAATTCTAAACTGAACATTCATACTAAAAATTCTTGGAAGCTTCACTCAGAAATAAAACATGATTTGAAGAAGAAAGCAAATCGACGTGTAGGAAATAAAAGGACTTATAGAAGTAAACTAAGAAACCTTCACTTGCAAAAATGAAGACACACCACTACAAGTAACTAAAATTCACTCATTATGCCGAAGGGAAATTAAACATGCATCAAAGGAAAGAAGGGTTAACATGAAAGACATGAAATAAACACACCAAAGCCTACACACTTCGGATCCAAAAAGCACAACTTATGAAGAAGTCAAAGCCTGTTAAATATGATAGAACAAAATATAACCTTCTCAAACCTTGCATAAAAATAAGTTTAACACACCTCACGAAAAAGGGAGAATGAGCTGGGTTTCCTGGACCCTATCCAACCAGCTCATTTCCCTACTACAAGATCTGTAACATCAGGTACTCAAGTAATACATCACAAACATATTAGAACAAGAAAATTCATAACTAGCACAGTCCTTTATATTAAACTTCAAAAGTAGCAAATATACATCATGGATCCCAAATCCACCCCAAAAAATATTGCAACACACAAAAAGATCATAGTGTATGTCAAAAATTCCTTAAAGTATCACTATCTAGTTTCCAATAGAAATGCTATTAAATATGCATTCTCGACTCAAGGCTAGAACAGAAAGTGCACCAAAAGTTTATCTTAGGCCTCTCGACTATTAAAGAAATACTAAACAAGGGTTCTCAATCAAAGCCCTGGTATTCACATCCCGCATATTCCTCAACTCTCCGAACCCAATAAAGATGACTCATATTCTGACAAAGAATCCAGTCGTAAGCGGTGAACCAAGTTGAAGTTGAAAGCTTCCCCGGAAGTGCAAGAACGATGGATGGTACAAGAATCATTCATGCACCAACCATCTTCCACATTGATTAATACTTTCACCTTATCGAATTACCTTATGAAAGAGAACATATAAGTTGCAAAGGAAAATAGTATATTAAATCTTCCTAATTAATAATTAAGTTCATATATAACCCCTAATATGAAAACCTGAAAGAAGTATCAGAATGAGTACACGTTCAAGAGAAGTGCAGGAATAAATAGGCTCCAAGGTTAAAACAGAGGCTTAGGTAGTGTGTTCGAGGTAATATAGAGGTTAAAAATAGGACAATTCTGCTAATCAACAATCATTATAACATCATCCATGAACTCCACAAGTTGGAGTTCTTGATGAAACACTTGCTTCCTCTCTAGATTAGTGAACAATTCAATGAGAATTCCATAAGATAATCTTAAGGATCTTGTATATCCTCATCTGGCACATGTTTCCTTTTTGTCTTGATGTATGATAAGCCTTGTCCTGGATGACTTCTTCCTTTCCTACAATGTCCATTGAGGTTCCCAAGATTTATATCCTTCATGTTCAACTGTCATATATTTTGTCCTACATGATTCCCATGGTGATGTCACGAGTTATTGTTTTTAATGATTTTATCATGCCACAATGCATCTTACTATATTGGTCATACCTATAACACAAGATTTAGTTGCCTATGATAGGACCCTTTTGTGAGGGATACCACCTTACTCATAGTAGTGATCTATTACTCCCTCTTTCCTTGGCCCTTTTCCTCAGCTTCCTCCATCTTTCTAATGATATCAACTTACTTCCATATTCTTTCCACATCATTGAATCTTATACTATTCTATCTTGTTTGAGGACCAAACTTTCCTTTCCTTTCTACACATGATTTTTTCCTTCAACGATTTTTCCTTCTATCTAACATGGATACCACAAATTGTTGAATGAAGTAACCTTATTTGTTCATGGATATTTGTTACCTTGATGATTATATTCTTATAATATTTCCTAGATCTCCCAATTCAGATCTCATGAAGATATTCTTTCTTTCTTGGATACCTTCAATCATGTCTAAGTGATATAACCTTCTTCACTTTATTTTAGAGAGTATATCTTCTAGTATTTCAGATATCTCCTTTTATGTCTCCTTTCTTGCTACATAGATATGAGATGACATTGGGATTTTCCTTCCATGAATTCAAATGAGATCTTTTTCTTTGGTATGTTCATTGACTTCTTTTATATATGAGGATTATGACAATCCTCCTTATTCTATGAAAGGACTTCTGATGACCCTTCAACCTATAGATCTCCTTGCAATTATGAAGTCATTTTACCAAATTGATTAATGAAAAATACTTGATATGTCAAGACAAATCTTCACTTGATCATGTTGATGATGGTTGAAGAAGATGTATGAGGGTTTCTTCTTGGATGATCTTCTTTCGAATGAGAAAGATTTTCCTCAATATAAAAGGTTGCTGCTTTTGATGAGGAAGATTTTGGATGATCTTCTTCTAGGGCAATGACATGGTCCTTGGAAGATGCCCATGCCTTATTCCCTTCAATTTGTTTTGCCCTCTGTTGTAGTTTAGATCAGGACTGCTTCTAGGGATCCAACCTTTTTCAAGATGATGTGATATTTTATTTTTAGGTCCTTTGAGCTTAATTTTTTTGTATACATCTTGATGAGAGTCTTAGTGGCCTTTTGATGACGATAGTGGAGCTAAAATCTCTTGTTGTTGTAGCCTATATCCTTGATTGCATAGAAAGAAAACCTTGCTAATGTAGGTTGTTGTTGTAGATCTATCGTTCAATTTTGAGAAAGCCCTTCAACTTGCTTTGATTACCTTCTTGAAACTGGTCCTTGACTGTCTCTTTTTTCTACCCTTCCTTTGACTTCAGCACCTGTGCTTTGATACCATGCTGAGGAATCTAGAGAAAATGTTGTTAATGAAATTCTTCTTAGCATGGTAACTATTTGTGAGATATTTAATTTTTTCTTATTACCATATTATTTAACATTGGATTGTTTCTTCTTTAGTTCATCAAATAGCTACCAAAACAAAGAGACATGAACACAAGATGTTGGCTTTTAGCTAGGGCCAAAACCTCTCCTTCTTGGGGAGGAAAACCCACACAAAATTCTTCGTATAAAGATTCCAATTGAAAAATACCGATACCATGAGCCTTGACCTGTCATGCCACTCCAAAACCAAGACAACAATCCTCTTCTTTGTCACTATAGAGATCATCATCATTGCTGCACCATTGAGTCTATCACTACTGCACCACTAATATATTTATTCCTGTTGCACCATGACTGCTTCTTCATCGATATCTTCATCACTTCTACACCATGACAGATCCTTCATCTAAATATTCATTCAGAGGTATATATATATATATATATGATAGTTTTACCTAGGTCTTCATCATGATATTGATTCCATGTCTTCATCAATGCACTAAAATCTTCATTATAACCTTGTCTTCATTAGGATTATGACCGAGACCATGGTTTTCATTATGTTGACTTCTTGACTGTGTTTAGTATGTTGGGAATGTATTACTTGTGAGATGACAATTGTGCTGAGGCAGTGAGTGTATCTTGTCCATCCAATATGTCAAGACAATGATTAGAATTGTGATCCTTATTATCCCATCTATAGCTATACAGTGATTGTATTCTTGCACCGAGATCATCATCATAGTTAGGCCGATATTGTCAGCCCCAAGAAGGATGAGACTATAATCTACACACTGAAATTATCCACGAGATAATGTCCTCCTATAATGCGGATTAGATCCCGATACCCACTTGAGTGGGGTTACCTGCACCCCTCAAACCCACTGAGATCCCCCCCACTATGCAATCGGCGCAATGAAGGGGGGGCTCCGCCCCCCTTCTAACCCCCCGTTTAACTACGTGGGCTAGTCATGGAAAGAATATAACACAACCGAACATTCTCCAACTTGTTGTTTTCTTTCCACAAGGGGCCATAAGAGAGCTTAGTCATTTATGTGGCCCTGCAATACCCATTGTTTATCTAGAGCAAGAGAACTTCTTAGAGCTCACAGATTTGTCAATGCATCTGTAGTATTCTTTAAAGTGTCCACCTTTACCATCAACACCTTTTTGTATTCTATCATATCCATCACAAAGTGATACTGAACATCAATGTTCTTTGTCTTTGAATTATATGCAGGGTTCTTTGCCAAGAAAATTGCACTTTGGTTGTCATAGTCTATCCTTATAGCTCCCTGTACTAACCCCATACTTGAAGATAATCTCTACAACCAAACTGCTTCCTTGCTTGCATGAGTGGCTACCATGTATTCTGCCTCTATAGTTGATAGTGCCACTACAAATTGTTTCTTACTCATCCAACTGGCTGCACCTCCAAATAGGTTAAACACATACCCACTTGTAGATATTTTTTGATCCAGATCTCCAACCTAGTCTACATCAACAAAGCCTCAAATATACAACACTCTATCCAATCCTGGTATTCCTTGGTAGCACAAACCATAATCACTAGTGCCACGCAAATACCGGAAAACTCGCTTCACTGTTGTCCAGTGCTCCTTCCCTGGTTTTGACATAAACCTGCTCAATACTCCCACTACATGTGCAATGTCTGGTCTAGAACATACCATTGCATACATCAGGCTACCGACTGCACTTGCATATGGAACATGGGACATGTTCTCTTCCTCTTCTTGTGTCTTCGGACACTGTTCAACAGATAACTTCACGCCTATAGGAATAGGAACTTTAATTGGTTTACTATCCTGCATATTAAACCTCTGTCGTATTGTCTTGACCTACTTCCTTTGGTTTAACCAGAGCTTCCCCTTTACCCAATCTATTTTAATTTCCATGCCCAAAATATAGTTTGCAACACCAATATCTTTCATGTCAAATTTGGACAACAATTGGGTCTTCAAATCTTGGATAATTTCTTTGTCATTTCAAACCAGCAACATATCATCGACATATTAGACCAAATAAATAACACGGTCACCAATTAATTTAAAATAAACACCGTGATCTACTTTGCTTCTGGTGAAGCCAAGTCCCCGTATAAATGTATCAAATTTCTGATACCACATCCTTGGTGACTATTTTAACCCATACAGAGACTTCTTTAACTTGCATACCAATTCTTTCTTACCCTTCACCACAAAGCCTTCAAGTTGCTTCATGTATGTTTCCTCTTCCAGATCCCTGTGAAGAAATGTCATCTTCACATCCATCTGTTCTACCTCAAAATCGAAACTAGCAGAAACAGATAAAAGTAATCTAATAGAGAAAAAATATCACCAAAATCAATTCCCGACTCCTGGGAATAACCTTTTGCTACCAATTGAGCTTTGTATTTCTCCACATTTCCTTCTGCATTTGTCTTCTTCTTGAACACCCATTTTCTTCCAATGGGTTTCCTTCTTGGTGGCAACTCCACCAAATCCCAAGCCTCATTTTTGTGCAAAGATTCCATTTCATCAACCATGGCCTCTTTCCAGGGTTTTCCATCCTCTGAATCTACTGCTTCCTTCATCATTCTGGGATCTTCATTAGTAATAGATAAACAAAAATTTTAACAGAAAGCAGATGGACTATACCTTTCTGGCTACCCTCTTTCTCGAACTGATCTTTTCACAGCTAAAGTTTGTGGCTCTTCATCTTCTGATTCCTCCTCTGTTGTAGATTCTGATTCTTCCTCCTTTAGCTCAAACTCTATCTTCTCAGGTTCCTTTGTTTGGACTTCATGTTTAATAACATATCCTTCATGATCCAAAATGGATCTTAAACCCTCTAAACCTCTAAGTCTTCAAATATTGAAAAACACTAATGCAGCAGAAAAACACTAAGAATGGCAGAAAACAGAGCTAAGCGGAACATAAAGTCTCATTGCACTAGACCCGTCGGATCGGCCAGATCAACAACCCAAATCAAATCGGTGATATGGCATCGGTGGAAACTAGCAAAGTATATCAGACGCAGCCCTAAGGGAAATGCGACTGCAATCAGTGACACGACATGGACCGTGGATCGAGCACGCAGATCAATGGCAAAGATTATAGGTATCGCATCATAGATTTTCCAAAGGGAGGACTTAACCCGCAAGCCCGAAGACCATGCGATATGCGATTTGTGACTTATCGCATCACAACACAACAAGGGGAAATGACCCGAAGACTATGTGATATGCACAGACCCGAAAGGGTTTATAAACATGGCTTTATATTATTTGAGTTTCGAGGTAAATGGTATTGGAGAGGCTCCACCCAATTCCATACACCGACTAACATGAAGCACACCGCAGGAGAGAGAAAACCACATTTTCGGGCGGGTAATCTCCGTGCAAGTAGGCCACCCAAAATGGTTGTCAGTCGTTAGATAAGAGAATGTGGATCAAAAGTGGAGATTGAGCAGACTACTTGATGTTTCAGGTTGGATGTGAACTATCGGATCAATGATAGATCAACGGTGTGGAATACAAAGGGCTTGCAAAAGCAATAAAAGGCAGATCTGAGAGGATTATAGGGTGGACTTTATATCATTTGAAGTCTGGCTTTAATATTGCGATCAGTTTTTTCATTGGTTTTCAATGTATTTATGTTATTATCGTATATAGACCAAATATGCATTATATCGGGGATTTTTGCAGAGGAAGACCGAACGGTTGGTTTCACTGCGCTCACCGATCCTTCCATTTCTGAAATGAGTTCTTGTGCCTTAAGCGTTTTCTCTTAACAAGATGTGTCCAACACCAAAAGGGAGGTGAACGAATAGAGGAGGAAGATAGAGAGCCCGAAGAGGGAAGGCGAATAGACAAGGCCAAGAGGTTTAAAAATCCACCCGATAACAAAACAGAAACATAAGCAATTGCTCAGAGACAGAGAGTCAGAGAAAACTTAGCTACGAACAGTTGATCAGAGGCACTAAGAGGGAGAGTTTGTGTACTCCTTAGACTTGAGGTTTTCGAGTGAAATCCCTGTGTAATATCACTATTTGTTGTGTTATGGCTCTGACTGAGCTCACACATGCAAACTCTATTCTTGAAGACAAAATATAGAGGTTGACATTGAAAGCTGGACCAGGAGACACAGCCAGGAAGTCTAGTGAACTCCTTGATCATTTTCTATGTTGATGTGTTGAATTTTTATGTTTTCCAATTATTAAAAGTCTATATTATTTGCAATATTTTCGATCCATTGCATAAATAATATAAGCATTCTTGCACATGAGTCTGTAATACCTTAATATTGAGTTAAGATCTCATTTTTGGATCAAGTGGTATTAGAGCATTTGGTTTTCGTTTTATTAATGTTAGACAAGCTTGTGCTAGATTTTGAATGCTAACTAGATTAAAGCTCAGATTAAGAGAAGGAGAACTTGTTGAGGCTAATCCAGAGATTGGAAGAGTCTATTCTTAGAGGAGAATGGTAGAAGAAGCTCCATTGGGATCATAATCTCAATTTATAGAAGGTTTTCAGACACTCCAATCCATGGTGGAAGAGATGTATCTAGAGTTTAAGAAGGGTTGAGGTGAAAGCATTGCAACACCGAAACCAGACAAAGGAGTAGAGGAACCTTTTCTAGTTTCCTCTCCAAAAGGCAAAGGGAAAGGAGGAATGAATCCCCCACCATCTCCTCCATCATTATCCTCATCATCATCATCTTCTAGCTCTTCTAAGAAGAAGAAGAAAACTTCCTTAATTAAATTAGATGTGAAGTTTGATTTGCCAATTTATGACAGAGAACTCAATGAAAAAAAGCTAGATAATTGGATAAGACAAATTGATGTATATTATAGGGTATAGAACATTGATTCAGAAAGGAAGAAGATTCAGTTGGCTAGCCTTCGACTTGGAGGAACTGCACTAGTATGGTGGAAAGGAAAGACACAAGCTGATCTCCAAAAACATGGTAAAATCATTTCTACCTGGAGTGAATTTGTTTCTTCTATCAGAAAGCAATTCTATCCTTTAGCTTACATGCAACATGTAATGATGAGTTGGAAAACTCTTCATTAGTTGAATAGTCAGAGGGTACAGAGTTATACTAAGGAATTCAGAAAGAGAGCTTTAACTCTAGGTATATCATTAGATTCACCTCAGACTTTACTGAAGTATATAGGTGGTTGTCATAGCTATTTAAACCATACTATTCTCACGTTTAATCCCACTAGCTTAGATGATGTATCAGTTCAAGCCACACATCTATAAGCTAGAGGTAAGAATGTAAACCCAGAGGTTGGGGGATCATCTAAATATTTTGTAAGCAAGAGTAAGGAAAAGAAGAAACTAAAATGGAAGGAGAGGAAAGAAAAAACTGTAAAGAAGGATAAACCTTCATGCACTCATTGCAAGAAAGAAGGACATGATGAGGCACACTGCTAATTTTTGCATCCAAAACTAAAACCTAAGAAGTTCAGTGGTAAGAAGAAAAAGAATGTTGCTGCTATTCAGCAGGATTTGGGATTAGATTGAGGCGATGAAACAACAATTACAACAGCAAGTATTAAAGGTAAAGATTCTGAAGCATCCACAAGTAATTCTGCACAATCTGTTGATAATGAAAATAATGAGATGGAAAGAAATGAGTTTTTTCGTATTGGAGTAATTTCCAAGCACAATAAGATTGATACTTTATTTGATAGTGGATCACAAGTAAATATGATTTCTCAAACAATTGTAAAGAACTTGGGATTACAAACAAAACCTCATGAGAAGCCATATCCATTAGGTTGGGTGTGTGATAAAACAAAGCTACAAGTAACGAGACAATGTAAACTTAGGTTTGTTATTGGATCAACATTTGTAGATGAGGTTGAGTTAGACATAGTTCCCTTGGATATGTGTGGTATTGTTTTGGGAAGTCAATACTTGTATGATATGAAAGCTATTTTCTATAGAGCTGAGAATAAGTATCAACTCACTAAAAATGGAATAAAATACATTGTAAGAGCTCGAAAACTCAAAGATAACTATTCTATCATAAACTCAGGGTAGATGAAAATAATTATGAATTCAAGTAAGCAATTTTTACTAATTGTTGTAAAGGCAAAGGATCTTGAAAAATCCAATGCACTTGAAGGTTGTGATTCTAAATAGAAAGCTGATTTAGTTAAAGTTGTTTTAGAGTATGATGTTCTATTTCAAGAACCAAAAGGTCTGCCACCCAAGTGAGAAATAGTACATGATATTTATTTGCAGCAAGATGCTCCATTACCTAACATTGGAATGTACAGTTTGTCGGCTTTAGAGAATGCAGAGATAAAGAAGCAGGTACAAGAGTTGCTCGATAAAGGGTTTATACGACCAAGCACATCACCATGTGGATCTCTAGTCGTGCTGGTGAGAAATAAAGATAGTTCGTCGAGAATGTGCATTGATTATAGAGCACTAAATAAAATAACGATCAAGAATCGTTATCCTCTTCCTCGTATTGATGATTTATTATATTAATTGAAAGAAGAGGTTTACTTTTCTAAGTTAGAATTGTGAAGTGGTTATCATCGTGTCAGAGTTGCAGAATAGGATGCATGGAAGATTGCTTTCAAGACAAAGCAAGGACTTTATGAATTGTTAGTTATGCCGTTTGGCTTAACTAATGCTCCTGCTACATTTATGAGAGTTATGAATGATGTACTTAGACCATTTATTGATGACTTTGTAATTGTTTATTTGGATGACATTCTTGTTTTTAGTAAGACATGGGAAGACCGTGTAAAGCATGTAAAGCAGACTTTAGATGTTTTTAAAAGAGAAAATTTCTATGTAAAACTGTCAAAATGTGAATTTGGCAGAACATATTTAAATTATTTGTGTTATGCTGTAGGGGGTGATGAATTGAAGATAGATCCCTCTAAGGTTGAAGTCATTGTGAATTGGCCTAAACCCAAATCTGCTACAGAGGTTAGGAGTTTCCTAGGGGCAACACAATATTGGAGAAAGTTTATTGCTAGCTTTTCTTTCATTGCAGCTCTATTACATGCTTTAACAGGATTGAAACAGGTGTTTATGTGGGGAGGCAAACAACATAAAACCTTCGATACCTTAAAAGAGAAAATCAGTACAACACCAGTACTAGCACTGCCAGATCTTCAACATCCATTTGAGATTGAGACAGATGCCAGTGACTATGCCATGGGAGGAATGCTGATGCAACACAGAAAACCCATATGCTATCATTCTGAGACATTTACTTATGCAGTAGTTAATTATCCCACATATCATAAACAATTGTATGCATTAGTACAAAGTGTGAAAAAGTGGAAACATTACCTAATGGGTAAAGAAACAATCATACATATAGATCATAAACCACTTTAATATTTGCACTCACAAACTAAATTGCAGCAATCAAGACATTATAGGTGGATGGGTTTTCTACAGCAATTTCATCTTGTCATCAGATATAAGAAGGGCATACACAATAATGTTGCAGACATATTATCAAGACCAATCATAAATGCATCTACTATACTTAAGCATAACTCAATAATGCATGAAAGTTACATTGAACTATATGCTCAAGATGTAGATTTTAAAGATGTATATGCAACTTTAAGTCATGGCAAGAAAGCAAAAGAATTGGATTATTATGTAAATGACCAACTCTTATATCATTTGGGAAAGTTATGTATTCCACAAACCGAAAGAGTTAAAATAATCCAAAAAGCACATACTTCTCTCATATCAGGTCATTTTGGTGTAAGTAAAACAGTTGCACAATTGCAAAGGTTTTGTTATTGGCCAAGAATGCATGAGACAATTTCTAGATATATCAAAGGGTGTACTATGTGTGCTACAAGAAAGCCCAATAATCATAAATTAGGCTTGTAAACTCCACTTCCAATTCCTTCTCATCCTTGGGAAAGTGTTTCCATGGATTTTGTTGTGGGATTGCCAAAATCTAGGAAAGGTCATGATTATTTGTATTTTGCTGTGGATAGGTTCAGTAAAATGTGTATTTTGATACGATGTAACAAGAGGTTACAGCTGAAAAAATAGCAAAGTTTTTCTTTCAGAATATATGGGTTCATTTTGGGTTACCTACTTCTATTGTATCTGATCGAGATTCTCAATTTGTTGGGAAGTTTTGGTCATGTTTATGGGAGTTGATGGACACCAAGTTGAAGAAGAGCACAACATTTCATCCACAAACAGATGGTTAGACAAAAGTGGTCAACAGGACAATGATCCAGTTGCTCAGAGGTTATTGCAACAAGCATCCCAAGCTTTAGGATGAGCATTTGTGTTATGTGCAACATGCTTACAACCATGCCAAGCACTCTTCTACTCAGAGATCTCCTTTTGGGACTTGTTTTTTTTTGATACCAAAGCCTCCCTTGGATTTTGTCTGTCGTAAAGACATAGTAGTCGATGGACATAGTGATTTGGACAAAGCAACCAAGTTCATTGAACAAATCCAGGAAATTCACCAGGCAGTACAGGAAAAGCAAGAAAGGAGTCAAGCCAAGTACAAGGCAAGACATGACAAGCATCGAGTTGAGCATAGTTTTCAAGTTGGTGATCAAGTCTGGTTGTACATCAGCAAAGATAGAATTCAAGGTGAAGGTAAGAAGCTAAAACCAATAAGGTATGGACCTTTCAAGATACTTGATAAAATTGGTGAAAATGCTTTTCGCCTTGATTTTCCAGCTTATATGCAGATCTATTCAGTTGTTAATGCATAAAACTTGAGATTGTATGAACCTTGATTGATTGAGGATCCTGAAGAGCAAAGTCAGTTGCCTTCTATTGGGGATTCGTTGCCTGAGTATCTCAATGAGTTACAGGAGGACACAGTTCTAGATAGGAAGGTGAGAACTACATGTCAAGGGGATGTTGAGTACCTGAGAGTGGGTCTCAAAGGTTCAAATCCAGCAAAGCTCGATGGATGGAAATTGGACAAGTGAGGGCGTAGTATCCTCACTTGCTCGAATGCTAAAACCAAATTTTGGTGGTCCAAAAGCTTTTTAGTGGGAAGGCATGATCCAAAATGGATCTTAAACCCTTTAAACCTCTAAGTCTTCAAATATCATAAAACACTATTGCAGAAGAAAAACACTAAGAATGGTGGAAAATAGAGCTAAGAGGAATGTAAAGTTGCGTTGCACCAGAGTCGTCGGATCGGCCAAATCAACGGCCCATATCAAATCGGTGATATCACATCGACGAAAACCAGTGGCGTATATCAGAGGCAACCCTAAGGGAAATGCGACTGCGATTCGCAACACGACGTGGACCGTTGATCGAGTGCACAAATCAATGGCAAAGACTACAAGTATCAAATCACAGATTTGCCAAAGGGAGGATTTCCTTAAACATAGGGATTATGTGCAACAACTCCGTAATTATAATCTCTTTCTGTACAATTTTAACTTCATAATGCACTTTTGAATTGTAACATCTATATATATTTTATATTTTTAATTATGTTCGTGTTATTAGAAACATGACACTGTGATTTTTTCACTTTTTTATATGTGCATTTGTTCCCATCTATGTGGGAAAATCGATATCATTATCACAAAGAGGATGTGAATAATGGATGCATGACACAAGATTGTGGAGTGGAAGTCAAGTTCGACCAATATAATCGTTCTAGCTACCACAATCAAAACATAATGCAGAGGATGTTAAGGTACGTTAGAAAGATATAAGAGACCATTCAAGTGGAATTATCTTTGTTCCAATGTGTTATTTTTTGTTTCAAGTAGTGGGACACCTTTGATCAGAATAATGTAAAGGAAGATCATGATAGTGGGTTGATATCTATCAAGTCTAGAAAGATGTAGGATGAAGCTAGGGAGCCTTATGTTTTCCAAAATCACTGAAACCAGGTTTTTTTTACCCAAATGTGTCGGATAAGGATTGGTGGTTCGTATTAAGGCACAACCATAGATCAAAACATATTTTTTAGAAAAACAATGTTATCATGCCAAGCGAGGAAGATAATTAGGGTGATGATAATTGAGAGTGATATGTACTTATGTTATTACATCATTTATACTATTGTTGTATGTTTTTGTTTTATTTATTTCTCTAATTATATTTTTCTTATTCATCTTATTGCCATTTTTTAATATAATTGGTAAGATTCGAAAACACTTTTACATGTTTTTCTGCAATGGAAATATTTTTACAGTACTTAAAACTAAGTATTTCCAATTGTGTACAGTATCTATGATAATAAGGATTCAAGGTCACAATCCTTCTCAAATAGGAAAATGAGAACAAAATAGTGAATTTAGAAATAACATTGAAGATTTAGTTTGATTTAGACACTTATTGGTTTATTAATAAGTTCATGTGTGTTTTTCTTCTTGTTTAGTTAAGAATTAATATAAAACATCATGCAGTGATAAGTCTAAGAGAACTTTAACAATGAAAAATTTGTGTATTGATATGTAATATTAAATTATTGACATGAGAGGTAAAGTCATGTTTACTATATTTAAATTACAATTTTTGCAACATTATGTAAACTAAATGGAGGTCTTAAGCATGTATAAAATGTTGATTACATATTTTTAGGGACCATAAGAGAAACAAATGGGCTTACATGGATGCATGAGAGTTAATGGAATAGTTTTGACTTTTCTTTTCAATGGTAATTATAAATAAAAGTTGAATTAATAAATATTTTATGGCTAAGAATTAAATGATAAATAATGTGATGGTGATTAAGAGACATTTGTTTGACTTTAGAGTAGAATTGGTGATGCATTTTTCTTTCCTATTTAGATGAAGTAAAATAAATATCTACTTTTATGTATTTATAAGTAAATTATTTATAGTAGACATGTATTTATAATTTCGGTAATAATAAGTGATAAGGCTACATAATAAGGTGTTGTGTGTGATATATTATTAAAATCAATCTTGCCCAAAATGATCATTGAAGGTCACCAACCCAAACCATATACATCATGTCATTGAAAGTCATGAGCCTAAGCCATATACATCATGTCGTCGATTTGAAGGACATCAACTTTACAATATGGCAGTGGCATGAAAGGCACACCTACAAGTTTTCATTGTGCTTGGTGTGTGACTCATAAGACCCATGAAACCATAATCTGATACCTTTTCTCCATACCACTGCCTTCTAATTTCACTATTATTTTACCATTTGAGCAAGCAACATTTAACAAAGTATAAGCTTTTCACAATTCCATTTTTAAAATCCATGGCGCCGTGCTAATTTGTGGTAGGGACAGCTCAGATCTAGGTAAGACACTTAGAGTGTGTATTGTAGGACAACAATTAGGTGTCATCCCTATCTTTGGCCTCCCATGGTCAGACCATATTGCATTAGTCTGCCATTTGCTCCTTCTCCTGTTGCTGGTGACGTAGTCTTTGCTACATGATTGACATACAAAATACATCATCCTCATACATAAAATACATTTTTTTTATTAAATGAAAAATGTATTTATTAATATGGAATCACAATTTTCAATTTCAAAAATAAAAATAAAATATCATCGGTGCACCAAAAACAGTCATGCACCAGCTCAGGTGAATTGTAAAACACAATTACACCGACGTAGTCTTTGCTACATGATTGACATACAAAATACATCATCCTCATACATAAAATACATTTTTTTTATTAAACGAAAAATGTATTTATTAATATGGAATCACAATTTTCAATTTCAAAAATAAAAATAAAATATCATCGGTGCACCAAAAACAGTCATGCACCAGCTCAGGTGAATTGTAAAACACAATTACACCGACATCAGCGTTATTGGTTGAAAAATTTAATTTTCATAGCGATGTGTCACACTTATGTATGAGTGTGCACGTATAACCTTTTTTCAAGGATGTTCATGTTATCCAACCCACGAAGCTATAGCTATATTATTAAATATTATTTTTGCGGTGTTATTTTTTCGGTGTGCTTGGTAAACATGATTGCACCTATGTGAGAAAAACATATCAAGTGCATCGCAATTGTGATGGTGATTAAGAGGCATTTGTTTGGCTTTCAAATAGACTTGGTGATGCAATTTTATTTTTTTTCCTATTTAGATTATGTAAAATAAATATTTAGTTTTATCTATTTATAACGAAATTTATCTATTTATAACAAAATTATTTAAAGTAGACATGTCGTTATCATTGTGAACATGATGTAATATTAGCTAGGAGAAATTTGAAAACATGAATTTTAGTAACCATCTCGTGATAAGTATGTGGAAAAAATAATATTTTTTTACTTATTCATCAAGAAATAATGAAATATATTATTTGTTAGAAGTTTAAATCTAATATAGTGTCATTTTTGTATTATTTAACTCATATTTATTATTAAAAATAGTAAATTTAAACCAGTACAATAGGAAATAGAGAACCAAAATAGCACCAAAATATTATATCTTTATTACTAGAAAAAAGTTCACTTATCTCTTTAAGTGAGAACTTCAAATAGAGAAAATCCCTAACTACAAGTAGCTTCACAAGCCTTCTTTTACATTTCTTGATCCTCAGCTTTAGAGAGACAAAATTGTAATTTTAATTTGTAAGAGTTGCTATAAATATTAAATTTAAATTGCTTGAAAATCTTATAACTTTAGTAATAAATACGATTTTATAAAAATAATTTTCTTCAATTATATTAAATCTAAATTAATTGTGTCGAGAGGGGCTCTACAACTCAATATGGGAGAGATGTTATTACGTAACATTACATTTAAAAATAGTTAAATAATAATTTAAATTAACAAATTAAAAATAGTAATAACAAAAAATTTAATGTCAGAGATAATTACAATACTTCAATTTACACCTTAATCTTATATAACTTTATATAGAAATATAAAGTAAAGGAAAGTAAAAAAAAATTAGCTTTTATTATGAGGAAGAAATGTAATGAGTAAAAAATTATAATTTAATTTTTACTACAAACAAGAAATGTAATTTTTTCACATGACAAGAAATAGTATTCTTGGTATTACATTAAGTGTAATTCATTCTACGTTTCATTTAGATGTGATATTTCAATGTTCATATTGAATAGCATTATTCTATATATACTTTATATAGATAAAAATAAAGTAATTTAAATTGAATTTTTTTTATATTTTCACTTTAGTGAGAAAGATTGAAGGAATTATTATTCTATTAATAGTTTCTTTCTAATTCAATGTATGAGGGGTATTTGTAACTTTTCAATGTTTAATATGGATTTGATATGTAATATTTTAGAAAATATTAATAATAAAAATAATTAAATGTATACATATAGGAAAAAAATATGAGGGAGCATATTTTAACATTTTAATGTGGAGAACATGAATTATAAATAAAATATTTCAATTTCAACTACATATATATTATACCAGCCAAGATCCATCTTAACTTCGGATCTACCAAGCACCTAGAGGGATCAAATCTCTTTCACCTGAAAAGATGTTTGCATCTCAAGAGATTTAACTTTCACTCGAAAATATGTTTTCATCTCAAGAGATTTGATCTCTCTCGACATTTGGTAGATCTAGACTTGTGATGGATTTAGGCTAGTTTTTAGAAAAATTGACTTAAATTTTTTAAATTTAACAATAGATTGAATTTTATAAACCAATATTGAATTAGTTAAATTGTATTTTTGAATAATTTATTATTAATAATATTCTATATTAAAAATTCAATGAATTACACATTTTCATCTTATTATGAAGTAAACAAATTATTTTACCTTTAATTATTTTTTCCTTATGAGTATTGAAATATTTTACTAATTAATTTAGACTGAATATCAATGAACTATCTAAGAAATACAAAAATATTTATCGTAATTTTATAACCATAATTTCAACCATATTAAACTTTGTAATTTATAAAAATGTATTTTCATTTTTTTGAAAGTGCGTATTATTACAAGCAATTTCATATATAACAATTTGATATAAGTTCACCAATACATAATCTATAATTATGTCGTAAGTCGTTCCTATGAGAATAACTCTCCTCCCTGGCCACCTGTACTTTCATGAGCCGTTGATCTAAATGTTAGATGATTAAAATAGTCTAGACCGTTAGATTGATTTTAGATAGGTATTAATCAATTATGGTTATTCAAGTTACGTCATTATTCAAGTTACGCCAATTTCCCTCTTGAAAGAAATGCATTTATGTTACCTGTCATAGTTTGCCCAGAAACTTCATTTAGAGTGCCTCTGCAATATTCTCTATAAGCTACGAGATGGCCATAGCAGATTCTTTTTCAATCAACAATTTTGACCTTGTTTTGAATCTTATTTTTTTTCTTCGAACGTGTTTTGAATATTCATACAATTTCCAGGAAACAGGGCGACAAGCCTTTTGGAATTCAATTAACATTCCAATTACGCCAAGCAGAGGGGTTGCAAACCCTTTATAAAATGGCATATGGGCGTTGTATGTTTGTGTTATGTTACAGCTCTGCGATATTTGGAAGTGGAAGAAAATGGAGTTGGGAGCACAGATAACCTTGAAGGAACCAAAGGATGTGTAGATGGAGGTGATGGTTAATGAGGTGGAGAATGAAGAGGGCAATGTTTTAAAAGGAAACAAGATGCATGCTAACTCTCATGGCAACAAGTTCAAGTGGTTTGACTCAAATTTGGAGTCGAGTACAGTTTCTGCAATGGGTACTCATGGCTCGGTTAGTATCAATGATAAAATGAATTCATTTATATTATGATGCTTGGGGGCTTTGTTACATATCTATGATTTATGTAAAGTCTAAATGTGTTGGGATCATATCAAAGGCATTATCGCTAACTAAGATTGAGGTTCTCAAAATAGAAACTTGAAGCTCTTAGAATTCATGCACAAGAAGAGAGAAGCACATGTTATCACAACATCCATGGAATATAAGTTTTTTTGAAGCCATAATTTTAATATTTAGAATCATCATTAGACAAAATCCGTAGTGTAAACACCATTAATAGACTCAATGTTTTGGTTTTTAATGACATTGAAAGCTAATATTATTTCCATGCAATAGATTTATCAGCAGTTCAATGGATACGACAGGTTGACAAGTCAATCAGCCAGGGTAAGTACTCAACAAGATTCTCTATGAGTTTATGTTTAAAATGATGTTGGAAATAACTGAATTTAATTTGCAATTGGCTTTGTAGAGGCGGTAGCTATGATATCAATGGCGATCTTAGTTATGCTCTTCTCTGTCCAGACATTTGGAACTAGAAGAGTTGGTTACTCATTCGCTTCAAATATTTTGATATGGTACTCCTCTATTGCTTTCATTGGAATCTACAACATCATCAAATATGATACAGCGGTCTTCTGAGCTTTTTATCCCAAATATATCTTTGAATACTTCTAAATTTCACATGAAGGAATAGTTCTCTAGGTAACAGGTATACATCATGCTAGCACTTCTATGAATCCTCTTTTTCTAATTACCAAAGTGAGGCTCCATCGCTTACCTTAGATGGGTACTATGCAAGAACTAAAGCTATGTTCGCAGAACTAGGTCATTTTTAGCGTTCAATTTAAATTTACAAAATGTACAATAATTTAAATTTACATTTTAATTTTTAGATTATGTATGCAAGTAGTCTGAGATATCGGTCTTCATTAGATTGCTTTTACTGGAATACTCTATCCTGCTTTAATCTTTGCATATGTAGTCCAAGTTGCATATCTCAAGAAATTTCCCCAAGACTTGTCCTATACATTTTACAAATCTACTACAAGAAAATTCACTTATCCTTTAATTGGCTCTGTTTTGTTTACAACTTATCCTTTAATTTGATCTGTTTTGTTTACTGTCTAATAGAGAGTTCTCTGCTCTGTTTTGTTTACGATTTAATATCAAGTTCTCTGTTGTTGCTCTAGATCATTTCTAATGATAAATGACTCAAATTTTTTAACAGGAGCTATATATTTTCCAATGCTTATAGTTGCAATTGTTTCTTCTATTACAACAAGCCAAGCCATGATCTCTGCAACTTTTTCTATAATAAAATAGTCCATGTCCCTCGGATGCCATAAATGACAGTTTATTGCGTTGAGTTTACCCAAGGCATTAACCTTCAGGATCTATAATCTTGTACATATGGAGAGGGTCTTACAACCAATGGAGTTCGTCTACCAAGGGTATGTCCATGTTCTTCATATCCAAAGGCGAATTAATCAAATCAGAGCTGCATAGGTGGGAGCAACTGAAATAACCAATAGGACCAATAAAGTACCCTCCATTTCACTGATATACGAAACCAAACCCCTTTCCCCATCGATGTCGCGAGGCGACTAACAAACCAGACCAATCAAGCTAAGAACGAAACTAGTATATATCAGTGTGACAAAAAGATGGATTGACTTGAATAACATTTGAGTTTTGGTAATGAATGGTCCCTATCCCTTATGTTGAGTCCTGGGTTAAGCTGACATCATAGAATTTTTCTTTTATTCCTTGCTCTTCATGCACTCTCACTGCATCACTATCACGTGCCATGATAAGAAACCTTAGTTTCATTGCAATCCCCATATTCTGAGGCAGAAGCTGTCGGATTGCATCTCGGCCTTGTTCAACCTTTTTCGGAGCAAAACATTGTCATTATAAATGAAGGCCACCTCCTCTTTTAACAAGAGGTCAATTTCTTACTTCCCTTGCCCAAATTTTCTCATATTCATAACCTACACATTTGTTAATGACATATTAATTGGATTTTGGTTTAGTAATCGGGAAGTTGACGAATGTAAGTGAATGGAAAAACTATTCGATAATAATAGGCAGTACAGAATAAAATAATGATGTACTTTTGACTTATTCTGTACCACTACGTAACTTTTAAGAACTTAACATGTGGATATTATTCCTATAGCATATTCGTGTTTAATAAATATTTTATTCTTTAGAGCAATTCAAGTAGTACAAAGTTTGGATTCTAATTTCTAACTTCTCAACTAAGTTAAGTAGAATAAGGATCCTATCAGATTGGCCAAACAAGGATGGAATCCACTCTCTAACTTCTCAATAAAGCTAATTGCATACTTAGAATGGTTTGCAGTAGAGTTGATAACATAGTGCAGGTTGTACCACATGCATGTTTAGTTTCTTAGGTTGTCAAATTTGTATTGCAAGGTATTTTAAGTTATTATGTGGTGGTCATTTGCATGTGATATATCATGACATTAAGTGATTTAACCCTTTGAGCCGACTCACATGCATGTGATACACATTTCATGAACATTAGTGTTCTTGGATAGTGTCTTTATGGGTAGCTAATTTAAAGTTGGTGGTGGACATTTGCTTAAGGGTGGGGAGAGATGACAAGTGTTGCTTTGTTGTCCATTAGTTCAAACCATGTGAGTTTTTTATTGTATGGTTGTAAACTTCTCTTTCTATTTCTCTTTGTGTTGTGTCTACCCCTACCAAATAATCTTAGGCCTTTGAGAACTCAATATTGTCTGTTGGTGGGTAATTGAAGAAAGAGAAAGTAGGTAAAGTTGAACAATTGAACTACAACTGTAATAGGAACATCATGAATATTAGATATTCCCTTGTGCAGGAATCAAGCTAGAGTACATGTAAATAGCTATGTGCCCACCTGTTAGAAATAATACCCCGTGGCCTATTGTACTTGAACAATTTTCAATCCCCCATGCCCACTACGTGACTAGTCATAGATCCCAATGTGCCTAGAAAATGTTTGTACCATTTTTGACATGAATGAATTACAATCTTAATGAATTAGATCATTTTATGTTAACTTATGTTCATATGTTTAATCATATAAATTTGATTTATTTGAAAGATTTATTTTTGTAAAAAAAAATATATGTAATGACAGTGTTCATCCAATTCAATATGACATGTTCTTCATAAAAAAATGTTAAAATAATAAATTCACTCCTTTGAATAATTTGTTTCAAATGATAATTTCAACGTAATACTTACCAATCATTTCATTATTTTTATAAAAATATAAAAAAATATGTATAATGACAGTGTTCATCCAATTCAAAATTCAATGACATTTTCTTCATAAAAAATTGATAAAATAATAAATTCACTCCTTTGCATTGAAAATGAATTTTGAATGAAGTATAAATTATTTCATACTCACAAAAAAATTCAAAAGAAGTTAAACTTCTATTTATTTATAATCATAAAAAATTTATTAACAATAAAAATAAAAGGATGGCGAAATTTGTTCATTTTTTATGTTTTCTTCTATTTTAAATTTCTTTTCAATTATAGGATATGATTCATGTTCGAAAATGTTTGAGATAAATTTGATAACTTTGTAATGTAAAAGGGTAAAGAATGGACATGTAGAATGTAGAAGATATTTCTAATGATAAAATGTTAAGTATGTCATTTATTTTTTAAATTTTTGTTTGCATTGAATTTTTATATGTCAGTATTCTTGAATTTATGCCTTACGGTGTCTCCTTTGCAACATCTAGTGCAATTTCTAGTAAATATTATTTCATAAAAATAAAGATCGTGATAATAACCATCTAAAAACGTACACATCATCTAAGATACAGATTTGAATTCATTACCATCATCTAATTATATACACCTCTAGCACATATAAACGTCATTAGTTAGCACACAAATCTAATAATCTAATAGGGCATGATCATCGTGATCACATCTAACAAAACATAAACATTGTAATCTAACATCATCACCACACACATCCTCAAATTAATATAAATCTCATGTCAAATAACAACTATCACATACACATCTATCTACGAACACATTAAATAAACATATCTAACATGACCTAAAAATATACATGATATCTCATATCACATAACACGGAGGGGTATTACAAACTCAAATTAACTGAGCCAACTAAGTCAAGTTAACATAGTTAACTATTACAAGTTGTCGTGAGAAGTGGAATCACGATTTTATTCTCAATTTAATTCAAGTACAAAATTAAATTAGGATTTTTCTTGAAGTTATTTTTTACATTTCTTCTTGTTATTTTCAAAAAGAGACTTTTAGGGAAGGTCCATCATGTGGACTTGACCACCACGACATTTTCTAAGCTGGAAAAAAGTATTCCAAACTCTAGTGCTCTTTCTTGAATATTTCCAAGAAATTCATTTATTAATTCAAATATCAATAAATTAATTACATCACCACATAAGTCTCAACATGGCTTCCATATCCATCAAATCCAATAATAGTTGAATGTCTAAAAAGAGTAAATGTTTAAAAATCAAAACCATAGGGATGTTACACCTTCCCCCCATTTAATAAACATCATCCTTAATGTTTCCTCAATTCCATGTTTTCTTGAGATGGAAAGGAAATTTATTCTTTCATTTCTACAACAACCTCTTTGTACTAAAGCACTTTCATTTTACTTTATTTAGGGTAATAACTCAGTTCAAGTGTGATACTCTTATTTTCATTTCATGCACATTCCCTAGCATGACTTCTTACATGTTAAATAGGTGCTTCCTATTTTTGTCCATTCATTCCACTGAAGGATCATCCGTCTGCATTCAACAATGTTATCGACATGCACCCAACAAGGTCAGCAACATCAATATAGAATCACATTATATAATATGTCCTTTTGTACTTTTATTTACAACTATGGCAGTAACATGAGCGTCATTTAATAGGATATTCAAAACATGGAATTTCCAATTTACTTTCATATCACTTACACAGAGGAAATAATAATCAAAAGACTACTTGCAATGTTCTCTCTTATGTTTTTATCATGATAACGTTTTACCCATATGTGTTTGTATTTCATACTTATGTTTCTATATTATTTTTAATTCCCCTCAAGAGTAGACATCGTCGAGTTCATCCTAGTTTTCTAC
Source organism: Pinus tabuliformis (assembly GCA_031772625.1). NCBI lineage: Eukaryota > Viridiplantae > Streptophyta > Pinopsida > Pinales > Pinaceae > Pinus > Pinus tabuliformis. The sequence goes on along the minus strand of CM062812.1, from coordinate 577,926,141 downwards.
CATGTGTTTCCAAAACTTTCTGTAATCCCACAAATAATGAGAAAAATGAAATGAGGAATTGACATTACTAGTATGGATAATTGAAATTGATATTTTGACATACTCAAGTTTCATGGTCAATAGAACAACATGTAACTTCACAAACCTACAACAACTCTAGATATAACCATGGAGTCTTTTCCCTTTGCATTTTTATATGCACAGGTTGTCTTAACATCCAATAGGTTAATGAAATTGCTTTCATCAATTCCAGGCATTTTCACACACCCCCATGTGTATATATATTAGAACAATACATCAACTATAAATAATTAAGTTTAAGGATTCTCCTTCATAGAAATTTATGAAAATATTTTTCTTACTCTATTAAGCTACTCCAAGAACTTTTATTAGCATTCTAATTATAACCAGTGACACCCTTGTAATGAATCACTTTTTTTCTCATTCTTGGTTCAATAAAATGTAATTTGTGGAAACAATAATATTAATCTCTAATCCCATAAAATTTTCAGACCATTTCATTCTTAAAATTGATGCCAATCCACAATTTCGTTACTACTTTTAGGGTCTATTTCAATTCTTCTTAAGGAATTACATGTTTTCACTCTTAAGCTTATCTTTGCTCTAATTTACTCTTATCCATTTCTAAGTAAGGATGATGGTTTATGCGTTTCTTCTGCATTGTTCCTGAGTTCCTTCATGTTCTTCTAGCTTCATGGGTAATTACAATGCACTATTACTATTGTTTTCATCTTAATAGTCTTCAATTATTCGATCTACTTAGTTATTTCCATGTCTTACTTTTCCCTTAACCACAATTTGCAGTGACATTTTGTTATGTCTCGTGCTTTTATGACCTACTTAGTAGGTCCTTCCCATATATCATAGTCTCATTTCCTATGATATCCTTTTTCCAACAAACCTCTTGGTTATTATTTCTTCCCTTATATATTTTTAGAGACATTTTAATCCTTCTAGTTAACCAATCAAGAATGTATTCCTCTTTTTAGGACCATTTCCATTTAAAATTTCTAGTACACAAGGGAATTAATTCCCACAAGTTACGTTGTTCACATTCATTTTCTTAATAAAAATGTTTCAATTGTGCCAATATTAATCTTAATATACTCAAGAAGTATTATTTTTTGAGTACTGGTTGTATTGTGCTACAACTTATTGCAGTTGTATTGGCATTTATATACCTTGTACTTTATGTATGAATTGTCTACTCTTAGTTCCTGTTATCACTCAGTAGCTTCCCAAGGTTAAAGAGAGAAGTCACCAAGGTAACCACAAACCACTTGTGAAGATCAAGACCTAGCCTTCATGATGCTTAGAGAGGGCTCTCTCTATATGATTTACTTTATTTGTTTGAATTTTAGGCTAGTTATGAAAGCTCAAGGGGGTTTTTTATTTGCATTTAAGATTGGGTGGTGGGGTTATTTAAACAGATGGATAGAATGATGTCTTTAGACCATTGGGCTATGGAGTCAAAAGAAGGGTAGTAGAACTGGATCAACTCACTAAAGGGAGTGTTCAAAGGGTAAGCTAGAAGAGTAAAGTGCAGGTCTTTAGGCCAGAGGGGTGAAATGGTCTTAACCGTGGTGACAGAGCAATTAAGAATTCTCAGACTGGGATTGAAATGAGGAACAAAGGGTAAGCGGAAACAAAGGGCAATTAAGAATCATTTGCTATAGATTATAAAGAGACAACCTAAACTAAGGAGAAATTAAGAATTCCTTAACTTAGATATCAGTAGAAAACATGTATTTGCCTCACAGTTAAAACTAAGTGTAATTCAACAAATTCTGATATAATACTCTAGTTATAGCATTCAAATTCAGATATACATTATGGAAAAACTTTAAGAAAGATAACAAAAACATGAGAAAATACTTTTCTACACTTCGCTCAACACATGAATCCTTTGAAATATCTGGTCTTTATTCACCAATCTAGCTTGCTAGCTCAGTCTATGCTCTAATGGCTTTACAATCTTTTGATCAAGAAGTCTATAGAAATGTCTAAGAATCCACACTACGTACTTCGAATTGTAAAGTATTTATACTAAGGATTTATTACAAAATATCCCAAACTAACTTGAGATTTAATCTAGGAAATACAAATATCTTCTTGTAGGAAGATAGAGATAGCTAGTGAACTGCTCTCATGTTGTCCCTTTTATTGTGGCATTTATGGCATTTATGGTTTGGTTTTAGCTATTTTTGCTCCTTTCTATTTGAATTATCACACTGGAGGCTTTATTTACTTCAGGCTTTCATTTGATACTCTCTGTCACTGATACTCTTTCACTTTGATGACCTGTCTTTATCCTTTACTGTGCTTTTTCTTTTACTACACATTTTAACCTTTTACTGTGTGTTTCAATAGTAAATTCTTTTATTTTTATGTGTATCAGCATCTAGTAGTGGATATTGGTCAAGTTTCTGTATGTTTCCTTTGTTTGTCTTCTAACTGCATACTCTATTTGGTTCTTTTCTTTTAACAGTCAAGGCTCTATGTGAATGTTTTCTTCTTGGCTCTGTGTGTAATTGTCTTCTTATTTTAAATATAAGATTTTTAATAGGTTTCCTATCGAGTATTGGAGTAAACGAGTTATGCGAGTAGTATCAAAATTGTTTATCCAAGCTCTGGTCTTCTGCTAATTACCTGGAAAATTCAACAATTATTAAGAAAACACAGGTCGGCTAGAAAGGCAATTGCTGGCTTTATTTGCATAGGGATGCCAGGGGAAGGAGTCATGGCAGTGTTTTCAATGTAATCAGAGGTCAAATTATGTTCCAGAGGTTCAGGGTGATGCGAAAGGGTTTAATGGGTTTTAACTATGAAATGGCCAAAAGGAATGTAAACAAAGTTTTTCATGGTTTTAAGTCTTAACAGGAAACTTTTTAAACTTGGCACAAAAATTCATAATTAAGAATAATAGGTAGTTTATCAAGTTGGTGGGGAGGTGGTATTAGAGGTCATCGCACCGCTTATGAGGCACAGGGAGTATTTAGGAGGGGTAACCCGATATATTCTAGATCCTGACACGTAGCCTTAGGAGGGTCGGGGAAAACCACTTTATCGGGTGGGTAATGTTCGGCCATCGGGTCCAGCCGATATGGTTGTTGACCATTGGATGAGTGGGATGTTGATTGGATGGCAATCGGGCAAGGGAAATGCACGGGTGATAAAAGCTTGGGCTTAGGGGGTGCTCAGAGCTTTAATCCTCGGCGGTATGGGTTTATTTAAGAGGTTAATGATGGGTTAAATTGATCGGGCGGGGCTTAATGAAGGTTTAACACAACGTTGAGTAAAGGTCAGGCATCGAGTGAGCCCGATATGGCTGCACATTGTCAGATTTGAGCGCAGATGATTGGACGGTGGTCGGGTGGTGAAATAGCATGGACAAAATATGTGGAGGCTTGGGGGGGGCCGATTCTTTAATCATAAGTAATTTGTGATTATTTAGGGTTAATGAGGGGATTTATTTATTTTGTCAAGATAAGGGGTAAATGTATAGTTTTCATTAAAACTAAGGGTTGAGGGTATTTACATAGGGATTTAACTGATATACGGGAAAGGTGTTTTATCGGGGATTATATAATGAGATTAATAGTTAATATGAAATGCGATGGGTGGGGTGGGTATTTCCTTAAGTAAAAAGGTAAAGTGTAATATTTGTGCACTTCGCTTTATACTTAAGATAAAGTGTTTTTGTGGGTTTTTTGGGAGAAATAGGATTTACATGGGGGGTTTTCACTTTTCCTAGGCAAATGGTGTTTAACTATAGGAAAAGGGGTTTTCTTAGGGTGATGAGGGGGAATGAATTTTATGAAGGGGATTTTAGCACTTGTGTCCATAAGTCATTAAGCCGAGGGTCTGGTCCCACCAAAAGTTAGAGAAATGCTCTGAGCCTCTTAGACTTGTAGGATTTTAAGTACTAAAACATGCTTGTAGATAGGAAATTAGTAAGTATAGGGGAAAAATGAATGAGGGGGAGTTAATCACAGTAAGTTGCAAAACTTTTTTTTTTCTTCCATAGTTGATCATACATGTTGAAATATGTGTCTAAGCATGATGCATGTGTTATGATCCAATCAACTTTGTAGTTCAGCAACCTTTCTTCTACTTACCCATTTCTTACTCTAACATGTTTTCTTCATCTCTTTGGGTGCATTTAGGCTAGAAAGCCATTATCTTATCTATTTTTTTATAAAACAAACTATCTATTTCTAACCTTATATCATCCAAGGGCTCAGATTAAGCTTATGAGCTCCTTTTATTTTCTCTACCTATCTAATGATCTCCCAAGATTAAACTGCTTGGTCAGATTTTATTCTCTAACTATAAACATAAAATTCAAAGCATGAAATAATCAAGATTAAACAATTTGATTACCATCGATTGTGGCATGAATAACAAGTTGCACACAATCATTATTGTGCATAAAATTAAATAGTAGTGGCATTTAGACTTGCACACTTTCATGGTCTCTTTTGTTTTTGGGGTTCATATATTTTCATTTTTTTGACCTTCTCTTATTATTTTTGTCTTTTGATTTTGATTTTAGGACATACCCTCTTTACATTTTTTAATTATTTAATATGGAAAACACTTGCAGAAAGAAAGGGTATGTACAATATTACAAGGCTTAGCATTAGTCATTCAAAATTATGACTCCTATTGGTATAGGAACCTAACAGTTCCTAGAGTCAAAACCGTATATCTAAATTTTTTTGTCTATTTGAATCTCACAATTATATGTGCACAACTCAGTTTGAAAATAATTTGTTCATAAAAACACTTCTATTCTGCTAAGTTTCCCTTCACTATATCTCTTTCTCAAATAGAGAAATAATACATATCATGATTATGTGTAAGTATGCATCTTGCTTTGCATATAATTATAAGTATGTACTTAGTTATTTCTATTTTTTCCAACATCCATTTTTCGTTATATGTTTAATTATATCCTTAAGAAATTAAACACATTTTAGAACTTATTTCTTTTATTATCAAAGTACTACATTTCCCCCTACATATATTGAATATTAATCACTTCATATAGTTTGTAAAAACTATCTCTTCAATATCTATTCTATTCTTGCTCCCATGGCCCTGCATTTTCCCTTCTATAATCCATATTTTAAGGTTCACTGCCAAGTAAGGAATGATAAAGTTGATGTTTACACTTTTTTTATTATAGACGTAGGTTCTACATCCTTACAATAGTATTTATTACTAGATTTATGTCACCAGTTACTTCACTATCTAGTATTATGTAGGACTTACTACTGTAATATCCATGTCTAATTTTTTTTTTTCAAGGAAATGTATACCTGACATCATTTTTTGTGTAATTTTTTCTTTTTTTGTTGATCACTCCCGTGTTTCTTTCGACATTTCTCCCTAACCTAGCTAATCTATGATTACATCATTTCCTTGTATAAATCTTTGAATTTAACATATAATAGGTCATCTTTATAAGATGGGTCCTTGCATGTAAGGATTCATATCTTATTTCTAATTTAGATAAAGAAATATACTATAGTAGATTTTTTTTTTTTTTTATAATAGTACACCTTGAATCACTTTGAGCTTATATAGTAGCAAATACTCTAGTTTGTAACAATGGATTTTATTCCCCTTTCCTGGTATTTCATCTATAAAAGTTACTTCTTCCTCTTTGTGGACACCCAATTTGGAGTTGAGGAATAATTCATTTTGTAGTCTCTTATTACTAAGTTGTATTACTTTAACCTTAGAGTATTGTAGACTAAATATAAGTGTTAAATATTTAGATAAGCTTTATACATTGATTTCATCTGTTGTGATAGTAATTATTTTCTTTTATTGAAAAAATATTTACCAGTACTTGTTTTCCTATTTTTCCTTGGTATAGTTGTCAAATCAATAAGATGAGTTTCTCCTTTAGTCATAGAAATCACATGTACATGCCACATCCCATTTCTTTAATCTATTTAATTGAGCAGTGTTTTCGCTACCACATATTTTATCATTTTTCTTTCCTTTCCGCATCTCATCTTAGTTGTAGTGATAGCTAGTATAAAAGTAGTGATACCTCTCTTCCTCAAATCTAATCATTAATTATTTTGTTGCTAGTCAGTTCGAGTTTTCAAGTCTTTTACACCTAGTTCTAATCTGGCAATACTAATTTTTGTCACACAACTCTGGGTTGGCCCATAGGCCTCAATCATTGAACCTACAACTTTGATACCACATGTAACACATCTCATCCACTTATTATTTTTTTCTTACTTCTTGACTCCATAATTACTACATTTGAGTATATCATTGACAATGTGTACTTTTCATTGTCTCTACGCATTATACATTAAATTTCCATACTTAATTTCCTTATAAATTGATGCAGTTTCTCCATGTATAGAAGGATGGTGTTCCTTCTCGCATATGAACATTTCTTGTTATTGTGTAACACCTATTCCACCATTTTTACAAGTAGAATTGAGATCTTTAGGAAGTTTCAGCATTCTAATGCATTAAATTTTATCGTATTAATTTTTTGAACTTACTATGTTATATGATATACATTATATCTATGTTGTTGTTCAGAATGATGAATTTCATTATATTTTCTTGTTTTTCCTCTTTCGTTTCAAAGTTGTTGGTCATTAAAATTGGACTCCAATGAATTCCCTACCACTTTCTTACTTTCCCTTGGCTTAAAGTTGTGCATTTGGAGTCAAAGTGATGAATGTAATTCATTTACCGAGATGCTTCCTTTCATTCATATATATATATATATATATATATATATATATATATATATATATATATATATATATATATATATATATATATATATATATATATATATATATATATATATATATATATATATATATATATACATATGTAACAAGGATTCCTATTTTGGTGGGAGTTTATAAAAATTACAATCAAAAGGGTAAAGTCTCTTGATCACACTTGTGACTTTATTTTATATATCTCTCTTCCTCTATTCTCAAGTTATCTCCTTATTTTTTATGGGATCCAATCAATGTAAGGTGCCATATACATTATAATGTCTATATCTAAATATATTATATTAAATGTTCAAATACCAAAATTTGTTCAAATAATAGGGGTTGGGTAAAAGAGGTGGGGCCTATCACTCCATCGTATCCATTTATTTCAACTTATTCCTCTATAAACTAATAAAAATCAATGAACCAAATCACTATTATTACCATGGGTCCTTCTTACGTCAGTCTTCCAATTAAGGTTTGTAGCCTATTTGTGTTGGTTCATACTACATAATATTCGATATTATAACTTATGGTTAGGAATGCTCTAGAAGTAGAGTTACACACCCCTTTTTCATTTATTCAAGCCATGTGTTCGTTGAAAGGGGCTTGACCAAGGTTCAGCATTAGTTAGCCAAACAAATCCCTACACTACTGACCCTTTCGGCATGATCCCGCATAGCGTGGATCGAAGTCTCACCCGATGCAATATGGGGTGATACTAGAACCAAATTTCAGCACCCTGAGATGGTTGTGATGTCGATTTATTCCTTCTATTCCTGCTCTCGTGTAGGTCATTAAGTTCCGGGGCTCTGTCAGTCTAGCCATTTATTCCTCCCTTCAGTACCTCTATGAAAGGGTACAATTGGCCTTTGCGTAGCCCTAACCTATGGTTCAGGTACTTTCACACTACTAGGCTAGCGTATCATGTAGATTCCCAAACTAGCTTAAGTGTCTTACTTATCTTATTAAAAAATCACACTTAGCGCCACATAAACAAATATCCTTACTTGTGTTCAATTAACCAATGTAATTACATACATTCGCGCACCACATAAGCATTATAATTGAAATTCATACAGAATAGGAAAACATGCATTAACAGAAAAGAAAGACACAGAATTTGTATAATAATTCTCTTTATTTATATCCTCAGATGATTACAGACTCTATCTGCCCTGCGCATATAGCTACAAGCATCTGTGCACTCAGCTATGGACTTACACCCTAGGCCTCTGCGCACTCAGCTACAAAGCCTCTACCTACACTAAGACACAAAACTCAGACTTCTCTCCTTATCGCTCAAGACTTCTTCTACCACTTATTACTCATTAAAACTACTTAGAGGTTACTTACTTAGCTCTTTTTATATAGTCCCATGGTTCGTGGACCATGGGTATATCTTTACAGCCGACTTTACACTTTACAAAATAAGGGTGGGCAACCCTTTATGACTCATGACACCATCACACTCTGCGACCACAAAATGCAGAGTCTTTACAACTTCGTTACAAAACTCGACCCAAAAAATGGGGTTTTAACCCCAAAAATGTCCTTGGGGGATCTCATTCCTAAATAGCCCACAACACAAACATTGTGACTCACCCTTGAGTCACTTGGCAGGCATGGAGATCATAATGCGAAGACCTCCCAGCTTGACCCTTATGACCACAACCTCGGCAATGCACTATGTGGCTGCCTGCTTTTTGTCTTCAACCATTTGCTCAGTCACTGCTCTTGAATTACTGGCCTAAAGATTTTGCTAAGTTTCTTGCAGAGTTGCAAGCTTTTCTTCAATAGAGGCTATGACTGTGTAAGCCTCATCCACATAGGGCTTCAATTGCGCCTTCAACACTTATTCCTTGTGCAACACTGCATCCACCTGTTCTTCCACCTGCTTGGCCTTCTGCAGCTTCGCCAGTCCCTATGTGAGTGTGATGGTTCGCACTGTGCCTTTGACCTCATCGTAGCACTATTGTAGCTCACACGCTTCTGTCTCCAGCTATTGTACATTATGGTCCTCCTGCAAGCTTGTCAAGACCTCGAAAAATTTCTCAAAAAGTTGTATACAATTTGCTACTGCACTGTCAACCGTCACTATTGCCTTTGTGACAGTAGTTGCACGCTTCTCCTTCACTTCTGGTGGAATTGAAGGATGGGCCTTCAACTGTAACTCTATGATCTGCAGGTTCGAATCCAATTGAACCCTAGCCATTTCTGTATGAGTGTCGCACACCCCTGTAGCTAGTTTGCGGACGTGCACCTCAACTGGTTCTTCCTCAGGAATGGCCAACTCTAGGACCATTCAGAATTCCTCCTCAATGACCTACATTATCCTCTTTTTTTGGTTGGTTGCCTCAGTCACGATGGCAATGGTAGAGTCTCGTTGTAGTGCCATCTGCTCATTTTTAATTCGTTGCTCACTGATCACGGGCCCTCAACTCCGCTATTACTCCATCCTCCAATAGGTGGAGTGCCCTGCTAGGGAGCGCTGCCAAATTTAACCCTACCCACTTGAGGGTGCTGACAGTGGGCTTATCAGCTTCATTCTCCATGGTCAGTGCTCCATCAGGTAGCACTATCGTGCTGCAAGCCTTTGCGCGCATCATCTTGACACCTTCTGAAGTGTTGATAGTGAGGTTGGTGGACACCGTGCCAGCCTGTGCCACACGAGTCTGTAGCTCCTGTAAACCTGTTTGGATATTCCCTAATGCTAGTTGTTGCTGCTACTCAAACTATTATAGGGACTCCATGGTGACATCTCGCACCATGTCTCCAATGTTGTGCAGGTCGCCCTCTATGAGCATGATTGGGTCCAGTGATGTATTAGTGGCCTTGGATTTCTTCATGAAGCCTCCTTTATCTTGCTCCCTTGGACACTTGATGCAGGTGAAAGTCACCTGTGGGTCCGTGTTGTGCTGATCTGTATGCTCGTCTATCTCTTCTTCTGTCTCTGGTGAAGGCAACCTCACACCTCTGTCAGAGCCCTGCTCTGTTCCACCTATTTTCTTCTCCATCTGCTGAGAAACATAGCACTCGAACTAGGCCTTGTTAGCGGCCTCCTTCTTTCTCTTTTCGGCTACCTACGTAATCTTCAGTTTGGCCTCCTCCTTCTTGCGCTACGTGGCAGACTTGCTCCCTCCCACCGCCAAGTCTGTTGTAGTGTTCCATTCTTCCAGCCAGAGATCAAGTACTGCATCAATGCCATCATCCATCTCCACATAAGGCAAGTCATACCATGTCTGTGCAGGGTCCTTTCAAGCCCTAATGGACACATTGTGAAAATCTGCTTTAAACTCTGCGTAACCCTACAGGTTGGCAAACACCTTAGGCGACAACTGCGACTTGTGATTGATGGCCATTTAGATGTTCATCTCCATCAAGATCCAAAATATCTTCTTGTCCTTGATGCACTGTGCATCCTTGGTTTCCCATAGTAAAGCATACTTCACTGCTTTTGGTAGGTCTGGTGTGACCGAAAGGAATTGACTATCCTCTGGCAGCTCGCATGCCACTAGCACAATAAACAGCAAGAGCCACACGTAGTGGAACGTCTTGCTAAGCTCCTGTGCCTCACATCAGTTCCCAAGGAACTCACCGTGGAGATAGTCTAACTAATTGACCTGAACTCCTTTGGTTCACTAGGCTGCTAGCGTCACGATAGGCACCAACACCTCATCAGCGCGACACTTCCTCATCACCTTCCTTGCTAAAATATGCATAGCCACCTTTAAATCAAGGTCACATATGTTGGATATGGCATATCCACACGACTTATTTACCAACTTAAACTTCTCTTTCAGGGCCTCTGTAAGGGCTTTCTCATCACCTTTTCTACCAAATATCATGGCCAAATTTTCTCCTATGTAGGGAAACCGTGTGATGTTGTGGATCAATCTGTCAGTAATGGGTATTAGCTCCTCTAGTCACAAACACCCATCATGCACCAAGCAGAGTAGCTTCTTGATGACCATGATTGTAATTGGGGTATAGTTGTACTATGGCACCCATAGCATGTTGAGAAGACCTGCCTTGTCTACTCCTCTAAGCCACCTCCGCAGTTCTAATGTGATCATTCTGGTGGTTATGGTGATAATGTGGTGCATCAGCTATTCAATCACCAAGTGTGGGAAATTCTCATGGTCAGCCAAGTCCCAGTCTTCAAGTTTTAACATAGGAACTCGGGCCAAGCATGGTCCTTCAAAAACAATCTCATCCAGTAGTAGAGGGGTTTGCAAGGGGACCTTTCTCTTGTCGATATCTTTCGGTACCTTGGCCTTGCCTTTGCGCAAAGGGATGTACGCAGGAAACCAAGTGATAGGGTCAGCACCCTGGGCTTCAACTTCCTCCACATCTATCCCCACATCCTCATCATCCATCGGGATTTCTTTGATTTCTTCCTCCTCCAGCTCTAGATTAATGGCTTTGCCCTTTTCCTGTATGGTGGGATTATCCTTCAGTGGGTTTCTTCTCGGCAATGCACGCACCAATATTGTAGGTTGCTTTCCCTTCTTCATGCTTTCTTTGGTTGGGGTCAGCTTTGGTCTTAGCGTCCTTGGTGATTTTGGGACTTCTGCTAATACTTCCGCAACTTCTGGAGCAACTTCCTCAGCGTCCATAACAATTTCTGACACCGACACCTCTGCTACCTCTTCAGTATCTATAGCTTATGCGGGTGCCAACATAACGCTTTCCAACAGCGCTCGCGATGTCTCTGGTAAGTTCACAAACACTGGACTCACTATCAAAGCCTCAAATAATTCTTTGTTCATGTGCACCTGAGAGCTGAGTAACTCAATGCTCAAAATGCCAAGTTTTTTTTCGCGGGGTAGCCACCTGTAATTGATACGACATTTTGAATTCAAATTAATCATTCCCCCATGATTCGATTCATTAATGCGGATTGGAAGCAAATTTTCAAGGATCTAACCCATAAATTTTGTCTTAAATGCCAGCCACCTGCTCCATTTGGCTTCATTTCTAATGTCAAATCATGAACAGTGACTTTAATGGTCACTTTCTGGCCAACCTATGCCATTTATTCCTGGGTATTGTAGCTCCCTTCATGATGTCATGAACCCTGTGACACTTCCTTGCTTCGCACAATCCTCTAATCAGCTCCCCAACCTGGGCAGTGTAGTTTATAGCCTCATGCCTCCTTTCAGCTGCATGGAGTGCTAAGACTAAGCTACCATCATATAATCACATGGTTGGGCCACCAGTGTATGGCTTCAATCGACTGCCATTCCCCTTTCTTGGGAAGGGATCTCCATTCAATTTGACCAGCTATACATCTCCTCCTTTGGTAATCTCCTTAATGAAATAGGGCCCTAACAAATGCATTTTGAATTTTCGTGGAAATTTAAAAAACTTTTTGTCATATAACAAAACAAATTCATTTACCTTAAAGGTATGGAGCTTAATGTGTTGATCATGCCATGCTTTTTCGCGTTGGTTTTGGACCTGTTGGTGAAATCCAGCTAGAAATATTTCTTCCGCAAGCTCAGCCAACTACGCAAGCCTCTCTTCTGGGGCTCTGGGATCCACCATACTTGTGAGTGCCGCTATGTGCAGATTAGGCACAATGTATTCCGTGGGAATCACCTTTTCAACACCATACATAAGCCTAAAGGGCACTTGTCTAGTCAACTTCTTGCATGTCGTCCGATAGCCCCATAGCACTATGGGTATGCACAGGTCCCAATCACTTCACTGAGCATTGCAAGCCTTGGTCAGTGCATTCTCCAACACTTTATTGAATTCTTCCACCATCTCGTTAGCCTCTGGGTGATAAAGCATGCTTTTTTTGTGATATACCTGAAATTCCTCTGTTAGCGCACTGATCATCTCATTCAGAAAGTGTGTACCGTAATCACTCATCAAAATATTTGGACACCCAAATCATGTCAATAATACTCAAGGAGAAAATTTGCAGTAGTCGCGCCTATGAAATCCTTCATAGGCTGTGCCTCTGCACATTGAGTCAAATACTCTGTCGCAATGATAATGCACGTCACTCCCGTCTTCTTCCCTTGGGGCTGGATGGGTCCCACAAAATCTATCGCCCATTTTTCAAAGGGTTGTAGTGTCATCTGTGGATTCAGAGGTAACTCATCTCTCCATGATGGCTTGCCAGTCCTTTGACATACATCACACACTTTGTAGTATGATTTTGAATCCTAATGGAAGGTTGGCCACCACAACCCTGTGCGTAGAATCTTCTACGCGGTCGCTCTCCCTGCATAATGTCCTCCCATGGTGCCCCCATGGGCATCCATGAGGATATTGATCCTTTGAAACTCCGGGACATATTGTCGCAATATCTCATCAGACACCATTTTGTACAGATGCTCGATAATGACAGAAAAGTCCTCGCACCACTAACTCCTTCTTCTGTTGGATGGTGTATCCTTCCAGGGCAATTCCTGTTGTGAGGAAGTGTATGATATCTTCAAAATTACCATCCGTGACGCACACTGCAAAGATTCGTGCATCAAGTGATCCCTCCTCCAAATTACTGGGCTTTTCCCCTATTTTGATGCGCGACAAATGGTATGGTCCTGCATTCAGTCATCCAGGCTTCACAATAACTTCAAAATCATACTCCTGGAACAATAACAACCACCTACATATTCTCCCCCCCCCCCAACACGGGCTTATTGACCAATTATTTCAATGCAGAATGATCTGTATACATCTTAAAATGGCCACCTAACAAATAGTGTCTAAACCTTTGGAGCGTGTATACCATGGCTAACCCTTCGCACTTAGTGGTGGAATAGTTCTTCTCCGCCTTGGATAACCTCTTGCTTGCAAACGCTGTAGGATGGTCCAAGCCTCCTCTGCCAGCCTATGTCAATACTGCTCCCAGCAATATACATGACGCGTTAACATGTACATGAAACACCTTCTTCCAATCTGAGAAGACTAAAATTAGCCCGTTGACCATATTTTCCTTCAATATATCCAAGCTCTTCTTACAGTGCTTATTCCGGCAGAATGTGACATCATTTTTCAACAAATTCTCCATATGCGTGATGATCTGGGCATAGCCCTTGATAAACTTTTTGTAATATCTAGTATGCCCTAAGGTAGCACACAACTGTTTCACACTCCTCAGTGCTTCTAAGTTAAGTATCATAGCGATCTTCATGGGATCTACCATCATTCCCTTTCTACAAACCACATGACCCAATAAGCTCCCAAAAGGAACACATAACAGGAATTTCTTCAGATTAAGTGTGATCTGGTATCTTTGACAGGTATCTAGCATTAGGCGCAAACTTGTCGCATGATGTTTCACCAACCCAAACATAGTCCAGTCATCAAAGTACACTTCGAGGAACTTATGGATAAATTCCTTGAACGCCGCAATGACTACATGAAAAAAAATAGCAGGTGAATTCTTGGATTTGAAATTCATTACAGTGTACTGAAAACATCCCCACTCAGTCGCGAAGGTCATCTTGCTCCTATCCTCCGACGCAATTTTGATCTGATTGTACCCAGAGAACCCATCAGTGAAGGAATATGCTTCCTCATCACCCACATTGTCCAACACTTCATCAGTGAACGGGGTCAGGAAAGGATCATGTACACAAGCGTCATTCAACTTCCTGAGATCTACGCATAAACTTATTTCATCCTTCTGCTTCTTTTGTTGTACCACCATTGGGCTTACCCAATCAGATTCTTCTATGGGCTCAATGATGCCTGTCACGAGCATCTTGTTTAGCTCTAAGCTTACCTTCTCCTTATACTTCAGATTGATATGGTAAGGTCTTTGCTTAATTGGCTTCGTGTCAGGCTTCAATGTGATCTTCATAACACCCAAGTCTCCTATTATCCCTTTTAGATCAATAAATTTGGTAGGGAAAAAATCCTGGTATTCGCAAAGAAATTCAGCGACCTTATCCACCGTAGCATCATCCCAATAATATCTAATCTTCTCAAATTTGGGCTCTGCCTCCGTAACAATATTCACCTGTTTCGTTTTCAGTAGCGCGGTTATATTAGGATTCTCAATCTGCAGCCCTTCAACCTCGTGGTGACCTTCCATTTCAGGGATGTTAACCTTTCGCGGATCCTCATCTTCTTCTTTAGCAATGACGTTATAGAATTCTAGTACGTGGCTCAGCTGAGTATTCCAATTGTGCTGAATCAGGTCCAAAGCATCCCGCAGTATCCTAAATATTTCTACTTTCACTTCTTGTAGCGCTTCGTCAATACAGTCAAACCTGTCTTCAAAGCTAAATGTCATTATGAATCCTCCGCGCAGAATATCCCATTCGCGTTGTACCATGGCGAAGCTCTATTTCCAAGTACCAGTTCATTGGGATGACATCTAGGGTGTGATAGAACAAGTGCACCCATTTAGGTTGGGGCTTCGCTACATAAGCCTCAGCCCACTTGGCTAAGTGCGTGCACGGATTTCCCTTCCCATCATATTTGTCTGTCATTTGTACCTTCAAATTTCCAATGCGTGTTGTCATCATCTTCCTACACTCGTGCCAATCATCAAAGCTACCCTTGTGCATACCCCACCACATTTCGGGTGTAGCACGTAGTGCCCAGTCCAAAGCTTGGAAGCGCTGCTTCTCTGGTACCTCTCTTTCGAATGCATCCAAAAATATATCTACATCATTTAGGCCATCAAAGGTGGGAAAATTTCTTACCTTGAATGACACACAACATAGCAACCAGGTCATCATGTTACAGTTTTCCGTGGTTACTTCATGTAACTGATTCTGCCAGTGCTTCAATTCTTCATCAGAGTCCGAGGTGCAGGAACTCTAGTGATCCCATGCAATTCGGCCATCCATTGTTGGATTCACCCATTCTTGGTCTCGCGTTGTTATCTTATATATACAGTTCAAATCATCATCACTTTCATAATCACTGACTGGTTCAGTATAGCGCAATCCTTCAGCAGGATCTAGGGGTACTATTACACGGAGCGATTTCTTCTCAAATATCATCTTTCACTTCTTCAGGTTGATTACCCCATTCATATTAGTAGCCCAATCAATGCCAAGGAGTGTAGGGTAGGGATTGCTTCCATTTACAATTTCTATTACATCAAAGTTAGCCAACGCACTCACGCCTTCAATATCTATAGTCACCCCTTGCAGCGGCCCATGGGGATGATCTTCTGTTGATTTTCCATCCTTAACTAAATTGGAGACCACTACAACACAGGTATTCCAATTCATTCCCAAGTTTGCTTCTGACGCTAGATCCAAAATGACCTGACCCATTTCCTATTCTCCTATCTACGCTGTCAGCCTCATCTCTCATCCTATCCTTGTTTTATGCTTACCAATGTTTTGTACCATGCATCATTCACCCGGAGTGTTTCCGACACATCCATTTATAAGCTCTTGTAATCCCTTCACATCCTTGCTATCGTGCAACAACTTCATGCAGGTCTCTAGAAAGGTTGTAAGCATAGAAGGGTCCATTTCCTCTTCAAGATTATCCTTTCTCCCTGAGGTGGAGGCCTCAGTGAAGCTCTTCTTTTCTTCCATGAATGTTTCGCGTGCATGCTCCAAATCAAATTCAGCCTCCTTCACTGGAGTTTTGCAAACCCATGCACTGTCTTCTGGGTGTTTCCCCTTATCATCCTCTATTGCAACTCCACTTCGGAGAATTATATTTAGATTCGGATCCTCTTCACAAGGCCCAGACCTCATCATCTACAAGTTCTTGGTAGGTTGAGGTGGTAGCCCCCCTTTGTTGTGTATCCTCACTATCAATGTAGGACAGTGCTCCATCTCATGATCAAACATATTATAATATTTGCACGATGGACGTGTTGGGTTAGTGCAATCATGGGCATAATGTCCTGGTCCGTTGCAATTGTAGCAGAATAGTTGTCCCTCACCTCTGCCAGGACCTCCTCCACCTCAGCCTCATTTGTGCCCCTGAGATCCTATTCGTGCCATCCCCACTCTCTGGTTAAGGGGTCATGTCTCTGCCTAAACCCTATAAGCAGGTGTTCTTTCCATCATCAATTCATAACTTGTGTAGTTGCGCTCATCATGCCCTACTCACCCACAAAAATTGTAGAACAGTTGTTGTAGTGTTTGTATGAACTTCTACGACAAATGATAGTTATTTATCATATGTTTTCCCGCTACCTAACATATAGCACACCACAATGCAGGCCTCATGATCGGTCCTGCTTGAGTTTCCAACCTCAAAGGAATTGGTTCTCCTCCTATAATACACTTCACAAAGACTGGGCAATGGTATTTTTCATGCCCCTGACCCTTGCATTTCAGGCACCATAACTCTTCACATACCTTGGGTCAAACTGTCCTATCCTGCTTCAAGCTTTGCATTTCAATTCAAAGATTTTGCAACTAATCATGGATCTGCTGAACCCCAAAATTCGGATCCTACATCAGTGTTTCATGTAGTCTCATTGCAATCTCCAAGGCCTCTGCCTGAGTCATTATGTTCTGTTGTGACAGCAGTGCAACCTTTAGGTGTGGCAGGAGTGAAGCCACGAACCATTCACGATGTTGTCCATCTGTTAAGTTCATATTAGCTTTGCAGATTTTACACTTCAATCTCTGATATAATTCTGAAGGTTTCTCACCTGGTTTCATCACGATTTCCTTGAACCCTACAATCAACTATGCCTCAGATTTAGCCCTACTGAATTCTTTGCTCAATGCGGTCTGGATGTCTGCCACTCTAGTGTTTGGGTTATCATTAAAGTACTTGATGTACCAGGTTAGTGTGCGATCCTGCAAGGCACTAACCAATGTTGCCTTATTCATGTGATCATCCGTAACGTCCTGAGATTCCCATACAACTTTCTCGACGAACCAAAAACTGGTCCATATTCTCATTTCCTATGCCTTTGAACAAAGGCAGCTTTACTGAATTTTCCATGCTAAACTGTGGTGGATGTGGAGGTGGTGTGGTTGAAGTCGCAGGTGATGGTAGTGAAGTTGGAGGTGGTGTGGGTAGTGGTGGGAGTTGTGGTAATCCTTGTCTTATCAACTGAATAACACTTTGTGGAGAAGCCTGCGCTACTCCCTCTCCGTCACCCAATGGAGGTGAAATCAATGGACTATATTCAGGATCCTTTCTTCCTTCGTTCCTATAAGTTTTTTCGCTTCCTATAGCTCTGAACATCAAGGTAGCTGCATAACTTGTTTTTCGCACAATAAGATCTTAATCCAGGTATTCAAAGACTTTAAGTACTTACCTCGCGGACATTTGAAAAATCCCCGCTCCACCTCGCTATAGCTAACTGAGGTATCGACCACAAATTCAGTCACAAATCCTCTGATGACGCGATCGAGCCAATGATTGACAGCATGAGCGATCTTATCCCCAGATGCTTCCAATCTCTGTACTAACTCCAAGGTCGAGACAATAGGACCGTCATGTCTCCACCTTCCTTGGTTATCTACATGCTTCACGATCCACTCATATAGCTCAACCAAAAAGGAACAGAAAAATATGTCATGGATCTCTGTGTATAGGTACCTGTCCAGCCACTATTCCTTTGTCAGTGGTGGATTTTTGTTCTCCTGCACCACGAATTCATGGACCTTCTTATTAACCAGTCTTCAAACTCTTTCTTAGTTGGATTCTAGTGATATGACATCACACATCTCTTATGCAGATTCTGGTCCTAGAAACAGAACCATTTGTTGGCCGAGTGGGGCCTGACCTAGGTTCAGTGTTAGTTAGCCAACCGAATCCCTACACTACTGGCCCTTTCGGCATCAACCTGTGTAGTGCGGACCAAAATCTCACTCGAAGCAGTATGGGGGGATGTTGGAACCAAGTTTCCGCACCCTGAGATGGTCATGATGTTGGTCTATTCCTTCTATTTCTTCTCTCACACAGGTCATTAAGTTTTGGGGCTCTATCATTCTAGCCCTTTATTTCGCCCTTCAGTACCTCCGCGAAGGGGCACAATTGGCCTTCGCGTAGTCTAACCTTCGGTTCAAGTACTTCCGCACTGCTAGGGTAGTGTATCGTGCAGATTCCAAAACTAGCTTAAGTGTCTTACTTATCTTATTAAACAATAATAGTTAGCACCACGTAAATAGATATCCTTACTTGTGTTCAATTAAACAACATAATTACATACATTTGTGCACAACATAAGCATTATAATTGAAATTCATACACAATAGGACAAGATGCATTAACAAAAAACAAAGACACACAATTTGTAGAATTCTCTTTATTTATATCTTCAAATGATTACAGACTCTATCTGCCCTGCGCACACAGTAGCAGGGATCTGCGTACTCAGCTGCAGACTTCCACCCTAGGCCTTTGCACACTCAGCTGCAGAGCCTCTACCTACACTAAGACCCAAAACATAGACTTCTCTCCTAATCGCTCAAGACTTCTTCTACCACTTATTACTTGTTAAAACTACTTAGGACTGACTTACTTAGCTCTTTTCATACAATCCCATGGTCCGCAAACCATGGGTAGATCTTTACAACCAACTTTACACTTTACAAAATAAGGGTGGACAAACCCATATGACTCATGACACCTTCATGCTCCACGACCACAAAATGCAGAGTCTTTACAACTTTATTACAAAATTTGACCCAAAACATGGCTCCTCAAAAGTCTCCTTGTGGGATCCTGTTCCCAACACCATGGAATTATTGTACTTTTCATTCCCTCTTGGGGACTACATGTTGGACTTATGGGTTCGATGGGAAAGGCTTTGCATCCCCTACTCAAATGGGAGGTAGCCACATCCATGAGGTCCATATGGCCATCCAGTGACTTATCAGAACTAATAAATACAAACTGTGGGGATATTGATCTTTCCATACAATTGTGATAACGCGTTTCGAAAACACTAACCTAAATTTTGTTGGATTGACGCTTCCCTTTGTTGTGCTCACTTGTGTAATTTTCTATGAGGCAGAGAGTTTGACATGAGGGGTTCTATTACATTGGTATCTAGGTTTCCACTCTCGATCCCATCATAGCGATATCCCTCTTTCATCCACACCTAGCTATGAAGCAACACTGGTAAGGTAAATCATTCTCCCCAGTTATCATCACTTTTCTTTGATTTATATCTCCTATCTTGCTGCTCGGGACAACTGACTAATTTTCCCTTATATGTACTAGGGATACTCTCATCGACGATGTCAGGAATTTCCTTGCATGGTTCACACCATTGTCTCTCTGGGTAAACCTCAGCTATATTGGTTGTGGTGCAATCCCTTATTGGTAATGCAGTCTTGATCTTCACGGTGTTCCAAAACCTAACCATTTTGTTTTTCTTGTTTTTTTGTTTTTTCTGTTACTGTGGTTTGGATGGCTTAAGAAATTCATGTGTGCAACCTTTAGCGGTAGTGGGTATTTCTCTGGCATTGTTCTTCTCTCCAATAGGGATTTAGGTATAAATATATCATTTTATCTTTCTTTTTAGGTTTTCTTCACTCACTCACTGCTACCTCCCACCCTCTAGTTATATATTTTCACATATTAAATTATGCATGTTGTCGAAAGTGTTGATTGGGTTTTGTTTGATTGTGAACAAGATGGTGTTCAAAGCTTATTCAACTATAAGTATATAATGTTCTGAGTTTGTTTCTAATTTTTGGATTTGTTGGCTTCCCATCCCTTATATTCACTTACCCTTTGCTTTTCTATCATAGATATTTGTCAAGTATGGCTCAATTCGATTAGAGAGCATATGGGTTTGCTCTCACATGTTTTGTTTCTATAAAATGGCCTCTAGCCTGCAAAGTATATAGGTTTTCTAGGCCAATTATGCTTGGTCAATTATGCCCTGTGAACTATTTTATTTTCTTCCCTTAGATATTTAAGTACTACCTAAATTGGAAAACAATGAACCGATAGTAATTGTCAAGTTCATAATAGTTTTTTCTTATTGGAATGTAAAATGTTTCCAAAGGTTTCTTTTTTTTCTTGGTTACTTTTGATGTGTGATACTTTCTCTTTTTTTGCATGCTATTCTCAATGGCACATGTATGTATGACACTGATATTGGAGATACGGTTTTGTTAGTAACCAATTTCTCTACAAAAATTTTTATATTGTTTATTCATGTAGGTATTGGGTCACCCTATTCTACATGCTACATACTTAATTTTCCTCAGGTATATGAGATAGTCGTATAGAATTTTGTTATTTCAATCTAACGAGTTATGAGTATACTGAAAATTTACCGTTACTCCTATTTTGCCTTTGGGGTCAAGGAAATGTTTGGATGTGGTGATTTTCTCATTATATCAATTGTTACTATTTTCAATAAGTAATTTGTCTACTTGTAACCATTAATTCCTGTAAGTACCCTAACTTATCAAATGAACAATAAGGACAATGGGTTATCTGCATAAATTGTTTAACCTCTCGGCTATAATTAACAACCTTTGTATGATATGGCTCTACCATGTGTGTGATATAGAAAAATTTTAATTTTATTTTGTCCCAAGGCTATTGTACAACTCACCTAATTCCCCCTGGAATTAGTGTTTGGTTCCCAGAACCACTTGCTTGTTTCTCGAGTGAACCCTTTCTCCATTGAGGAGGGACTACAGTTATATAATAATATTATTTGGTCATGTTTATGTATCTATATGATAATTGTGTTCGACATATATTTCATAGATTACTTTTATTTTTTTGAGCTCATGTATGCAAAAAAATTGTAACCTTAAAATTACTACTTATGCAATTTTGAGCTGACATTATCAATTTGGAAATAGCTGTTGAAAAGTGTGCAACAAGAAATGCTTGTTAAGAATACAACAAGATGATGGAGCTTAGTGGAAAGGAGTCGCCTTCACTAAGTGGTCCCGCAGGCAATTTTTGGCGCAAAGTCTATTTTTAGACTATGTCTATTTTTAGACATATGGATCATGGTCTATGAGATGCAGGATGTTGTTTATGGATGATTGGTCATGTTGGGAAAAAATAGATGGAATTCTATTTTTGGATCACATGAGGAGTGATCAGAGTCTATTTTTAGACTGCTAGTAAAAAATAGAAAAGTCAAATATTATTGTCTCATAATAATATTTAGACTATAAACTTTATCTTATCCTCTTGGAGCACTTTAGTTTGAGCTACAGATGTGGCACATGCAGCTATCAAAATGAAATACGCTTTCTTTGTGGGTCAGTTTAGGTATTGCATGTAGGACATCAGTTAGAACTCATGTGGTTGAGTTCTGTGGAGTTGGATGTGGAGTTGATGGAGTTGTGTTCAGTTTGACTTAGTTGAACTAGTTGTATTTAGTCTAACTGGCCAATAGACTAAGTGATGAGTTGTGTGAATTAGTTATTAATTAATTCACTATTTATTAAATCACAATGCAACTGAAGAATACATCAGTTAACTCAGTGCATGTACAGTTCAGTGTAGACAGGTGTTAGAGGTTGAGATTGCAATCAGTTGTGACTATAGCTGTGCATGAGACTTTGCACAAGCAATGTATTGAGTATGCCTAGTAGAATAGCCTGTGCTCATGTGATTTCTAGTGTGAGTGATTTTCACAAGGTAAATAGGAGTTTGGATCAGCCATTCATCATTCATTCTCTTGTAGGATTGTGCAGTGGAGGCAGGCAAGCAATGGAGGAGATTTGGAGATCAGATCTGAGCTGTATTGTGTGTAATAGGTGGAGATAGTGCTGGATACTTGTGAGGAGTATTGTACTATGTAATGTTACATGTTCTCAATCATTAATATACAGATAGTGTGGGGTTTTCAGCTATAATCTTTCCCCGGGTTACATACTGTGTTAATGTGTGCATGCGATTGATGTTTCATTTTTTTTTATGCTGCTAAATTGATGATCAACGTAGAGGAGGTTATGTATTATGCATGTATTCTGCAATAGTGTATAGTCGGGATAATCTCTGTTGAATATGTGTTTATTATTCAAAATTTCTACATGGTATCAGAGTGAGCTGATTTGTAGAAGAAGTTCTACATGATATCAGTGTTGTATTGATCATTAGATCTATTATTCAGAAAGTGTTTACATTTTATTTCTTCAGGCAGAGTCTGTGATCGGGCCAGGTAGCCTCTGGATTCATCCTTCTTTTGGAAGGTGAGATATCTGGTGAATGCCCATACAGTCGATCTCTGTACAGGAAATACTTTGTTCTCACGAATTTTAGATCAGAAGCAGTTGAGTTTTGAGCTGGTGGAATGGCACTCAAGGATAAACTCAGAAACATTAGGTGTGAGAATGGAGACAGTATGCCCTAGTGTCTCACGAAGTTCACCCAATGCCGGGATGAGCTGGGAAGTGTGGGGGTAACTATTGAGGATGAGGATATGGTGAGTCTAGCACTCCTTGGCCTTCCTAAGAGTTGGCATAGCTACCAGGACTCGGTGAATGGAAGGGAGAAATTGCCAAGATGGGAGAGACTTTGGTCGGATCTTGTGTAAGAGGAGATTAGACAGCGCACCAGAGACAGTTCTTCATCTATGCATGATGAGGAGAACTGCGCCTTAGCGAGTAAGGCGAAGAAGGGGAAGGAGAAGGGTTCTCTTTCCGAATCCAGTTCTTCAAATAATGGGAAGAAGGTTGACAAGTCGAAGGTGAGATGCTTTCATTGTCATGAGGTGGGCCATTATGCTGCAAATTGTCCACGGAGGAAATCCAAGAAGGGATCCGGGGAAGGATTTGAAGGTGAGGCACTTGCTTCACAGTTTGAGTTGGATTTCACACTCTTTGCATGCATGGTTTCATCCATGGTGGGAAGTGGTTGGTTTCTTGAAAATGGAGCTTCTTTCCACATGACCGGTGACAAAAGTTTGTTCAGTACTTTGGAGGAGAAAGATCTCCAGATACTCATAGCGATGGGTAATGATGAGAAGTATAGTGTCTCAGGTGTAGGCAACGTTATTTTTTAGAGGGAGCATGGAGCTCGCCTTACCTTGACCGATGTCAAGTATGTACCAGGACTGAAGAGAAACTTGGTGTCGATTGCGATGCTGGAAGACAAAGGCTATGATGTAGTCTTTAGTAAGGGAAAGGTTTTCCTTAGACACATCATCACTAGACAGGTGAAGCAAATTGGTTCATGGGTCAAGAACCTGTATGCTCTTGAGGTTCAAGATGCATGCAAAGCCTTGAGCAGTGAGGCGACTGATGGAGACTTGGTGGTTGAGAGGAGCGTATATTACCTCTCAACATGCGGAGCTAGAAGAAGTCTCAGATGATTGTGGAGGAGCCACGATTGGTGCAGCAGCTTCAGGAGGTTATGGAGCAGCCACAACAAGGGAAGCCGAGAGGAGATCGAGTAGAGACATCTACTCATGTAGAGACCTCTAGTAGGGGGAAAATTCGAGCCGGGTGGCCTGAGGGATCACATGCAGCCATACCTCCAGGTAGGAGGTGGGGTGATGTGGATTGATCGTCCCAAGGAGGAGGGGCAGGATCCTTGAGGTACCCAACCTCTTGGATGAGACCTTGCTACGGGAGCCCCAATGTGGAGTAGCAAGAACTGACTGATTGGGTAGAGAGAGATGTGGATGGAGCAGCAGAGAGAGTGACAGTGTAGGGAATCCCAGGACAGCGCATAGCATGCAGGTTGCAGCAATGCAAGAGGCACAAGTGTTTTGCACAGTGCTAGGTGGCACAGAGAGGTGTGTAATGGTGTGAGATGCATGGAGATGTTGCAGTAGCATAGATGTCAGAGAGCGAGCACTTGTCAGCAGCAGGTGGAGCTTCAGCATCAGAGTATGTTCCTAGCCCAACAGAGTGGTCAGTTGGGAGTGCTTTTGTTCCAAGTGTTGCTGGAGCAAAGTGCACCGGGCAGATGTGTTGCATGCAAAACATTCCAGAGTTACACAATCGGGTTTGAGAGGAAGCCTTTCTTATTTAGAGGGAGTGTTGAAAAGTGTGCAACAAGAAATGCTTGTTGAGAATGCAACAAGATGATGGAGCTTAGTGGAAAGGAGTCGCCTTCACTAAGTGGTCCCACAGGCAAGTTTTGGCACAAAGTCTATTTTTAGACATATGGATCATGGTCTATGAGTTGCAGGATGTTGTTTATGGATGATTGGTCATGTTTAGAAAAAATAGATGGAATTCTATTTTTGGATCACAGCAGGAGTGATCAGAGTCTATTTTTAGACTGCTAGTCAAAAATAGAAAAGTCAAATATTATTGTCTCATAATAATATTTAGACTATAAACTTTATCTTATCCTCTTGGAGCACTTCAGTTTGAGCTACAGATGTGGCACATGCAGCTGTCACAAGGAAATACGCTTTCCTTGTGGGTCAGTTGAGCTATCGCATGCAGGACATCAGTTAGAACTCATGTGGTTGAGTTCTGTGGAGTTGGATGTGGAGTTGATGGAGTTGTGTTCAGTTTGACTTAGTTGAACTATTTGTATTTAGTCTAACTGGCCAATAGAATAAGTGATGAGCTGTGCGAATTAGTTATTAATTAATTCGCTAATTATTAACTCATAATGCAACTGAAGAATACATCAGTTAACTCAGTGCATGTACAGTTCAGTGGAGACAGGTGTTAGAGGTTGAGATTGCTATCAGTTGTGACTATAGTTGTGCATGAGACTTTGCACAAGCAATGTATTGAGTATGCCCATGAGGATTGCACAACATATGCCCAGTAGAATAGCCTGTGCTCACGTGATTTCCAGTGTGAGTGATTTTCACAAGGTAAATAGGAGTTTGGATCAGCCATTCATCATTCATTCTCTTGCAGGATTGTGTAGTGGAGGCAGGCAAGCAGCAGAGGAGATTTGGAGATCAGATCTGAGCTGTATTGTGTGTAACAGGTGGAGATAGTGTTGGATACTTGTGAGGAGTATTGTACTATGTAATGTTACATGTTCTCAATCATTAATATACAGATAGTGTGGGGTTTTCAGCTGTAAGCTTTCCCCGGGTTACATACTGTGTTAATGTGTGCATGCGATTGACGTTTCATTGTTTTTGATGTTGCTAAATTGATGATCAACATAGAGGAGGTTATGTATTATGCATGTATTCCGCAATAGTGTATAATAGGGATAATCTCTGTTGAATATGTGTTTATTATTCAAAATTTCTACAATAACCTTATCCAGTATTCTTTCTTTCTTTTCCTTATCTGGTTTTCTTTCTTTCTTTTCTTATGCCTCTTGGTAAGGATATTTACCTATCTTATATTCAGTTAGATAATTGAATATAGCTCTGTTATAGCTCCTAACCATTATATTTGCTTCATTCTACAAAATTGGAGTAAGAACAAGTCTAAAAATAAAGTTCTTGAGTTCCCTCTATTTGATGAAAATTGTCTTTTCCCATTTCAATCTCACTATTCTCCAACTATTCCATAAACATAAATTTCTTTAATACCCTATATTGATAATTATGCACTACATAAACCCATGAACTTATGTCCAAACTGGGAAACCCCATGCCTATACTCCGTCTTCTACTCTATGTGTTTAAGCTTATCCAACTAGTAGAAACGAAGAAGGGGAAAATCTAAATGAGCAAACCTAAATCAAATTTCTTACATGCTTCTTTGGAGGAACAACCTCTTTTGTTGCCAATAAGTTGGGATCCCTCTTTCACTCCAAAATAAATAAGTGCCAATGCACAGTCCTATTTAAAAAAAAATACAATGAAAAAGGAAGAGAATGGCTTCCTACACATAGAGGTGAAGCATGAAACTCCACCAGGGTACTGTCTAGGCTCGCTGGAAGTGGAGAAATTATTTTGTTCCTATGTGACTCCACTGGGGTATTGTCGAGTCCTACTGGCAGTGTAGCAACACCAGAGATGAAAACTTATACTCTCAAAAGCTTAAGCTTGCGATCCAAACTACCCTTCCCGATTTTGAAACATTGTGATCTCGCTGGAATTTTTGTTGTGTTCAACTATGTTGGTAGAAGGTAAACCATGTTTGTCCATGGGGCAAGTGGGGAAGCCAAAGTGATTTTCAAAATGAATCAATACTCCATGAAAGGCCAAGGCCCTGTGCTGAAAATGAACCGAAAAGGAGAAGTCAGTATTCAACAAGTGTGTCACCAAGTGTTGTAGTGGCTGCAACAACCTCCAAAATGTTGGTCTGCATCCAAATTTCATAGCCTTCCTTAGTTTTTCCACTGATGGTTGCAAACACTTCAGCTCATTCCATAAGCTCTTATAGAGTCCTTACACCTTTTTGCTTATTTGACCAGTGGTCGTCTTTCGACATGTTGATTTTTTTATCATGCTTGCAATCTGGTTCTGGCGATTTTGAAGGTCGGTCTTTGTGTGCATGAGTTGCCCTCATTTTGTGAACATCATTCTTGCTCACACACAAAGTTGTAAGCATTGTCGCGTAAGTGTCATCACGATCGTTCGAAGGTCTATCTCAAGTGTGGCACTTGTCTCTCTTAACATTAAGACAGTCTCACTCAGCACATTCTTATCTTATTGGTTTGAGGTGTCTTGTCATTAAGTCATGCTAAGTGTTTGATCACAATGTCACATCTACACAAGTTCACTTTCTCTAGTACTTAGCCATTTTTCCTAAAAAACTATCCACTAGACAAACCCCTTCAACCAGACCTTGACTGAGCTGCACTATGTAGTCTCATCTCTCATTAACCTCACTCTATTTCCCAAAACTGCATAGTGCTTGAGGTTGTCCTGTGGGGTAGCAGCACTACGCAATCTTGGAAGTGAGTAAGTTGTCTATCTCCGAGAATTCCACATAGATTTTCTCCAAGCTTGATCCAATCTGCACTTCCCGCAAGATCAATTATCAAGACTCCCTCTGGTCTACTAGAAATCTACACTTCATTATAACCTAGGGCTACATGGCTCTCTAGGATTACACAGACATGCCCAATTGCCTGCCCTTCAATGCCTGCAGAAACTGTGTCGTCATCCTGAGTCAGGCCTCCTACTGGCTTGCTCTGCTCTGCTCCTAAAAGTTGTGCAGTTCTTACTGGTGCACCTTTTACTACCACGCTCTACATTTTCTCGAAATGGCGTAGTGCTACCTGTCATAAAATGTCTCTCAGAAATTCACAGTTGTGACCAACAACTCCCCGCAGCCCGATCATGTCTTTCTCTCAAAAACTATGTTGAATTGCCTACTAATGCCCTCTGCTGCCCCGCTCTGTCCCCCTCGAAGAAATTCTGATGATTCCCAGCTAGGCTACGAGTGAACCACTCATTGCTCATCCTGAAAATTGCACATAACGGTCCAGTAGTTCCACCAAACACCCTATCTTATCTTCCTCCCATGAATTTCATAGTTCTACCTAGCTCAATTCTACCTTGCAGCTGTCACTCTTGTCCCTGATTGTGCAACGTTTCCTTCCAGTGACCTCTACATAGTTTTTGCTGATAGTACTCTAGAGTCGCTCATCTTGGCCTGAGCTGTGCTTTGTGCAATTTCAATGTCTTGTCGTCTCTCGAGTCATCTGGACCCGAAACCAAGAACAATGCATCATGCTAGACTAGGAGAATTTTGGATTTGATGTCATCCCGTCATGAGCGAATTGTAGGAACACGTACATTGATGGAACATGGCGTGACGACGAACAGGATGAAGAAGGAGTGCATTTTAGAAGACTTTCTCATAGTTAAACGAACGTAAAAAGCACATCGTGCAATAAGCAAAAGTGACACATACATTGTGCCATCAAGGAAAGACCAAGACCATCAAAGATGCCGCAACACTTTGCCATGCAAAGATGAAGACACAACACACCTAGAGCACTCTCATCAGTCAGCAACATAGAAAATTGACATGGACACCATAGTCATCCAATACATGTCAACAATGTCATGTCAAGTTGTGTCATGATTTATCTTGACAACATCACTACTATGAGCCATACTTGTTGTAATCAAATGTAATGTAATGTGAAAGTCCAAGAGATGCACATATGAAGTTGAAGAGTCACGTTAGTTGAAAATTCATAGGAAGTTGAATGGTCATGAGGGAAGTCCAATAGTCACAAGGATTAAGCATCACCATTGGTTGTATATACTCCCTCATTGTATGAGAAAATGACTTTTTAAACCTTGGCTCCTCCCACATAACCTTGAGAGTCTATAGTTATTTCTCTGAGGAGTGAAGAGTGGCTCCAACGTCCCACTACTGGGGCTAGTGATGTACGGTGTACAAAGTTATCTTGGAACTTTTTTCTTAATTCAAAATCTTGTCTCATGCCACCACATTTTCATGCATGTTTTGTATCCGTTTGTATGACTATTCTTTAAACGTTTGTAATGCATGTTTTCTTAACCTGTATTAAGATAGTTGAACTACATCGGTTATTTTAGTTCTTACACTATTGAAGATGTGTTGTATTGTTTATCACTATTGTCTCGTCCGTATTAACTACTATGCAGGACATTAGACAGGTCATTTTTGTTTTCCTTGGTTATAACGACCATCATCGTCATGTGGACTACTCTGCTGGACAATGTATCTTTTTTTCCTTGCACTTTGTTTTTAATGACTACCGCATCCATTGTGGATTGTTCCGCTAGATGCTGGACATACTCATGTTGTTTTCGTGCGTGTCTCTCCCTGGGTAGCTCTACTACCTCTCATCTAGAGGCTCACTTTTACCCTCTCCTTCACAGTAAGGGAACCCAGACACAAAGTTACATTACTCAGTCACGAGGCATACTCATCTCGCTTTCTTGAAGTTACAGGCATAACACTCTCATGTGTTGAACAACAAGAGTTAAAGAAAATCTTTAAGATAATGGAAAACGGGCCATCGTACTAGATGGGACTCCTACACGAAACGGTGTGAGGTCTATTTGGGACTTCATACCCAGGAGATCCCTTGAATGTTGACGGGTCTAGCACCTTCAATAGATACCTAGGTGGTCCTCTAATAACATTCTGCCCAATGGATTTCTTAACAGCATCCTGCTATAAGGTCTACCACCCTTTTTGCTTAGGCATTCATGTTTTAGTTTTTTCGAAAAATATAATTTTATTTTTCTTTAAAGCATGTTTTTCTCTCTGTTAGTTCTTTATTCCACCCACTTAGTATATCTCTCCAACTAAGTGATTAACATAATATTTCTCTCTTATTATGTTAATTTAATTCCTTTTATTTTTCTCCTAGGGATTTTTAGGAGACTTTTAAGGAAGGTTCATTGTATAAGCTTGACCAAAACAACTTTTTGTAAGATGGCAAAATGTTTTCTAGTCTCTTTCTTGAATTTTTCCAATCAATTTATTTATTAATTTAAATATTAATAAATTAATTACATCATCACATAAACCACGTTATGGCTTCTATCTCCATTAAATCCAATAATAGTTGAATCTAAAAATAATAAGTGTTTAAAAAAACCACTATAAAAATATTACCTGAAACAATAAAATTGTCATTTTTGAAATCAAAGTTAGAAAGTGGAAAATTGAAATTAACCAAACTTTTAGCTTCATATTCATAATTTCAAATTCAAATTAACACAATTGAAATTGAAATTGAAGTTCAAATTTAAGTATTAAAATTTTCAAAATTCATCTTTACAATAAAATTTATATTATTATTTATAATTTAATAAAATTAGAATTACAACCTTTCTATCACTTGTATATTATATGTAAATTTTTATTTTTAAATTTTTAATAAAATTTTATTACTTCAAAATTAATGAAAATTAGGATTACAACTATTTTATTTCTTTTATATAATATGTAAATCTCTAATAATAATTAGAATTACAACTATTTTATTACTTTTATATAATATGTAAATCTTTATTCTCAATGGTTAGCTTTATTTTTTTAAAGTTTTTATATTATTATAAATTGAAATTATTATTATTAGTACAATATTATTTTTTAATGTTGTTGATATACGCCAAAGTACAATTATATTAGTAAATGTGGTTGCACGCCTTAGTATAAGGGCACTGTGTAGATGTAATGTAACAAAGTTTGCAAACGTATTTAGATAATATTTCCAATTTATAATACTTAAATTGGTAAACATTTACATGTCGGTTAAAATTAATAGAGAACAGAAGGTAAATGTTGTAGTGTCCTTAAAAAGTTAAAAGTAATCAAAATAATGAAATTGGAATTTGTTATATTGTGATTTTGTTTTTATTAATAAAATTAGGAATAACTTTTTAGATTACAAGAATCATAATATACATATTAAATTAAAATATATAAGTAGCAACAATAAGTTAAGGTCCATTTTACCTTATAAAATAGAATAATGATTATGTAACAATATTTAAAGTTAATTAATAAGCACATAAAGTTACAATATAACAACCTCCACTTTTCCATAGATATTATTAACTTCTAAATAGGCTTTGTTACAATACCATGAGACAATACCATGGTTCATCAATACAACATGCCCAAAAACCATCTTTGTTTCACACTCAAAATATTTTATAAATATTTTATTTGAATTTAATTTTATAAAATTTTATTATTAAATTGAAGAGAAAAATATTATAATTGTTTTTGAGATATATCTATACCTCTATCACATGAAAAAATTAAGATCCATTTCACCATATAGATTAACTTAATAATTTTGTAACCATATTTAAATTTGCTTAATAAGCAGAAGAAAAACTTATTAGTTACAATATAAGAAGTTTTTTTAACTCTAGATGTTCATCATCACTTTACCATGAATATGCTTAATCATACTGCACTATAGGCCAATACGATGGCGACATGGCCAAAAATCATCTCTCATTTCACAGTCAAAATATTTTATAAATAATTATTTTTAATTTAATTCTATTGCATTTTGGGCCAAGAGACACTTTTCATCTCAGAATGGAAGACTTGTTGTAATGTCCAGTTATATTATGTTATCTAAAAATTTTGACCCAGTCAAATTACATAAAAACAATATACAAGATTATTAATTAAAACATATTGACTCACTGAAATTATATAAAATAAAAATTAAACTAAAAAAATGTTAATAGTTAAACCACCTAGATCCATCTCAACTCTGAAATTATCAAGATCCTAGAGGGATCAAATCTAAAAATTAACTATATGTGATTATTAATAATTATATTTATATAAATATTAACCCAATAAATATATAAAATATTATATTTCATTATTAATATTTATATTTCAACTATAACCTAATTCACTTATAATAGCACATATAGTTATTATTAATAATATTTATTTATCTCTCTATTATATCAATGATTAATATATATTTGTTAATATATTAATACACATATGTTTCAATATCAACCCAATATTGCAAAATCTAATATTATAAACTTAATATCATAAACTCAATATTATAATCCCTAATATTAAACAATATTTTTAAATTACATTTTATATCTTTGATACTGTTATAACTCTTTCCTAACCGAGCTTTAACTTTTATAATTTCCAAATGCGCTCTAAAACTTGGCAATAACTGAGGGTAGTCATTTTAACCGCATTTTGTCCTACAGATGAGCCACAATTGCTGATTCAAAATTCATGGACGAGAATATCTCTTATGTAATCTTTTCCAAAAAAATATTGTTAAAATTACTCCAAATTAATTTACTTTCTTACTTTATTATGAAATGTTTTATTAAAACAATGAAATTTTGATAAGTTAGAACCAGGTTCGAATAAACAATTTGGGCACTTTGGACATATCAATTTACCGTGGCCCGTTAGTTTGTGGAATCCAACGTATTATTTTACCAGTGTCTCATACGCCCTTGTTCTCTTTAACTCCATATAT
The DNA here is from genome assembly GCA_031772625.1 of Pinus tabuliformis. NCBI lineage: Eukaryota > Viridiplantae > Streptophyta > Pinopsida > Pinales > Pinaceae > Pinus > Pinus tabuliformis. The sequence goes on along the minus strand of CM062812.1, from coordinate 577,893,625 downwards.
ACAGTGTGGTCTAGAACGCTACAATTTTAATAAATTCATCTTCGACTTTTTGCTGTCCAGATAGGTGCACACATAAACTAGTACAGTTGTGATCTTATTTCGTATGCCGAAATAGGATGAAAATGTGAAGGTGGAACACTAGGTAGATAATGACAATTTCATGTAGGAATATTCAATAAGAATTTTTTATTTTAACCATGTATCTGAGATTTACTATGAATTATACAGAAATAAAATAAAAATTGTATGAACTTAAAAAACTATATCCCACTTCTCTGTTTTCCAAGGCCATAAGTTCAGGATCCATGTCACTCACACTTTCCTGTGTTGGCCAAAACCCTGGTCTTGAAAGGTCTATCCTCTTGACCTTGTGAGCAAAAATATATATATAACTAAGAGAACTTAGAGTCTCTGATATTGGTAAAGATGTAATGAAAAATACATCAACAGATAGTGCAGGTATTGGCATTATAGTCGTCCGAAACAACAGGCCATGGTTCATGCACATACACATAATTTGGACGCTCCGGCAGCTTTTCTTTCTTATCGCCTTATGGCTTTTTCTCTTCTTTTGCAGGGCCCACGCTGAGCAGTTCTGTGACTCCAAATTTCCTCAGTTTTATTGTGAGATAGACAGGATCTGCTTCGCCAATCACTGTTATCTTCCTCTCCTTCATATTCACTGCAAGGGACTCTACCCCTGCAATCAAATATCCGACCATCACGTATCACTAAAAATTCCCCAGTTAACCTGCAATGATATATTGAATGAAGTTTACCTTGAACTCCAGCAATCGTCCGCATAGCTCTTATCTTGCTTTTCTCATCGTCAATCGCCGCTTTCAGCTCAATTTTCTGCAAATAGAAAAACACAAGCATCATCCGCATCCGTCAACAAATTTAAGAATTCATAACCTACAGAATCTCAAAACCATTGATTCTTCTTTAAAACAGCAAAGGGTATTTGGCATACCTTCATGTTTGACATCCTGCCAAGAAGCAGAATACAATACAAATTCGTATTGGGAGCCTCGTATTTCGTCCTAAGCAAAGCCCTCGAATAGTTACAGACTCACAGGTACGCCTTGTTTTGTAGGTTGAATAAATTTATATAGTAGAATTGCTGCCCCAACTTCGTGGAAACCTTCAATTTGTGGGCCGCTACCCGAACCAATAATGGATGGTGTACTTTTCCTCTGAAGTTAGACTAACAGAGATAATCGATCCAAATTTTTACCAGATTTAAGATTCAAATGCTGTAATGAATCATCACAGTGAAACTTGACTGCGAGATCCCTACTAAGTAGTCATCGAAAAAAGGGTCCTTCCACTCTTTTAACTTGTTCTGAATTTGTTCTGAATGTAAGTATGACCGGTTTTAATAAATATGTTTATCGTTACTGCCCATTATTTAGCGTGGCCAATACCATGATCAGATCATGACAGTTCCAGAGAACCATTCAGTGAATAACACGTTAGTGGAAAATCTCTTTCACGCTTTAAAGGTCACTCTGGTCCACAGAAACCTAAATTTGTCCCCATTGAACTATCAGATGGATACTTTGACACAATGGATTGCAATTGAAATATTGGAGAAGACCAAATATGTTCACAGGACTGTAATGATTTGGTCTCGTTGGCTCTCGTAACCTGATGAGAACAGGTTTCATCGTCACAAAGAGATATTTCCTGGCATATGGATATGGATAATTCTATTGTTAATTAATTTACGTTCACATAAAATTGCAGATACCAAATACCAAATGTAAACAAGCGGTCCTTTTCCCAGTCCCAGTTTGATTAGAACTATTCCAATCCTATAAAATTAAAATTAATAATATTTTACATTTTAATTTATTTAAATTATATTTTTGAATAGTATTAGGGAATTATTCCATTCTATGAATTTAAAAAATTATAAAAGCTGATTTTGGGATAAATGTTATGAAAATTAGATGGAATGTGAGTATTAGATGGAATGTGTATAATGTTTGGATTACGAAGCTCATGAGAATTTGTTATTTTTTTAGCAATGTTTATTTCTTAACCCACAAAAGCACTTAACATCTAGGAATGACTTAACATTATACCAATAACCCCATTTCCTCTTAATATTAATCACGATAAAAAGATGATATTTATTTTCTAAATTAGGCTTGATCACTTTCTAATAACATTTTAGTTTGTATTTCCTCTAACTCCTTGTTACCCCACAATTTCTTCTTAAATTTTGAAGTAATAATATTTTTAATATTATCTTCATTGTCCAAATCTTCTCCTTATCCCCACTACTGTAAACAAGACTAGGCATCCCACTTGAGTACAAAGTGGCCGTATTAAGTAGAGATAGAAACATTTTTTCAAAACTTTTTGGACTCAATATTGTTTAATTATACCTAGTCATAGCTATGCTTTGAATGAAGAAAATGATTACTTCAATCGAGAAAATAGGATAAGGAGTATCTTTTTTAATATTTCTTTTATTTTTGAGAAGGTAGGTTATAAATTACTTTTCGACTTATTCCATTTTCTTTATTATTTGTTAGAGACATGGAACCTCTAAACCTCACATCCATATAAACCTCACATCTATATAAAATAGTAAAAATCTCAAAAAGCATTTTCTTTTTATCTCATATCTAGAGATCCAATAATTTACTATTATTTTCAACTTCATAGTAACATTTTTATTATCCATTTGTTGTTTATTGTGTTCTCAACATTATAATTTTAATTGAGTTTATAATAGATATGAATTTTAAGATATTTATAGTAAATAACCTCTAAATATTTACATAATATTTTTAAATTAGAATTTACAAACATAAATTTTAATTTTAACTGAGTTTATAATAGATATGAATTTTAAGATATTTATAGTAAATAACCTCTAAATATTTACATAATATTTTTAAATTAAAATTTACAAACATAAATAATAAAATAATGATGAATATATTAAAAAATAATAAAATTTTATAGCATAAAGAATAAAATAAAATTTTAATATCAATTTAATAAAAAATTTAAACGACAAATATTTCAATAAAATTTTAATATTAATTTAATAAAAAATTTATACGGTAGAGATTTAAATAAAATTTTAATATTAATTTAATATAAACTAAAATTATACTTAAAATAAAATATTATTTATAAGAGTTTGTGAAGAAATTCAGATTCAAATATGTGACTTACCTTTATATTTATACATTTAACTATTATAAGATTAACTATAAAAATTAAGAATATTATAATAAATATGGTCAAATATAAATTAGTTTTCTAAGTTTTCAAATTTTTCATTATTTTTTAAATATTTGATATCAAACATTAATTTCAATAGTTGAGGACATAATTTTTGGTAAGAATTTTTACGTCACGTTATATTATTAATCTAAAAGATTTTCTAGGTTTTTTTTTTTTTTAAATAAATTTTTGATGTTTTACATATTATAATTTATATATAAAATAAAATTTTATAAAATCAAGTGTAAATATTATTAATATAAAAGCTTTTTCTAGGTTTTTTTTTTTTTTTTAATAAAATTTTGATGTAAATGAAGTTTTAATTTAATTTTATTTAGTTTTTTTATATAAGGTACAATTGGTTAATATTGTTAGTAAATTATTTAGATCTCAAATTGGTGGTATTTTTATTGCAAATTATTATTTTATATATCATTTATATTGATTTTGATTTTGATTTATTTTATATATCATTTATATTGAGTTTCAAGTCACCCTACCATCTAATGTAATTTATATAATGCATAGTTTGTTTAGGTTGTTGTATTTTGTTAATAGGTTAAATTTAATGTTTTCAAAGTTAATATATTTATATATATTACGTAGAAAATATTTATGTTAAAGATGATTTTTAATATATTATTATTTTTATTATTTATAGAAATTTATATTTTTTTAATTATATAATTTAAATAGTATATGAAGAAAAAAATATTATTGACTTTTTATATAAAATAATAAAATTGAAAAATAAACAAAATTATAATGATGGAAAACTAATATATAATTATCATTTAATAAAGTAATAATGTCTAAATATATAATCATTATATTTTAGATAAAATGAAATGTAATAAAAGTGTTTTAGTTAGGATAAAAATATATGAAAAATTTTGGATTGATCTTAATTTTAAATATATTAAAAATCTAAAAAAATTAAAATAAAATCAAAATTTCACTATATTGTTTTAAAAATATATAACAATTTTAGAACAATAATATTATATAGAATTAATTTTATTTTACTTGAGTTTTTTTAAGCTAATTTTTAGGCATACACTTTTCACTTCTAGTTATAAGAGCACTTTTAATTATAAGAATAAAGAACAAAATTTTAATATTTTGAATGATTAAAATGAGAATAATCTCATGCTAATTAAACTCTACTTCAAATGTCTTTTTTAAAATGGCACTTAAACTCCTAAGCAAACTTGTCTATCACATAACTAGGTAAACAAACTTGTCTACTAAAAAAGAAACATGATTAACTATACAATAATAGGGATAAATAGTCCACAAATTAAACTGTATCTTTCAAAATTTTGAGTAACTAAAAAAGTCTCATTATCCCAACAAAAAAAATTATTTATAAATTAATATTAGACTTGATTTGATTTAGTTTATATATATATATATATATATATATATATATATATATATAAATTCTAATTTTCTGTCGTTTAAATTATTTATAAAGACAAAAATAAATTCAACCTTAAAAAATAAATATTCAAATTGTAGAAACTCAATCACTTCAAATTACAAATTTTCCTATCTCACATCTCTATCTCTCTACTCGAAGAAAAATTTACCCCAACCTTTTCCCCATTTTCTTTGTCACGTCTCTAAACCATACATAAAAAAAAAATTACGATTACCATATAAATTAATTTACTGCGTGGAATATCTCATCACCAAGTGTTACTGTTCATAAGTAATGGTAACCATGATGCATCCACCAACCTTTCTACCATGTAACAATGTGAACTTACGCTGGTGCACTTACCAACTTTCATACTATGTAATAATGTTAATTTACGCTGTCGGCTTTAACATCTTACGATATTGGTTATTCGCTACAATGTTATATATGCTTCGTATGATAAATGGATTGACCGTATTGATTCACACCTAAACCCCTACCCCTATGACCCTGCCCAGTACATATATATTAATTCACGCGGGGTTAGGTGGTCCGACCGCAGCCATTGCAGGCGCCAGGTCATTGACAATCTTCAGAGCTTAGTCCACCGCTTGACAGGTGGCGTGCCTTGCCCAGCCCGCCATACAACGCCTCGGGATTGAGTATCTCGGTTACCCCACTATGGTTTCCCGCTATACACCGACGGCCAGGATCTAAGGCTCAGATCGAACAGATGGAAGGGGTCGAGGGTTTTAGGGCCGCTCAAAACCCCATAAGGTCGAGCCCAGAACTCATTTTCATCGTTCTCTTCGGCTTCTCTCGGTGCTCCGATGCCGGATCGAGACCTCCAGCTTCGGATTTGCTCCTCACCCATGCTCAGATGATAGTGAAGCGCTCGGCTTACACCTGCACAGGTAATGGTTCTCAATTTTATTTACAGTTTGCTTCTCGGCATGCTTTTAACTGTTACTGCTCACGGTTCAATCTCATATATTCTCTTGTTGGCAAAATGTGCAGATGGGTCCGATGGCTCTCCTCCAACTGCATCACAGCCCTTAGGCTCAACAGCACTGTCTCTCGACGGTCTCAGGTGAGTGAAAACCCCTCTTTACTCCTTTCTCCTGTAGATGAGAACTCAATAGTTCCTCGCTTTTGATATACCCGTGTGATTGAACTATGGCAGTCCGTCGATCGAGCACAGGTTATCCCTCCTTCGGTTCGCTGAGGTATTCCCATGCGGACCCTCACAGTTTGCATACGTTCGTTCATTATTGGAACTATATTCAGTACCGGGCGCACAGTCCATAGCGACCCGTGTGCTCCATCTCTTCCATTTATAGTTTAGTTTGTTATGGGTGTTCGCCCCTTTTCAGTATTTTAGACATTAGAGTTTCAACATTCGCTATTGATAATGTACAGGGTCTGGCCCTGGTGCACAGTTCTGTTACAAGCACAGATTGTCCTAATTTTTGTAAATTCTCTGTATATGAAATTGCATGACAATACCCATCCAGGGTTTTACTGTTAAGGCCTTTGTTTTCTTTTGGTTCATATGTATATATGTATTTCAGAGTATGGCTTTGCTCGAACCCTCTCGGGTTGCCCGTACTCTGAGCAGCGCTATGTGAATGGTTTGTGTATTTGAATACAAATCCCAGTTAGGGTTTCCTTATTCACTGCTCTTTCTAACTCTACCTGTGATAATCTGCTCATCTCAGCGATGGCAGAGCTCTAGATTTTCATTACGTTTTCGTTACAGTTTCCAGGAAAACGTTCCAGTGTTATCATATGTTTTTGTCAATATGGTTTGCTATAGATATAATCATTTTGCTGTAACCGACATATTGTATTTCTTTCATTTAGCAAGTCGATTAATATGCACGTATAAGTATTCCTACCGTCACAACAGGATTCCCCTTGATCTGTCGGCTCGATTCATTATCATTTATATGTGGAATTGATTCTTGGGTGGCTGTAGTCGCAAATGTTGCTATATAATAACAAGGTGGTAACTGTCAGAATATGGTTCGTTATTTCATGCATTTGCCGCATATGTTTACTACTTCTGAACATGGAATAGTATAATAGTTTTCCACTATTCAACAGTGTAACCATTTGCATATATTCATTTCGGTCTCTTATGTATATCGCCTCCAGACCTACCCCGGGTATTAGTACTTAGGCTCAAATTTTTTTCAGTTTGTTGATGATAGAGATTAGTTTGATGATTATTGGTCTGTATACAGGATTCTAGACTGCTGGTTCCATTAATTGTTTTTCCTGTCTGAAACTAACTCGGTTTCAGTGGCTACTTTGCATTATGAGAATCATTCAATAATCTGTGGTTTAATCGAACCACACTTGTGTGGCTACATTAACAGTTAGCAAGCTCTCGGTCATGCCTAACAGTTAATAGCCCGTCCTTACTTAACTACATCTAGGCAGTTATATCACTAACATAACAGTAATCTTGGAAATGAAACACAGTTGTCATCTAATCTCTGACAGTCTACTATTCATTCCTGACTTTAGTTTCAATGAAGACTCTGCAGTTGGAATCCATACCTGGTTCGCCAGAGTTATGAACAGATACTTAAGCAAGTCTTCTGTACCTTGATTCTGCTCTACCACCCAGCCATGAGATCCATCTCTCAGATGGTATTCTCCCCCCGAGCCGTCTTGCAGGCCTCAAGCCCTCAACAAGATCTGTGCACCTTGTGCCTGGTTATCTGGTCTTTACCAGACTTAACCTTTTCTTTTTCTCTTGCATTTCTCTTCCTCTTTTCTCAGGAAAGATTTCTTCTATCTGTCCCAACAGCACAGAACTCCCCCCTACAGTCAGGACTTTTCCTATTTTTTTGGGAGAGTAGTTTTCCCTCAGTTATCATAACTGATCTCTTTCTTTTAAATTCCACCTCCTAGAGGCTGTCAGCATTTCAAGAAGATATTTAAAATTACTTTAATAAAATAGTTTGTCACAGTTTTGTTTAAAACATAAAACAATAATTGTCATATTGTCTTTTACCACAGTAAAATCTCACATTTACATTGTCTGGGGTCATTACATCTCCCCCTCCTGTGATTAGACATCGTCCTGATGTTTGTCACCCTTAAACAAATTCGGGTAGGCTTCTTTAAGGAGGTCCTCATCCTCCCAGGTGGCCTCTTCAGGCCCATAGTGCTGCCACTGCACCTTAGCTTGGAAAATAACCCGTTTCCGCAGCCGCACTTCTCTCCGGTCGAGAATGGTCAGTGGTTCGACCAGAACCTCGCCTTCCGGCTCGACCTGCAATCAGCAACAGATTTAGTTATTTTCTTGTTAAAGAACAAAGCTTATCTAGAATGACCAGATTAATTCTTACCCGAACATTCTGCCATTGAATCACATGTTTAGGATCGTAGACGTATTGTTTTAATACGGAAACGTGAAAAACATTGTGGATCTTAATATGGCTTGGTAGGGCGAGTTGATAAGCTACTGGCCCCACTCTTGCCAGGATTTGAAAAGGTCCAAAATAGCGAGGCGCAAGTTTGGCACACCCGCTCCACTGCAAGGTACTCCTTCTGGGTTGAATTCTTACAAATACATGGTCCCCAACTTGGAATTCTTTGAACCTTCTCTTCCGATCAGCAAAACTTTTCTGCCTGTCCTGAGCAGCTTTTAAATTGGCACGCACCTTTTTCACCATGTCTTCCATTTCTTTTAGCATTTCAGGACCAATTCTTAACCTATCCTCAGGTCCACCCCAACTTGAGGGTGTGCGGCACTTCCGCCCATACAGGATCTCAAAAGGACTCAACTATGTTGAGGAATGATACCCATTGTTATATGCAAATTCGACCAGGTGGAGGTATTCCTCCCATTGAGTTGGTTTCATCATAACACATGCTCTCAGCATGTCCTCCACTACCTGATTCACACGTTCCGTTTGACCATCGGTCTGGGGATGATAAGCTGTGCTAAAGTTCAGCTGTGTTCCCAGTTCAGCAAACAATGTCCTCCAAAAGGCTGATGTGAACTTAACATCACGATCAGAGATTATTACCTTCGGAAGTCCATGCAATTTGAACACATTTTGCATGAAAATATGAGCAATTTGCACTGCCTTATACGTGGATTGCACAGGTATAAAGTGTGCTGCCTTACTTAACTTGTCCACTACTACCATAATGGAATCATTATTTTTCTTCGTTCGAGGCAGTCCGGTTATAAAGTCCATGGAAATAGTCTCCCATTTCCATTCCAGAATGGGTAAAGGTTGTAGCAGCCCTGCTGGATGCAAATGCTCTGCCTTAATCTGTTGACATTCTAGACATCACGCTAGATACTCGGCAACCTCTTTCTTCATTTTTGGCCAGTAGTATTCCTTCCGAAAGGCGGTGACCATTTTCTGGTACCCTGGATGCCCGGTATAATGGCTGATATGAAATTCGTCCAGAATTAGTTTTCTAAGACTATCTTCATTGGGTACATACAACCTTTTATTAAAATACAGCATTCCTGCATCATCTAGCTCATATCCCTGTTGTGTTTCCTTACCAGAAAGTTGTTGTACCTGCTGCTTAATCTGCTGGTAAACAGGATCTCGATCAGCCGCTATTTTTATCTTTTCAAGTAGGGTACTCTACCATTTACTGACCGAAATCTTGCACACGCATTGTACCTTCCGACTCAATGCATCAGCTACTCGATTCTCCTTTCCCTTGAGATGCTTAATTTCAAAGTCAAACCCACTTAAGAAATCTGCCCAACGAGCTTGTCTCGTATTTAAGGTGGGCTGGCTGAAATAGTTTGTTAAGCTGTGGTGGTCTGTCAGCAACAGAAATTTTCTTCCCAACAGGTAATGTCGCCACATTTTCAGTGCATGGATAACAGCTGCCAGTTCCAAATCGTAAGCAGAATATTTCTGCTCATGTTCCTTTAGTTTCCTTGATTCGTAAGCAATTACTCTTCCTTCTTGCATCAGCACTCCTCCTACCCCTTCTTTACTTGCGTCAGTACAGACCACGTAATCCTTATTAGGATCAGCTATACTCAAAATGGGCGCGGTGGTGAGTAAGTGCTTAAGCTGTTCAAAGCTCCGCTGACATTCTGAGGTCCACTTAAATATCTTTCCCTTCTTTTGTAAGGAGGTGATAGGGTATGCTACCCTTGAAAAGCCTTCCACAAACCTTCTATAATAACCTGCTAGCCCCATGAAGGACCTAATATCTGCCACGTCCTTTGGTATGGGCCACTCCATTATAGTTCTGATTTTTTCAGGGTCTACTGCAATCCCTTCCTTGGTGATTACATGGCCTAAGTATTGTATCTCCTCCTTAAAGAAATCACATTTACTAAACTTTGCATATAATTGATGTTCTCGCAAAGTTTGCAGCACCACTCTAAGGTGTTCCTCATGCTCTTTCCTTGATCGAGAGTAAATCAGAATGTCGTCTATGAATATCAATACAAATTTATCTAAGAACCGATGAAACACACTGTTCATCAAACACATGAAGGTAGCAGGTGCATTGGTCAGACCAAAAGGTAGCACCACGAACTCATAATGCCCATACCGCGTCCTGAAAGCTGTCTTAGCGATATCCTCTTCTTTAATTCTGATCTGATGATAACCAGATCGCAGATCGATTTTAGAGAATACCGTTGCCCCCTTCACTTGATCAAATAGTTCGTCTATCCTAGGAAAAGGATATTTATTTTTAATCGTGAGCTTATTCAGCTGACGATAATCAATGCACATCCGAAAAGTTCCATCTTTCTTTTTGACAAACAACACTGGGGCTCCCCAGGGTGATACACTGGGACGGATGTAATTTTTATCCAGCAGCTCCTGCAGTTGCATTTTTAATTTTGTTAGTTCTGGTACACTCATCCGGTATGGTGCCCGTGACACGGGTGCTGCCCCCGGAATCAACTCAATAGTGAAGTCCACATCTCTTTTAGGTGGTAATCCCGGTACTTCCTCGGGAAAAAAATCTGCAAATTCTTGTACCACCGGAATGTTACCCAGCGTAGCAGTTTTTCCTTTCTGATTTGCGTAACCCACCTGAATAGCATAAATTTGACATTTCTTTCTGATGCATTTAGCTAACTGGGATGTTGTAATGGGTTGAATCTGTACAGGATGCTTGATTCCTTGTAATTCCTGCTGCTCCCCACGGTCATCTTTATAGTATATGGTTTTTGTCTTGCAATTCACTAATGACCAATGTTTCTCCAGCCAATCCATCCCGATCAGGATGTCATATGAACCCAAAGGAAGTATGTTTAAGTCTGCCGCTATTGGCCGCCCTGCTATGGTTAGAGAGCAGTTATTTATCTTGGCCAAGACCCGTCTCTTGGCTCCGGTAGCTAACTGGACCAACCACGGATTCTTGAATTTTTCAGATTGTAACTTACACTGTTCTACTATCTTTGGGCTAACATAACTTAAAGTAGCTCCTGGATCAATAAGAACAGCTATAGAAAGGTTGGAAATTTTACCTTCAAATTCAACCATAGTCGGCTGGTATTCCGCTTGGCGGTCCTCCAAAGCTGCATTAATTCTAGGTACATTACGTGCCACGTCCCCAACGGTCGAAGCTTCATGGATTTGGGATATCTGGTCTGTCCCCTTTCGCTGTGGGCAATTTTTAATATAGTGAGGTCCTCCACAACCCCAGCATTGAACTGGTGGTCTGGTCATCCCTTCACCTTCTGGTCTAACAGGCTGCTCACTTACTCTAGATTCACTTATTGGCCTAGCCCGGGGCGCACTCTTTGCTGCAGATCTACTGTTAAGTCCTTTACCAGCTCCCTTACTTCCACTGCTGCGACCTCCCTTGCTGTTTCCAACCATCCGACTACTCCTTTTTTCGCTCCATCTTTTATTTGAAGCATCCCCCTTCTGTTTACTCTGCTGGTAGCAGATTCTTGCTTTTCGAATAGCCTCATCCATGGTCCTAGGATTGTCAAACTCAATCCTCTCTCTTATATATGAAGGTAAGCTGCTCACAAACCTTTGTACCTTGGCCTTTTCCTCTTTGATATAAGGTACATAACGTAGCAGAGAGGTAAAGCGGTTAATGAACTCGTCCATAGTCTGTTGTCCCAGTCTTAAATCATGGAACTCCCTTGCCTTCTCATCGTAGAAGCGCTCAGTTAGGTACCTTTCCTTAAAGTATTTTTGAAACTTCTCCCATGTAATGGTCTGTTCACTTACCCCCTTGACAATCTTGATTTCCTCCCACCACAAGGTTGCCTTACCTTGTAACTGAAAGATAGCTAGTCTCGCCTTCAAGTTATGATCATACTCATACAACTGAAAATATTTATTCATATTGATTAACCATGCTTCAGCTGCTTCCTCCTGTTCGCCATCGAAATGTGGGGGTTTAATCTTTCGAAATTCTCCCTGCAGCTCCATTTTCTGACGTTTTGAGGTTTGCTGCTCTGGTACATTGTCAGAATGATTTTCTTTGCCTTCTGAATTTTCTGGTTCAATCTGATAGTCTTGTTCTTCTGTCCTCCTCTGCTGTTCTGCGCTGGGGTTAGATAGAGGTGGATTTTGCCTGTCCGACAAACTCTTCAGAATTCTTTCTTGTTCCACTGTTAAACGTGCGTTGTCTTCTCGCAATCTTGCCATCTCGTTTTTCAACTCCTGAACAGTTTCTAGTATTGCAAGATTGGTACTTCGTGTTTCCTCACCCAACTGTACCCACAGCTCTGGGTTCTCCCGAGGGTTACTGCCGGTTCCTTGCATTTTGCTATCCTTTCCTGGCTTAACTATCAGTTGTTAAATTCCTGTATCTCACCCCTAAAGAGACAGAAACAACAGTCAATTAATTTATTAATCTTTATATGTATACATGGTATAATCTTCTGCACAAAGAAACAGGTCTTCCTTGAGGCCACAGTGTTGAAACTGGGCTCTGATACCAAACTGTCACGTCTCTAAACCATACATAAAAAAAAAATTACGATTACCATATAAATTAATTTACTGCATGGAATATCTCATCACCAAGTGTTACTGTTCATAAGTAATGGTAACCATGATGCATCCGCCAACCTTTCTACCATGTAACAATGTGAACTTACGCTGGTGCACTTACCAACTTTCATACTATGTAATAATGTTAATTTACGCTGTCGGCTTTAACATCTTACGATATTGGTTATTCGCTACAATGTTATATATGCTTCGTATGATAAATGGATTGACCGTATTGATTCACACCTAAACCCCTACCCCTATGACCCTGCCCAGTACATATATATTAATTCACGTGGGGTTAGGTGGTCCGACCGCAGCCATTGCAGGCGCCAGGTCATTGACAATCTTCAGAGCTTAGTCCACCGCTTGACAGGTGGCGTGCCTTGCCCAGCCCGCCATACAACGCCTCGGGATTGAGTATCTCGGTTACCCCACTATGTTTTCCCGCTATACACCGACGGCCAGGATCTAAGGCTCAGATCGAACGGATGGAAGGGGTCGAGGGTTTTAGGGCCGCTCAAAACCCCACAAGGTCGAGCCCAGAACTCATTTTCATCGTTCTCTTCGGCTTCTCTCGGTGCTCCGATGCCGGATCGAGACCTCCAGCTTCGGATTTGCTCCTCACCCATGCTCAGATGATAGTGAAGCGCTCGGCTTACACCTGCACAGGTAATGGTTCTCAATTTTATTTACAGTTTGCTTCTCGGCATGCTTTTAACTGTTACTGCTCACGGTTCAATCTCATATATTCTCTTGTTGGCAAAATGTGCAGATGGGTCCGATGGCTCTCCTCCAACTGCATCACAGCCCTTAGGCTCAACAGCACTGTCTCTCGACGGTCTCAGGTGAGTGAAAACCCCTCTTTACTCCTTTCTCCTGTAGATGAGAACTCAATAGTTCCTCGCTTTTGATATACCCGTGTGATTGAACTATGGCAGTCTGTCGATGGAGCACAGGTTATCCCTCCTTCAGTTCGCTGAGGTATTGCCATGTGGACCCTCACAGTTTGCATAAGTTCGTTCATTATTGGAACTATATTCAGTACCGGGCGCACAGTCCATAGCGACCCGTGTGCTCCATCTCTTCCATTTATAGTTTAGTTTGTTATGGGTGTTCGCCCCTTTTCAGTATTTTAGACATTGGAGTTTCAACATTCGCTATTGATAATGTACAGGGTCTGGCCCTGGTGCACAGTTCTGTTACAAGCACAGATTGTCCTAATTTTTGTAAATTCTCTGTATATGAAATTGCATGACAATACCCATCCAGGGTTTTACTGTTAAGGCCTTTGTTTTCTTTTGGTTCATATGTATATATGTATTTCAGAGTATGGCTTTGCTCAAACCCTCTCGGGTTGCCCGTACTCTGAGCAGCACTATGTGAATGGTTTATGTATTTGAATACGAATCCCGGTTAGGGTTTCCTTATTCACTGCTCTTTCTAACTCTACCTGTGATAATCTGCTCGTCTCAGCGACGGCAGAGCTCTAGATTTTCATTACGTTTTCGTTACAGTTTCCAGGAAAACGTTCCAGTGTTATCATATGTTTTTGTCAATATGGTTTGCTATAGATATAGTCATTTTGCTGTAACCGACATATTGTATTTCTTTCATTTAGCAAGTCGATTAATATGCACGTATAAGTATTTCTACCATCACAACAGGATTCCCCTTGATCTGTCGGCTCGATTCATTATCATTTATATGTGGAATTGATTCTTGGGTGGCTGTAGTCGCAAATGTTGCTATATAATAACAAGGTGGTAACTGTCAGAATATGGTTCGTTATTTCATGCATTTGCCGCATATGTTTACTACTTCTGAACATGGAATAGTATAATAGTTTTCCACTATTCAACAGTGTAACCATTTGCATATATTCGTTTTGGTCTCTTATGTATATCGCCTCCGGACCTACCCCAGGTATTAGTACTCAGGCTCGAATGTTTTTCAGTTTGTTCATGATAGAGATTAGTTTGATGATTATTGGTCTGTATACAGGATTCTAGACTGCTGGTTCCATTAATTGTTTTTCCTGTCTGAAACTAACTCGGTTTCAGTGGCTACTTTGCATTATGAGAATCATTCAATAATCTGTGGTTTAATCGAACCACACTTGTGTGGCTACGTTAACAGTTAGCAAGCTCTCGGTCATGCCTAACAGTTAATAGCCCGTCCATACTTAACTACATCTAGGCAGTTATATCACTAACATAACAGTAATCTTGGAAATGAAACACAGTTGTCATCTAATCTCTGACAGTCTACTATTCATTCCTGACTTTAGTTTCAATGAAGACTTTGCAGTTGGAATCCATACCTAGTTCGCCAGAGTTATGAACAGATACTTAAGAAAGTCTTCTGTACCTTGATTCTGCTCTACCACCCAGCCATGAGATCCATCTCTCAGATGGTATTCTCCCCCCGAGCCGTTTTGCAGGGCTCAAGCCTCAACAAGATCTGTGCACCTTGTGCCTGGTTATCTGGTCTTTACCAGACTTAACCTTTTTTTTTTCTCTTGCATTTCTCTTCCTCTTTTCTCAGGAAAGATTTCTTCTGTCTGTCCCAACAGCACAAAACTCCCCCCTACAGTCAGGACTTTTCCTGTTTTTTTGGGAGAGTAGTTTTCCCTCAGTTATCATAACTGATCTCTTTCTTTTAAATTCCACCTCCTAGAGGCTGCCAGCATTTCAAGAAGATATTTAAAATTACTTTAATAAAATAGTTTGTCACAGTTTTGTTTAAAACATAAAACAATAACTGTCATACTGTCTTTTACCACAGTAAAATCTCACATTTACATTGTCTGGGGTCATTACATTCTTGCTATGCCAATGCTCTTTAAACAGTTTGGGGCCATACATGTCCCCTAAAGTTATTGGTTCAAAGTATTTATTGAGTCGCACATATCTCCTAAACTTAATTTGGTTGGGGAGTCCAAATTTAATTTTTGATTCTAAACTTATTAAATTTAATTAGTCTCTCTTAAAACGAGGTAATTTGCCAATGCGGATTACTTCGAGCCACACATTTACCCAGAAAAGTGCAAAAAGGAGGAGAAAATCGTTGTGCTGGGAGGCAAACTCGCGACGAGTGGTAAACTATTTTGTATTACAGAAACAACAACGCCCAGATGCTATAAACGGGAGAGATATCACCGTTCATGCCCGTGCCTTAGCTGGGCCACAGTCACGTCACTAGGTTTGGCTCATGATGCCAAATCACTAAGTTCAATGGCACTTGCCTTGCAAGATGAGAGATCTCAATAATTGCCAAATCGTTGCTTTCATTGTAAAGGGAGCAACAAATTGTTGAGTCGACGAGTGAAAGGAAAATCAATTAGTTGGAGTGACGATTATTCTCTGAGGTAAGCGATTTGTCTTTGTCTGTACTTCTTGTTTTTTATTTGGGAAAGCATGTCCATGACTGAAGGGGCACCCAGGGCCGCCACGCCTTTGCTTTAGACAAGACACAGTCACGATCGTTGAGTTTAATTGGAGAGCTTTCCCAGACGTTGCTTACCAACTCGCGGTTGCATGTATTAACTTTTCGATTGTCTCCGAGGTAAGGTTAACTAAGTTAAATAATTGTTAAACTAATCCCAGGATTTTATTGTTAATTATTTTAATGTTCTGTTACCGGAGACAAGAAGAGAAATTGACAATCTGGAAACTCTAAGTTGGGGTTGAGAGGCGATATCAATGGGATTCTAAAATTATCAATGAGTATCTATTTAGGTTGTTGACCCTCGTAACACTAGAGGATTGAAGAGACTATTTAAACATAGTTGCATTATATTAACAAATGAGACATAAATTCTGTGTGTATGTAGTCTAGGTTTATAGTGACAGCTAGTTAGATTTGATCCTAGGTCTGTTGAGATAACTCTCACCAATTATCGATTACCCTAGATTTAAAAAAACAAAACAAATAAAAATTCTTTTTGAGTTGGTTTTGAAGATTCTTTTTGGATTGATTAGGTTGAGAGACCTAATGTGTTTATCTTTTTGAAAAATATCAAGAGAATATTGAGAAACCAGCACTTTACCTTAACAAACTGGCCCATATGAAGGACACATACAATGCTACTAGTACAGTGTTGTACGCCCTAGATCAAGTGCTAGACACCAAGACTCCTTTTGATCATTTGACATTGAATGATACACCTTCGCCAATTTTTTAGTTTTCTATTTTGTGCCTAGTAATAAGGTCTTTTGTTATTTTTTTGTAATCTAGATTTAATGGATCCTAAAAAAGCCATCCACCAATCCTTGGTGGATAAATCTAACAATTATAGATATTCTGGTAATATGAAACATTAATTTAAAAAAACATATTGTTAGACTCGAAAAAACTTGTCATTTATTGGATTGATGGTTAAACCATGGACAATTCGGGGAAAATAATTGAGAGTTTAATGATGATTAAAAGGTTGAAATTAAAAAAGTTTCGAAATATTTGCAAAATTATGAGTTTTTATTTTTATTTTTTTTTATTTTATTGTATTTCATCAAAATTCTAGTGGTTTTCAAATGTCGCTCTACTTTTGAAACACAAATAATATTTTAAAAAAATTGTTAAATAATATCCGCACAATAAACCATTTCTGGACCTTAATAATCAGAATCATCGTTATTTATAAACATTAAAGCTCAATACAACAGAGGGTCTTAAAGCCATCCACCCTATCTCTTTCATTTTATCGATAACCGGTGCTAACATTACATAAACACTTGGTGTAATACCAATCGTTGGTGATTAATAATTAATATTAAAAACCACTTATTTAACATGGATAAAACAAAGCACTTCATTGTAATTCATATATACATATATGACCATTATGAGGCTTTTATAATATCGTATTCATAATTGCCATGTTTTGGAAATAAGAAATTAATGTTTTTTTAAAGATAAAAAAAGATATTGTAATCAAGTTATTATAATTGAAATACATTATAAGTTTCATAATTCATTTATATATTTGATTTTAAGATAAAATAGTATTGGGATATTTTTTTAATATTCAAAAGAATTTAAATAATATTTTAGTATATTTTTAAGATTTAATAAATATTAATTGTTATTGTTATTTATCAATTAGTAAATACCAAAGTAAAGTTCTTTTTTTTTAAATTATATAAATCTTACTCTAATTTTTTTTATTTATAAATCATTCACGTTAATTTTTTTATTTATAAATTATAGAATGTGATGACCTCTAGTAATTTTGATGTGACTTACTAAGGTATTGTAGTTAAATAATTTGGTTCTGAAGTTGTGGTTGAAGAGATATGCTAGAGCAAGCATACACAACATGGTTATTTCTTTTGTTAACCATGGTTGAAGAGCAATGCTAGAGTAAGAATACCCTATGTGGTTGGACATTTATGAGTAGTTGTCTACTCATGCTCCTTCGGGAAACAAAAACCTACAAAGAAAGGGCCAACAGCATATGATGAACCTGAGTTGAGGAGGAGGAAAGAAATGAGAGAGGTAGAGATGAATCAAAAAGATGGTTGGCCAATAAAGTTTGTTCTCGATTTGTGACTCATAGTGTAAATCTATTTCTAAGTTTAGTAGTGACCAGATAACTTAAAAGAAACTATAACAAAGTGATTCTGAAACTACTTGGGAATTGCTGGCTCGGGGGAGAGGTGCAGTGAGGCGGTTGACCTCATGGTTAGGAGGAGCATTGCTCATCCTGGTAACTCGTAGGCTCGCAGAGAGGAAGAATAATTAATTGTGAAATTATGAAATAATTTGTATATGAAAATATAAATAAAGGAATTTAGCAATTCTATTTTCTTGCATAACAATATAAGTTTGTATTTTGTTGTTTGTCGTGAGTTAGTGAACTATAGGAATATACATATAATGCCTTAAATTATGTGTAATTGATAAAATAAAAACAAAGGAGACAATAAAATTGGGTCCTAGGGGGGTGTTGTGTGTAGAATAAACAAAATCGGATGTGAAATCAACTAATCTAGAAGTAGGCTAGTTCTGAATCTTTATAGTTTAATGTAACCACTACATAATATCTGGGTAGGGCAAACCCTATATTAAATAAATAAATAAAAACATTACAGTATCATTTTCGAAATACAGATCTTTCTGAGTACTAGAATTAAATAACTAACTTTAGTCAACTAGAGATATTATTTATCTTTCAGTGTTTTCGAGTTATAGACTAATTAAAAGAAAAATGGATTCCACTGTGAAGGCGGAAGTAGAACGAGAGTCTAATATTGTACGACATGTAAATATCTAGACTGAAACTATGGAAGTTGTGTATTCAGTGCTGAACAATCAAGGAAAGTAATTAATCACAAGAAGGAGAGGAATATTTTGTCCCAGAACATTATTTTCAATTCCAAAACGTAATAGTAAATACAGTAATTTGATTATGGAAATACCTTGAACCCATATAGGGAACTGATTGTAATAAACAAACTAAATTCACTCAAAACCCAAATCGGGTATAGGCACTATATAAGTTAAACAATAAATCAAATAAGTTAAGAAACTTCATCAACTGTGCCTACAGTGTAAAATCCAACACAATAACTTATAGTCAAAAGAAAGCCATGGACGAGAAAGCCTTATAGTTAAAAGAAAAACTGTCATGCCATATTCAGATGGTCGAAAGAAAAATTGTCAATTCCATTATTGGACCCATTTTAATTATATTATGATTGGTGACTTGATATAAACCCAAAACCTTCCCCTATATGCTCAGCTACAACTATCATCACTAGTGGAAAGCCCCCGCTTTAAGAGAACTAGTGTTACCTAGAATCATTCTCAACAAATGGGGCATTGGAGCCATCACCACATTTCTCGAAGAACATACTCATGGACCGAATGCCTACAGGTAAAAGAAAACAGAATTCCATGAGATGTAGCAATAAGGGTTTATCCAGTAAACAATTTGACTAAATACCCTGACTTGAAGCATAGCAAAAGAATACCTACCTCTATGATGAAGGGCTTTGTCTGAACAGAGTAAGCCAAAGATGGCAGAATTCCTCTAAGAAAGAGGAAAATATTGACTAGTAGAGGACACCATTTGCTCGCCAACCTTTTCCGTCACAAAACCTCATTGATCATATCATTGTCAAGGCATGCCATAGAGATGAGACCATAACTATAGCGTATGGAATGAAATTCATAAAAATCATGTTTCAACTATAAAATCCCAAGCAGACCCATTATACTATCGCTTGGAGGAAATGGAGTGGTCATGGGAATCAAATGAATTTACCTGAATAGTGATTGTAATCCCTGCACTAAAGTTTCCCAAAACCCTCTAATGAACAATGTAAATGAACCAAGACTGGAGTTGACAATCTAGGTTGTTACCAAAAACTTCTTTGGATGAATCTATTATATCTGTAGTGTGGCATCAACAGAGGGTTGTCAATGTAGCCCAAATCTCAAGGAAAGCACTGCCAAATGTGGCGCTAACACAAATACTCTCGAAGTTAAGTTTCCCAAAACCCTACTATAGTAACTTGTGTCGGGTAGATTACAAGTTGGGTGAAATTAATTGTTCCGTTAAATAAGTGTGCAAACAGAAAAAAAGAGTGAACCATAGTTATTATTGTAAAATGAAACCTCATAGTTAAACCATATGCAATATGTTAAAATAAAATCAATTGGTTAAATATTAATGGGTGTAATTATTGAATATAATTGAATTACCTTTTCATAATGAATCCATAGAGGTGAGGATAGTTTTAAATAGAGGAGGAATGACTTGTTATAGAGTTTTACGAACCCAACGTTTCAGACTACCAAGTGAGTCCATCATCAGGGGATGCATCAATAGATATTCTAAGATATTAATGATGTATCCATGAGCTATAATTTAGGGTATATATATAGGTTATGAAAGAATTAATCTAAGAAATTAGGTCGGTCATTATCCAATTATTTGTTAATATTCATATTTTTATTTATTTATTTATTTTCTTTTTCTTTTTTAATTAATTATTAATTATTTAATTAATTTGTTTAATTAATTAATTAATTAATTAATTTGTTTAATTAATTAGTTAAGTTGTTTAATTAATTAATTAATTTGTTTAATTAATGAATTAATTAATTAATTGTATAATTGATTAATTAAATAATTTGTTTAATTAATTAATTAATTTGTTTAGTTAATTCTTGATTAATTCCCTAATTAATTAGAATATCTATCAACGCATCCCCTGATGATGGACTCACTTGGTAGTCTGAAACATTGGGTTCATAAAACTCTATAATAGGTCATTCCTCCTCTATTTAAAATTACCTTTTTATGCCAGATAATAATAAAAAAATGTTTTGCTTAGTAGGTATGTCGCAGGTGGTATCATAGTAAGATTTCACACTAAGGGCCTGATTGGATGTTACAAAAATATTCCTTGTGTGTGTTCGTGGAGAGAGGGAGAAGAAGATAAATTATCATGAGATGGAGAAGTGGACTTACCTTATATACACCCTTAGCGAGGCCAAGTGAAAAGCGTGAATCGATACCAGTAGAAGTAGCAAACCCTGAGTTATGGGTTCAACTCGCAAGTGAATCACATAACAGAGGTGCTGCAATGATGGAAAAAATCCAACAGGTTCAAGAAGTAATGGCGACTCTTCGAGAAGAAAATGAAGGACTTGTATGTGAACAAGAATATATCATCAAAATCTTCACAGATAAGAAAAGTCATCAAAATTCAAATCCAAGTTCTGATAATGGCAATTGAGTCAATTATCATCGAAGAAGAGAGGACTCTATCCCAGAAGGAAGCCAGACCCAGGAATCTGGAGGTAATAAAAAAACACAGGATAAAGAATTGAGGAGACCTCTGACAGTGATGAACGTAAAAAGGTAAAGAGACGGAAGGTTGAGTTACAAGGAGAATTTAAAAAAATTCATCCCCCAACTTACAGTGGTGAAAGTGAGGAAGTTGTTGAATCTTGGTTAATGAACATAACCAAATACTTCCAGATCTACGATTATGAAGAAAACCTGAAGGCCCTCTTAGTTGTTTATCAGTTATGAGGAAAGGTGACATTGTGGTGGGAGGAAGTTAAGCCAGTACATGATGTTGATGAACAATCAATCACCTGAGATGCATTTCAAAAACATTTCCAGAATAAATATTTGACAGAATGATTTTATGATGATAAAGCTAAAGAGTTTCATTAGTTACGACTAGGAAAATTGACCATGGATGAGTATGTGTCCAAATTTATTGCCATATTATGGTATGTAACATATTTAAGAGAAAAAAAAAGATAAAGTGTAGCGGTTTATCAGAAATTTTCCAACACACATAAAGGAGAAAATTGAGTTTGGATACCCTAAAACTATGGATGATGTTGTGCAGAAGGCACAAATATGTTATCAACAAATGCAACAAAAGGACAATAATAAGAGTTGGACAATGAAAAAAAGGCCAAGAGATGCACAAAATAATAGAAATAATCAAACATGTAACACCAAAAATACTTTTAAAGGATGATAAGGGAAATATATGGAAAGAGAACAGCAGAAAAGTCAATTCTCAAATGACACCCGACCAGGCAATCCATCTAGAAAAGAAAAAGGTGAACAAGGACGAAGCACGAGATTGGGGTTGTGGAAAACCACATTACATAAAAAATTGTCAACATCGTATGAGACTGGAACCAATGGAAAATCTACAGGAGGCATCAACGATGGGTGATATAGTAAGGCCGATACCAAAGATGAATGCAGCTTTCGAGGACCAGTAAGTAGAGTATCAACCCAGCATGATTGAAGTAGAAGGTAAATTATTTAAACATATTATCTCAATTTTGATAGCTCCTGGTAATAGTCTAAGTTATATAAGTCCTAGAGTAGAAGAACTACGTCAGTTACAAACCAAGAAATTTAAGATCCCCTGGCTAGTTCAACTCACCACTTGTGCCAAACAGTGGGTGGGAGCTAAGGTGGAAGATTGTTCCCTAAAAATGAAGAATCAAATCATTAAGGTGAATTTAAATATGTTTCATTTAGGCTCTTATGATATTCTAATAGGAATGGACTGGGTGGAATCTCACTGGTATTTAGTAAATTGTAAGGATAAGATTGTCAGTTATTTGGATGGAGGTGTTAGAAGAAAATTACAGGGCATTTAGATGTTGGTGCAATTGAGACCCATTACTGCCTTCCATCTGGAGAAGTGTTTTAAAAAAGGATGATGTATCTATGAAGTACAAGTTGGTTACACTAAAACTAATAAAGTGACTACCGAATTGAAGAATATGTCAATAATCCAAGAATTTGTAGATGTATTTCCTAAGGAAATATTGGGGTTGCCACCTAAAAGAGACATTGACTTCATCATAAAGTTATTACCCACAGTAGCCCCAATTTCAAAGGCTCCCTATAGGATGAGTGTACCTGAGCTTACAGAATTAAAAATACAATTCCAAGAGTTGTTGGATAAAAATTACATACGCCCCAGTGTGTCACCATCGGGAGCCCCAACATTGTTTGGTAGAAAAAAAGATGGCACCCTAAGATTGCGCGTTGACTACCACCAATTAGATAAATCAACTATTAAAAATAAATATCTGTTGCATACAATTGATGATCTATTCGATCAAGTCAAGGGCGCTAAGATATTTTCGAAGATTGATCTCAGACCTGGGTATCATCAAATCTGAATAAAAGAAGAAGTTATAGGCAAAATTGCATTCAGTACCCGTTATGGGCACTATGAATTTGTAGTTTTTCCCTTTGGGTTGACCAATGCCTTGACAACCTTGATGAGTTTCATCAATGGAATATTTCATTGATATCTCAATAAATTTGTGTTAATTTTTATTGACGATATATTGATTTACTCTAAACTTTTAGAGGAACATCACCAGCATTTGCGGATCATGTTACAGGTCCTAAGGGAACACCAATTGTATGCAAAATATAGTAAATGTGATTTTTTCAAAGAAGAGATACAATATTTAGGGCATATTATCACACAAGATGGCATAACAGTGGACCTAGAAAAACATAAATCCATCATGGAATGTCCCATTCCCAAAAATGTGTCTGATATACTGATCTGAACTTAAACAGGAATGATACAACTTACAGATATAATCATAAACACAGAGATGTAGCAAAAAAATAATTCATTTCATTAATAGAAAAATATTGAACTATGATTACAAACAGAATGGAAATAAGATAGCTTGGGCGATGGTAGCTTATCTCTGAGAAGAGATGTGGTGGCTACATGCCTCTAAACTACATTGAAATGATGTTGAAGGGCCTTTTTATTATTTAACAATAAGAGAAAACCCTAAACAACCAAAACCATAACCTGAGGAGATGTGACACCAAGAGTTTATGGCCCCCATTGGCATTAGTTGGGTAGCCAACTTCCTTTGGTCGTAACTTGGTCATATTATCTATGGTTAACACATATGATACCTCATTGAAAATATTTTCTCAGGACTACAATTGCCCATGCGATTGAGGAATTTTTCCAAAAAAAATGTTGTTTTGGGTCTCAAAATCGCTCCAGAAGTTGAGGACCGAAAAAACTGCCAAAAATAGTAAATTGTGATATAATTAAGGAAACTAAAAAACTGAAAGAAACAATTATGAGGGTACAAGTGGAATAGGTTAGTGGCCACCAATATCCACCTGGATCAGTCCTCCCCCCCTAGGAAGCAATGGTCCCCATTGCATTATGTTCCTCCATGAGATGAGAAAATTTCTGTTGAACTTGGTCCCTCGTGAGCCATTTTCCGTCGTGAAGGAGTTGGCCTGCTTTGACAACTTGATATACTTATATCCTTTGTTGCTAATTGTTCTTGATATGTATTTCCATTATCTGATTAGTTGTGGCCTGTTCCATGTAGTTCAGGTTGAGCTATGTTGGATTGAGTTGTTCTTCAATTTCATATGTGTCCAACAATGGTGAAAGTATGGCCGAAGGTGATCTGCATTGAACACTAAGTGCTAACCTAGGAACGGTGGGATGCTGAACTTGAAGGCATTTTCACCGACAGCCTTGGTGATATTGTATGGCCCATATCGAAGCGGGCGAAGCTTGCACTAGGGTTGAGCAAGGTACTCCTTCTGCAAATGTAGCCAAACTTTGTCACCCACCTAGAACTTGTACGACACTCGATGTTGATCATGGCATTACTTGTACTTAGCATTAGCTCTATCCAATATATCATGGACCTATTGGCGGATGTGTTGAATGAGCTCAATGAAGTTGTTAGCCCTTTCAACTTTGGACTACATGTGAGCCAAATCTACCTGAATGGTTGCAAATGGTATGGCCACATCAATGTGGCAGAATAGCTGAAATCCCACCCCTACTTGAAACAGGTTGTGGCATGTTGAGCTGTGGAAAGCTCTGTTGTAGTTGTGTTGGATGTAGGGGATACTTTCATCGCATGTGTGTGGATGCTTTGAGTTATACATGCATAGAATGTGTACGATCATCATGTTGACAACCTCTGTTTGGCCATCAATTTGGGGATGGAAAGTTGTGGACTTAGTAAGTTTTGTATCTAACATCGATGAGAGACTTGACCAAAATTCACTCCAGAATCTACTATCTAGATCTGAGATAATGGAATGTGGGATCCCATAGTGTACCCACACTCGCTCAAAGAATATCTTAGCAGTGGCCTCTGTTTTGATACTCTTCTTGTAAGCTGCCATGATGGTCATCTTAGAAAATATGTCAATGACCACAAAAATGCAATCGTTGTCATGCTTAGTAGAAGGAAGGAACGAAATATAATCCATGGAGATAGGTTCTCAAGGTCGATTGGGAGTAGGTAGAGGAGTATACAGGCCTTGCTTCTTGATGGTTGTTTTGGGAATGGCAGAGGTGGTGTAATATGTAATGTACTTCCCAACATCCTGACGAAGTTTCGACCAATAAAAATACTTCTACAATATCGCCACTATTTTCTATACTTTGAAATGTCTAGTGATCCACCTGTAGTCTGCCTCCCAAATCATCTTGGCACCCTCACTTGAAGGAACATAGATGTGTCCCAAGTGGCATAACAGTGCATCTTGAAGGTGAAAATCTGGAAATTGCTTCCCTTCTAGGAGTGTCTTGTACATCTTGTCGAATTATGGATCGCTCTTGTAAATATGCATCCGCCCCGATGTCTCGTTCCCATAGGAGTTGAGCACAGTGATTAGCACCAGGACGGTGTTCAACTGACATAATCAATGACATTATTGGTACTTCCCTTCTTATACTTAATGTTCAAATGGAATTGTTGTAGATAGGTGGACCATTTCTGATGGTAGTCATTCTGAAACTTCCCTTGTCACTATATGAACTGTAGAGGTTGGTGCTCTGTGTGGATGAATGTTTCCTTCCCAAAAATGTAATTCTTCCATTGACAGCAGGCTTGCACAAGGGAATACATTTCTTTTTCATATGTCGGGTACATTCATACTATGTCTAAAAGTGTCTCACTATGGTAAGCCACTGGATGCCCATGCTGAGTAAGAATCGCCCTAATAGCATAGTTGGAGTTGTCTTCCTCAATCTCAAATGGTTGTTCCACGTCTGTTAATGTGAGCACTGGTGCAGAAAAGAGGTGACTCTTCAACTCGGAGAATGCTCATGGTTGGGTTTCCAACCAAAATAACTTTTATTTTGCTGCACCCTTGGTGACTTGACTTAAAGGCCAAGTGATATGAGAGGACCCCAGCACGAACCTATGATAGAAATTGGCAAGACCCAAAAAGTTGTGGAGCTCTGTTAGAGTGGCTAGGGCTGGCCAATCCCAAATGACCTGTATCTTGGATGGTTCCACATGTACACACTACTCACCAATGATGTAACCTAGATATTAAACTTGGGTAAGGCCAAAGGTGCCTTTCTCCAATTTATCACATAGATTGGGTTGTTGAAGGGTTTGAAGGACTTGTCGAATATGGTGGAGGTGCTCTTCCCAACTCTCGCTGAAGATCAAGATGTCATCTAAATACACCACCACGAATTCATTGGTGAAGGATCACAAGATGTCACTCATTAGTCTCATGAAGGTTTTAGGGAATTTGTCAATCCAAACAGCATTACCAACCATTCAAAAAGGCCCTCCTTAGATATGAAGGAAATCTTCCACACATTGGAGGGTTTGATAGGCACATGGTGATAACCTGACTTCAAGTCAATCTTGGTGAATTATTTTCCCCCATTGAGCTAGTCCAGAAGGTCATCAGTTCATGTGATTTATTACCTATTCTAGAGAGTGATCTTGTTTAATGCCGAATAATCAATACAGATCCTACAGGTCCCATCCTTCTTCTATGACAATACAATCATGCTCCCACAGGGTGATGAGCTTGGCCTGATGTGCCCTTTCTGCAGTAGTTTGTGAATTTGCCTCTTGATCTCATCATTCTACAGAACATAGTGTCCATAGATTGGTCCATTGGGTAGTGGCATGCTCAGGGTTACAAGGATGGAGTGCTCGACTTGGCCGTGCACAGGTACCCCTTTGGGTGAGGAAAAAATATCCCTCTACTCCTCCACGACCTTGTCCATCTAATGCTACTGTGCAAAGGAGCCCTGTGTGGAAGCCATGGCCACATCCTTCTTCTTGCATTGGTGGCGAGTCATAAGAAAAATAAATTTCCTCATCTAGGAAATGATCTTATTGCATTTCTCTGCAGTGATCAATGATATGGCAATAGGCGGGCTACCTCCGGTATCCTGTACAACTTTTTAGCCAAAGTAATAATCACTAAACAAGGTCGAGACTCATATACATCATGTCGCTTCCACAAGTATGGTTGTCCTAACAATGCATGAGAAACTTCAAGAGGAGCAATGTCACATAGTACCTCATCCCTAAAGAACTTGATGTTGTAGTGAAGACGAAATTGTTGGCTGACATGAAGATATCGTCCTTGGTGAAGCCACCCAATGGTGTACAACTATAGATGTTTTGTAGTCTTTAGGCCCAACCGCTTCACGACCTCTGCTGAAATGAGGTTATTTTGTCTCCCATTGTCACTAGTGAACTGCAGCAGAGAACCCTTCACCCACAACTGTGAGTGGAAGAGTCGTAACCCGTCCTCTAGATCTTCAAGCTCAACTTTTTGGATCTTTATGGTGGCCACAGTGGCACTGGGCTCTGCATCAATGATATTCTTCCCTTTGCCAATTCCCTTATCGAGTTTTGATTCAAAGATAGAACCTGTGAATAGTTTGGAAGCCTTCAGCTTAGCCACTAGTGACTGCTTGGCCCGACACTCACTTGTATTATGAGTGGAGATCTTATGGAACTCACACCATTTTCCTGTGTCCTTCGTCTTCATAGTGTTGTTCTTTTCTTGCGGCTTTGGTAGGTTGTCCAAGGTAGCCCCGCCTTGTCTTTGTCCTTTGTTTTATGGTTCAGGGGTGCATTTTCCTTAATTTGGATTCATAGATCAAAAGTTTCACTTCTTCAGTTTAAACTTCTACTCAATCTTTACAGTGTACAGATACGTCGTGTCAAGCGTTGAGATGTCAAGGAATTGCATCTCATCTTGGATGTACTTGTGTAGACAATCGTGGTACTTTAGCACCAAATGTCACTCAATATCCTTGATACCTAGCTTTGTGTGAAGGGTATGGAAAGTAGTTGTGAACTCTAGCACATCTTGTTCCCTTCCCTCCTATAGCGTGGTCCACTTTAGGTATTTATCCTCATAGCTGTCGACAGGGTAATACTATTCCTTGATGGCATCTCAGAAAGAATTCCACATGGGTGTGGCTAAAAAAAAATAGGGTTCACTCTTGTCCTTTTGTTCAGAGTAGGTTTCCCCCAGTCCTTAATGTGTGGGGCAGCTTTGAGAAGTGCAAAAGTAACCTTTTCCCGATTGGAAAAGTCATTAACTGAAAAATATCCTTCCAACAAATTTAACCATTTATCTACAATGTCTGCATCTATCAGGCCTTTAAATATGGGAATATCTAATTTTACTTGTACCTTAAAAGGAGTAACTCCTCCAGAATGGTTACTGGATGAAGATGCATCGATTGTGAGTAGTTGTCGAAGGATCTCGGCAAATTTATCCATCATCGCGCCCCTCTGTTGCTTGAGGGCTTCCTTGAGAAACATTTTGAAAGGATCGCCTGCCCCCTCATCTTTATTTTGTTCTGCCATGGGAGGTCATTGGGTCTTCCGAGGCTGATCCTAGAATGGTTCAACTAGATCTAGCCCTAACTAATTATACCTTGACCTTGTTGGGGACATGCATAGAAAAATAGAGAAAGAGAAGACCACTCTGATACCATTGATCTAAAATTAAAAACAAACACTACAACTTACATATATAATCATAAACACAAAGATGAAGTACAAAAACACTTCATTTCGTGAATAGAAAAATATTGAACTATGCTTACAAACAAAATGGAAATAAGATAGCTCGAGCGATGGTAAATTATGTCTGAGAAGAGATGTGGCAGCTACATGTCTCTGAATGGAATTACAATGAGGCTCAAGGGTCTTTTTATTATTGAACAATAAGAGGAAACCCTAACCAACCAAAACCCTAACCCGAGGAGATGTAACAACAAGAGTTTTTGGGCCCCGTTGGGCTTAGCTTGGTAGCCAAATTCCTGAGGTCGTAACTTGGTCATATTATCTCTGTTTTACATGTATGATACCTCATTGGAAATATTTTTCTGAGGACTACAACTATCGATGCATTTTCCATTAGAATCATTGCATGAATTTTGCCAAAAAAAACGTCGTTTTGGGTCTCAAAATGACTTAGGATGTTCAGGACCCGAAAAACTACCAAAAATAGTAAATTATGATACAATTAAGGAAAATTAAAAATTGAAAGAAATAATGGTGAAGCTCCAAGTGGAATAGGTGGGTGGCCACAATATCCACCTAGATCACATATGGTCCCTTGTAAGATTGACCGGATATTATCGTTGTTGTATAAGTGGATTTTTGAAGGTAGCCTAAATTCTGACGTCATTACAGAGAAAGGGGAAAGTTTTTCATTGGACTGAGGAGTGCCAACAAAGTTTCCATCAGTTGAGACATATGTTAACTACCACACCAGTTTTAAGAATAGCTAACCTAGCAAGGAATTTTTATTGTGTACTGATGCATGCCAAACAAGAATTGGTCGTGTGCTCATAAAAGAAGGTCGACTGGTGGCATGTGAGTCATGGAAATTGAAAGATCATGAACAATGCTATTAAACTTATAATTTAGAGATTACTGCAATAATTCGCACATTGAAAATGTGGGGAAATTATTTATTAGCGAAGAATTTTTTCTTATGACAGATCATAGTAGTCTTATAAGCATTTTCCATCAACCAAACTTGAATGCGCAACAAGAACAGTGGACCACATTCCTAAGAGAATTTGATTTCAAAATTAAACATTTGAAAGGTAAGGAGAACCAAGTTGATGATGCCTTGAGTTGAAGATTAAATTACATTTATGAGATTTCTCTTAGCAAAATTAAATTTGATTTTTCAAATCATATCAAAGAGGCTACCTTGAAAGACCTAGAATACCAATTTTTGTGGAAGAAAGAAAAACATAACAATAGTTCTGAAAAATATCTAGGGTATGATGTCAATAGTGAATACATGTTGTTGTATAGAAATCGCATTTATATACCAAATCAGAAACTGTAAAAAGATTTATTCTAGATGAATATCATAGAAAACCATACGCTGCACACCTCGGTTATCAAAAATT
Organism: Pinus tabuliformis; assembly: GCA_031772625.1. Lineage (NCBI taxonomy): Eukaryota > Viridiplantae > Streptophyta > Pinopsida > Pinales > Pinaceae > Pinus > Pinus tabuliformis. The sequence goes on along the minus strand of CM062812.1, from coordinate 577,863,245 downwards.
TATTACAACATTGAGAAAAGATTATTTTTGGCCGGTATTAAATCAGAAACAACTCAATATCTAGCACTATGCTTAGAGTGTCATTAGGTAAAAGTTGAACATCAACATTCAACTGGTTTCTTCACCCTTTACCAATTCTCGATTGGAAATGGGAAATTGTGACTTTGGACTTTATTACTAGACTACCAAAATCAAAGAGACAAAGTGACTCCATAATGGTAGTAATGGATAAACTTTACAAGGATGCTAATTTTATTCCAGTCCAGTCAACTTACAAAATTGTGCAAATAGTTGACATTTTCATGAGGGAGATTTTTAGGTTACATGGAATTCCTAAAATTGTCATCTCAGACTGGGATGTAAAGTTCACCTCTGCTTTTTGGAAGGCATTGGTCACTGGCCTATGCACTCATGTACAATTTAGTACTTCTTAGCATCCACAAAGAGATGGAAATACTGAGCGTGTGAATCAAGTGTTGAAGGATATTTAAGATGTATGTTATGCAACAACCCACAAAATGGGAAGAATACATACACCTAGTGGAATTTGCATACAATAATGCTTACCATGCATCATTGAAAATGAGTCCATCTGAATTATTGTATGGAAGAAAGTGTCGGGTACCAGTTAACTGGAACAACCCAAAGGATAAATTTATGTTGGGACCCAATATGCTTAAACATATGGAAACTACTGTGAAAAGGGTATGATCTAACCTGAATTCCTCTCAAGATCGATAGAAGAATTACGCTGAATGGAAAATATCATATTGAGATTTTCAGGTTGGATACCATGTATACTTAAGATTGAAACCAAAAAGAATCACTTTAACATGGAGTGGTTGTTCTAAATTGGCTCCACGATTTTGTTGTCCCTTTCAGACAATTGCATGAGTCGATCTAGTAGCTTATCAACTCGCTTTACCTGGGTACATTCATGTTCATAACGTATTTCATGTCTCCTTTCTTAAAAAATATATACATGATCTCGGCCACATAATTCAATGGCAAGATGTTCAGGTAGAATCAAAAAAGATTGAAAATATTGTTATTTTGACTTTTGATAGTCATATAAATCTTAGATCTGATTCTAAATGTGTTTGATGCAGGTTGAAATGGACGAGGAGTTCATGGTCAAATCCCTGCATATTCTCGATCAGAGAGGAATAGTATTGCGAAGATAAATTATCCCCCTAGTTAAGGTACAATCACAACACTTTAGCCCAAAACAGGCTACATGGGAGGATGACCAAGTCATGCAAGAATCTTACCCAGACCTTTTCTGAGGAGAATGAACACTGAGGATGGTGTTCCAATTGATCAAGAGAAGATGTGATGACCCCTTGTAATTTTCGATGTGACCTACTAAGGCACTGTAGTTAAATAATTTTGTTCATAAGTTATCATCCAGTATGGCTAAAGAAAAGGATAATATTCATAAAATGTAATATGTGTTGATTTTATTTATAATATAATGTGGTTATTTATTTTGTTAACTATGATTGAAGAGAAATGTTAGAGTAATCATACGCCAGGCAGTTCGATAGTTATGAGTAGGTGTCTACTCAGATTCCTTCGGGAAACAAAAACCTCTTAGGAAAGGGCCAAGAGGGTATGATGAACCTGAGGTGGGGAGGAGGAAAGAAAGGATAGAGGTAGAGATGACTGAAAAAGCTAGTTGGCCTGTAGAGTTTGTTCTGGAGTTGTGGCTTAGACTGTTAGTCTATTTCTCAATCTGGTAGTGACTAGATAGCTTAAAAGAAACTATAACAAACTAATTCTGAAACTACCTAGGGATAGCTGGCTCAAGGGAGAGGTGCAGTGAGACGACTTACTTCACGGTTGGGAGGAGAATTGCTCATCCTGTTAACTCGTAGGCTCACAGAAAGGACAAATAAGTAATTATGAAATTCTAAAAGAATATGTATATGTAAATATAAATAAAGGAATTTAATAGTTATGTTTTCTTGCAGATGACTGTAAGTACTGTATTTTGTTGTTTGTTGTGAGTTAGTGAACTACAGGAATATACATACAATGCCTTAAATTCTATGTAATTGATAAAAGAAAAATGAAGTAGAAAATAAAATGGGGCCCTAGGGGGTTGTTGTGTGTGGAATACACAAAATAAGATGTGAAATCAGCTAATCTAACAGTAGGCTAGTTCTGAGTCTTTATAGTTTAATGTAAGAATTACATAATATCTGGGTAGAGAAAACCCTCTATTAAATAAATAAATAAATAAATAAAATTGCAGTATCATTCTCGAAATATAGATCTTTCTCATTAATGAAATTAAATAACTAACTTCAATCAACAAGAAATAATATTTATCTCTCAGTGTTTTCGACTTATATGCTAATTAAAAGAACAATTGTTCCTACTATGAAGTCGAAAGTAGAACCAGAGTTTAATATTGTATCACATGTAAATATCTAGACTGAAACTACGAAGGTCGCGTATTCATTGATGAACAATGAAGGAAAGAAATTAATCAAAAGAAGGAGAGGAATCTTCAATACGAGAACATTATTTTCAATTCCAAAAAGTAATAGTAAATACATTAATTTGATTATGGAAATACCTTGAACCCATATAGGGAACCGATTGTAATAAACAAACTAAATTCACTCAAAACCCAAATCTGGCATAACCACTATATAATTTAAATAGTAAATCAAATAAGTTAAGAAACTACATCAACTGTGCCTACGATGTAAAATCCAACACAATAACTTATCAGGCATGAACACCATTTACATCAAATGGAAGAAACCATGGAGGAGAAAGTATTATAGTTGAAAGAAAAATTGTCATGCCATATTCATATGGTCGAAACAAAAACTTTCAATTCCATTATTTAACCCATTTTAATTACATTATGATTGGCGGCTGGATATAAACCTAAACCCTTCGCCTATATGATCAGTTGTGACTACCATCACTAGTGGAAACCCCCCCCTCCTTTAAGAGAACTGATGTTACCTGGAATCGTTGTCAGTAAATTGGGTGTTGCAGCCATCATCACATTGCCCAAAGAACATGGTCATGGACTGAACACCTGCATGCAAAAGAAAACAGTTTGCCATGAGATGCAGCAATGAGGGTTTATCTAGTAAACATTTCCACAAATACCCTGAGTTGAAGCATAACAAAAGAATACCTACCTTTGTGATGAAGGGATTTGTCTGAATAGAGTTAGCCATAGCTCAAAGAATTCCTCTAAGAAAAGGGAAAATATCAACAAGTAGAAGACCCCATTTGCTCACCAACCTTTTCTATAGAAAACCCTTGTTGGTCATATCACTGTCAAGGCATGCCATAGTGATGAGATCATAACTATAGGGTATGGAATGAAACTCATAAAAATCATGGTTCAGTGAGAAAATCCCAAGTAGACCCATTATACTATCGTCTGAAGGAAAAAGAGATTTCATGGGAATCGAATGAATTTACGTAAATAGTGACTGTAATCCCTGCACCTAGGTTTCCTAGAACCCTCCAGTGAAGAGTGAAAATTAACTGAGACTAGAGCCAACAGGATGGGTGGTTACCAAAAACTTTCTCGAATGAATCTCCTCCATCTATAGCATGGGATCAATGCAGGGTCATTGATGTAGCCCACATCTCAAGGCAAGAACCACCCACTGTAGAGCTAACACATGCACTCTTGAAGTTTCCCAAAACCCTACTATAGTAACTTGGGTGGGATAGATTATAAGTTAAGTGAAAATAATTTTTCAGTTGAATAAGTGTGCAAATAGAAAAAATAAGTGAAATATTATAGTAAAATGAAACTTCATAGTCGAACCATATGCAATATGTTAAAATGAAATCAACTGGTTAAATATTAACAAGTGTAATTATTAAATGTAATTGAATTACCTTTTCGTGGCAAATAAAAAAATAAATTGTAATGAAACCTCATAGTTGAACCATATGCAATATGTTAAAATGAAATAAATTGATAAAATATTAACGGGTGTAATTTTTTAATTTAATTGAATTACCTTTTTGTGGCCGATAAAAAAAAAATTGCTTAGTAAGTATGTTACATATAAACATTAATTATTAACTAATAACTAATAACTAATATTAGATAACACCTTATGTAACATTGTTGAAGAAAAGCCTTTGATTGGAATTCATTTATGTCCTCACTATTTATTACTTTTTTCATCATGATGTAATGCGCATTTCATATTCAAAATCACTACGTTTTTGGGAACCATCTAAATAGCTTTTAAAGGTTAAAATGGAAACATTTTAACGAAGCTATTATAATTCCAAACACTTCGGCAAGTTACATAATCTACACTTATTATATATATATATACTATATTTATATATATATATATATATATATATATATTAATTTAATTTAATTTAATTACCTTTTTGTGATCTATAAAAAAAAGACTTCCTTAGTAAGTATGTTACATATAAACATTAATTATTAACTAATAACTAATATTAGATAACACCTTATGTAACATTGTTGAAGCAAAGCCTTTGATTGCAATTCATTTATGTCCTCACTATTTATTACTTTTTTCATCCTGATGTAATGCGCATTTCATACTCAAAATCACTACGTTTTTGGGAACCATTTAAATAGCTTTTAAAGGTTAAAATGGAAACATTTTAACGAAGCTATTATAATTCCAAACACTTCGGCAAGTTACATAATCTACACTTATTTGAATATATATATATATATATATAAAGTAAGCATCAAATTATCTGAAATTTTATTCCCATGAAAAAATAAAAAATAAGAATAATAAAATCACTATGGAGGTAGTATATAAGAATGGATAAATAGTTGAATATTTATTAATTGTTTTGAATTTTTTTTATAATTTATTGGAACTAATTTTTCCATGTATTTTAGGTTGTTGTGAGTTGTAATTGCAAGTCTTGAAGTGTCAATCTAGAAGTCGTTGATTTCTACATTATGAGTTGTAATTGTGTCTTATTCGAGTCATAGATCCACTTTCTTAGGATCTAGGTTTGACGAAGTCAATGATATATATCGTATATATGTAACAATTGAGATAAATAAAGGAATGAAGTGATTTGTGTCTGTAATAATATGTATCTTCACATTTCTAACATGGAGTGAGAGTAGGTTCAACCCTGGTTCTCTCAATAGAGGGTTTATGATCATATGAATTCTGCAAGATTAAATATTTTGTACATAATTTAGCGTAGAGCATGTGAGATTAGATAGTTTGTTACGTAAAAGATTGTTGTGTGATCAACTTCTCTTTGTAGTTTTTTATTTGTATTTTTCCTCTGCTATCAATTGTGTGCAGAATAATCATTGTGATTGTTGACTGCTAGAGAAAATAATGCAGATCAAAGCTAGTGTCGGTGCTCCTGGAAGAAGTCATGATTTTGAAACTAAGCGGAAAATTGTTCAAATTCTATGTTTTCTGTGGATCGTGTGCCCTCACATCAGGGTTTATGATTGGGTGTGTTTTATTGTTGTCTAATTGGAACAACAAGTATCCAAACACTTCTATCAACCTCAATGCCAGAAAGATGTTCAAATTCATCTCCCAGTACAATGCTACCACTAGGAATAAGCTCGTTGTACTGAATGAGAAGCTAAGTAATTGGTCTATAAACTTCCATGGATATTCCATTGTGCACTTTGTCACAACATATCCGATAATAATATATTAAAATACCATAATTTTACACCACTAAAGTTTTATTAAAATTCTAGGTCTATAGATTTTACTGTAATTAGTGCATGCATGCAAATAGAAATTATGCAGAAAAGTAGAGAATGACAAAAAAACTCACACACACATAAGATGCAAGATATGCTCTCTGGGAAACCCTTTAGGGAGAAAACCCAGATGGAAGGTGAGGTCGCTTCGCTCTTTCTCTGTCTAGAAATATGGTTGCAAGTTAAAATAAGTAATAGTTGTGGCCCATGTGCTGCTACAATGCACATATACTCTCTATGTTCTCTACCTCCTATCACTCCTGACTATCTTTGTTTAGCTATGGAGCAAAATTATCTTGAAAGAAAATGGAATACCTCTTCCTCCTAGTGGCTTGGTTATAACAAAACCTAATAGCCTACTAGTGGTTAAGTTTGACAACATCAATTCTTAACTACAATTACAATATAGGCTCTTCTAGAGTATTTTACATCATAAACACATGGCTAGCCCGTTTTCCATAAATAATGGTTCCTGACGCGACATCCTCTCAAACTATAGGTGTGAAAACAGGAAGATCAACTTCTAAGTGGCATAAATTTTGCATACAGACTCTGATTGATGCGCTTCTTGCATCATTGGAAAGGTCTATGTGTGTAAAATAGCATGAAAGGGATTTTTGTAATAGGGGAAATTTTTTACCCCCAAAAAATTCAGTTTATAACTCAAGATGATCCTAGAAGGTTTCAAACCCTATTTTGCCAAACTGGATCCTACCGGTGAAAAAAGACTCGTGAGCTGATTCCTCCACTTTCTCCACTCTAAATTCTTCAAGATGGATTAAAAACAATATAATGATCCAATTGAGATTACACTTCCCCATTTTTGGAGAATTTTGTTCCCCAATAGATTTTACTCAACGAGGTGAGGAAATTTTTCCTGCCCCTTCTCTCCACTGTACCATTTAACTGCACCTAGAAGTTGTCCCTTTAACCCAATCTGCCAAAGGTCATGTTGGCCATGTTTTGTAGTTCTAGACCTCTTCTATAAAACTATATCTTCAGTCAACTTTGTCTAAGTGTCTGGTGCCAGATCTACCAGAAAAGGTAGGACCTGCTCCTCTTCTTGATCTAGCATGGAAGACTCATAGAGTTTCAAATTCTCTACATTCACAACTGAGTAAATGTGCATATATGGTGGTAAATTGAGTCAATAGGCATTATCCTAGTTGTCTGTATACCTCCCACAAATTCCATGTAATATTTTTCCTAAGGACGAGTAGGTACAATTAAGGGATGATATTGACCTTGTTTCTTGTTGCTAGGTTTGGTGGGACAACAAATCATGAATCCTATTATAAACCTAGCTACCTCTCTTGAATATTTGGATAATACACATATCTCTGCAAGTTAGCCATGGTCTTCCCTACACCAAAGTGACCTGCAATCTTGGAGGTGTGAGCATCTCTAATCAACTGCAAACACTCACCTTTAGGAACACATAACTTATCCAACCTGTAGAGTACCCCGTCCCAAAGATCGTAATCAATGGTTTTTTCGCCATCGTGCACATGATTCTAACTCTGCAATTGTTGATACACCTCTTCGAAGTTCTCATCATTTAAATATGCCTCTTTTGTGCATCATTAGTTAATGGCTCCATGTGCATAAGAGTCCCCAAAGGTGTGGCTGTCCTTAACAACATATTGGCCAACTTGCTTGTGATGCCCTTCTTATACTTGATCACTAAATGAAATTGTTGTAAAAACCCCATCCACTTGTAAAGTCTTGTCAAATGTAGCTTACTTTAGGCATGCAAATATTGTAACAATTGTTGATCTGTGTGGATTATTGTCTCCTTTTTCATCCGATGGTGCTTCCACTTCTTCACAACTTTCACCATGGAATAGAGCGCCTTATCATAGGTAGGGTAGTTAAGAACTTCCACATGAAATACTTAAGAATGGTAACATACACACCTTCCTCCGTGCATAAGGATAACTCCCATAACATACCCACTTGCATATGTCTCCACTTCGAAATGTCGTTGCAAGTTTCGTAATAGCTGAACTGGTGCTTAACTGATATTCTTCTTTAACTCCACAAAGCCCTTTGCTAATATTTTCCCCACTGAAAACTCTAGCCACTTGCTATTATGGCATCGAGCAGTGCTCCTACCACTAAAAATGAAGCTATGAATCTCCTCAGGTACATTTTTGCCCCAGTGAAAATCCTGACGTCAGAAACATTAGTAGGCACTGAGCATATCATGATGGTCTGCATCTTGGAAGGATCTATCTCCTGCTCTCCTCCGCGGATCACATATCCCAAATACACCAAAGGCTATTGTGCAAACTCACACATCGTGATATTTTTTAGCAACTAGTGCTTCTTCAATGTGTCTGACACCTGCATAAAATGTGAAATATGCTCCTCCTAGGTAGCACTATATACTAGTATATCATCAAGATAGACAATAACAAATGAATCTATAAAAGGTCACATTGTATCATTCATTAATCTCATAAACGTAGTGTTGATCTAAATATGATCTGAGGTTGTCATTGATGTCAACCAAAGTAGCACCAGGGGCTACTCTGATCTTGAAATGGAATTTTGACTTGAAATCTTACTCTATTTTGAGTCAGGGATCTTCTAGATAGATTCTACTCACCGAGATGTTTCCGTTGATATATGGCACACTAAGTAATTCTTCGCGATTTGAGAGATATTCATGTTTGAAGTTAGTAACCCTAGTTAGTGGGCTAAAACCCTATGGGGTTGTGGCATGGCACTCATAATTGGCTTTTGTCATTGAATAGTCAATAATTAATAATTTTTTAAGCTCCTAAAATCCCTCCAACATTCTTTATAGAAGCCCCTCTCAACTTTATAAAAAGAAATCTCATATATCCTCCAAATATAGTGATCGTGGAAATTTCACTATAACTTCATTTCTAAGAATTCGTAGATTTTGAAATTAAAACCCATTTCATTCAAAAATTTGATGAACATCATGACCGAATTTCAATTCTTGGTTCACTATATTTTCTGAGATATGATCTGTTGAAGTTAGGGTTTTTGCAGGATGTCGAATTTCATCTCAAAGAAGTGACCTTGAGAAAATCGTCATAACTATCTCTCAGAGAAGAGGATTAGAATTTTGTGAAAAGTGGCAAACAGTGTACGGAATGTATCCTTCTGTGTATCAATTTTAGAGTTGAAGGAGGAAACAGTGACACGTGGTACATCGTACAAATTTGCTCTACTAAACTAGTACATAATTAGGTCATTGTGAGAGATTGGGTATAACTTTGCTTGAAGAGTCCAAATCGGATTAGACCTGTGGCATTGGAAAGAAGACTTAGAGGGATTCTACATGACTGAAAATCACACGTTGGGGATCTGAAATCACAGAGATACTTCAAACTAAATATCGTGCTCCTAGAAGGCAAGAAAAACTAGATCAAGTGTTGTCAAGGGGTGAAAAGTACCATACTTTCTAGGGCAGCAAGGAGAAAGGTGCATCAAACTGATGTAGCAGAGGTAAGCTATAGGTAAGTATCTTATGTATATGCATGTTCATCTCTTAATTGGATTAGTTTCTTTGTATTCTAATTTGTTGTTTTTGTTTAGCACTGAGATATGTTCTATAGGATGAGGTAGTTTTGCTATTATCATTTCATGGGTATTTCTTTGAATATTTTTTGTAGGTATTATATATTCATCAAGAGAATACTCAATGCATAATCTAATTTTCTGAAGAGTGTGACAGGATATCATGACAAGAGCAACAATCAAGGTGTAGAACAGCAACAAGAAGTTCACCACATGAAGTCTTCAAGTGGGAAGCACTGCATACAATCATTGTAAAAGTATCATTCTATAGATTCATTGTAAAATCATCATTGTAAAAGTTTTACAAGTGTCTATCTGCCAAGAGTTGAAGATGAAGTGTCGGGAGGTCTAGGATCATCACTAGGTGGTTGTGTCATAGTTGGGGTTATGGTCTAGTGTGTCTTCTTCTTCTACATCATTCTATATCATTGTAAAGTGGACCATTTTCCATGGTAAGGGAGTCCATTCTTCTTTTATTCTTCTATAGGGTGGTGCTAGGATGGTGCATGAAGTCACCAGCAAGTTCAAGCTTGTGAAAACTTCAGGGTGGTATGGTGGTGTTAGGGTGAGTTGTAGCTCATTGGGTGTTGGGGCATCCGTTCAGTTGACTACTGAAGAATCTCGGTCGTTGGAGCGTCCAACTAGTGGGAGCTTGAGAAGAATTATTTTCTTGATTGTAGGAAGTTGGAGTTTTCTTTTCAATTGGAGTTGAATATTAAAAAATTATTAGAAAAGCATTCGGTGGTTTTTTGACCCTGAGGGGGTTTTCCACCTAAAATTTTTGTTTCTCCTTTGTTCTTTTATTCATTGTTGTTACTGCATAAACATTAATCATAATTCAATATTAACTAATGCTCTAAAAAGATTTAAAAGGTCTAATTGCTAAGGAATATTGATTCACCCCCCCAAAGTATTTTCCAACAATTGGTATGAGATCTTGGTTCCTTCAATAGCAGTTTAAGAATTGGAAGAAGATCATGGAGCATACCAATAATGGTGTACCTCTATTCAATGAAAATAATTGTGCACTCTGGAAAGGAAGAATGAAGGTCTATCTCTTGGCACAAGGTTGCGAAGTATGGGACACTATTCAAAATGGATTTACACCAACCACGGATGAACAAGGTAAGAATAATTTCGTAAATGATGCAAAAGCAAAGAATATTATTATCAGTGGACTTACTAAATCTGGTTATCAGAAGGTGTTGGATTGTAAAACCGCCAAAAATTTATCGGACAAGATTGAGAATATATATGCAGGTGACTCAAATGTGAAAGAAGTAAAGCTTCAAATCTATAGAGCAAAATTTGAGCAACTCAGAATGAAAGAAGATGATAACTATTATACAAAAGATTCTTAGAACGTTACCAGGAAGATTCAACCCAAAGGTATCTATCTTAGAATACAATGAAAATGTGGAAAAACTTAGCAAAGAGGAATTACATGGAGTTCTCATAGCATATGAAATGAGACTTGATGAATAAGAGTGTGCTTCGCATCTAGAAAATGTGTTCGCTACTTCTAAGAAAACCAATAAGGACAAACAAACTTCAAAGGAAAAGACCTGCACCTGCACCTACAAGTGTGAAGAAAAGGAAGATGATCAAGAAGGTTTTTCAAATGAAGAATATGCTTACTTTATGAGAAAAACTAAACATTGTTAAGGGGAAATTCAAAGGTAAACTTCCATTGATATGTTTCGGTTGTGGTGAGGTTGGGCATTTCGTAGAAGAATGTCCAAACAGAAGTGATGGAAACTCAAAAGAAAAGAAAGGCTTTAAGAAATTCAAAAAGCAAGGCAAGAAGAAAGGATTCAAAAGGAACTTTCTCTCTAAAGAAGATAGCTCATCATCCGATGAAGACAGTGACAGTGAAGAAGAAGCCAATGAGAGAGTATTGTTTATGGCCAAGCGCAATAAATAAGAAGTATCAAAAAACGAAGAAGAAGGGTTGACCATAGAAGAATTTTCTAAGGAGGCAATCAAGCTTATAAAAGAGCTCAAGACTGAGAAGATCCATTCCCACACACTTGAAGAACAAGTTCAAGGTCTCAAAATTGAAGTTGAAGAACACAAATGTATTGAAGAGTCACTTCAAAAGAAGTTGGAAGAAAGCAACCAAGAAAGGGAAGCATTGGAAGCCAAATTAGTCTTGCTTCATAAGGAAGTGATGAAGAGAAAAATTGTCCAAAACTATGCCAACAGCTCAAGGGTGTTGGAAGAAGTCATCAACAATCAACAATCTTACAATGACAGAACTGGCGTTGGTTATAAAGAAGAAGAAGTAGGACCTTCTACAACAAAATACAATGATCCTATGAGATCTAACAAGCATGTAGACTTCATTGGATAAGATTCACAAGAACAGCCTTGGAAGACAATTCCCCAACGAAAATTTCCTTCTAGGTACCAACATATTTTTCATGGCTATTGTTATTCATGTGGAAAATTTGGTCATAAAGCTGTAGAATGTCGCACGTACCCTAGGAACCAATACAATCCAGGAGATCTGTCAAATATGAACCTCCCAGCGCTCAATGACACATCAATAGATTTGAATATTTAAGAAGTAATATTGAATGTTACAAATGTCGAAACTTTGGACACATAGCCAGAGACTGCAGACTTGAAAATCCTCCAGAAGAATCTTCGAAGCCACAAAACGAATGAACATGGAAGAACAAGAACACTCATAATTGTGCTCTAGCTCTCAAAGTTCAAAACAACAAAGATGTGTGGTATGTTGATAGCGGTTACTCAATGCATATGACTGGAGATAGAAAGAAATTTTTATCTCTGAAAGATAAGAAGGATGGAACCGTGTCCTTTGGAAATGATGGATCTTCAAATGTTATAGGATTAGGTACCATCAAACTCGGAAGCAAAGATGCTATAGCCAAGAATGTTCTATTGGTTGAAAACATGAATCACAATCTTCTCAGTGTTGGACAAATGTGTGATCAAGGACACACAATGCTATTCAACTCCACAAAATGTGAAATCAGGAAAGGAAGGTATGGTAAAATTGCGGCTACAGCAAGTCGAGCTCCAAATGACACATATGTTATGGATGAAGCAAATAAGGTATGTCTACTAGCTAAAGAAGATGAAAGCTAGTTATGGCACAAACGAATGGGTCACATAAATTTTGACAATGTTGTCAAGATAAGCAAAAAGGAAGTAGTACAAGAAATGTCGAAATTTCAAAACCTTCCAACACACTATGTGAGGCCTGTCGGCATGACAAGTAGGAAAAATGTGGATTTAAAACAAAAGAACACTTTGCATCACATCCATTGGAATTGATACATACTAATCTATGTGTTCCTATGGGAACAAAAGGCTTAGATGGAGAATTATATTCCATGTTAATGATAGATGACTATACCAGGATGATAGCTGTTAGTTTCCTAAAGAAAAAATCTGAAGCATTTGAGTGCTTAAAGATCTAGAAGGAGTTGGTCAAAGATGAAATTGATTTAAAAATAATGTGTCTAAGATCAGATAATGGCGGAGAATTATCTTCCAAATTATTTCGACAATATTGTGACTAAAATGGAATAAAAAGACAATTTTCAACAATACGAACACCTCAGCAAATTGGATTTGCTGAAAGAAAGAACAAAACCGTACACAAAATGGATAGAACAATGCTGAAGGACTCAAAATTTGATGAAAAGTTATGGGTTTGACCAATTGATACGACAGTCTTCATTATCAATAGAAGTCTTCTTAGAAATAATTTCAATAAGACCCCATATGAATTATAGAAAGGAAAAGCGGCTAATGTAAAATATTTCAGAATCTTTAGAAGAAAATGTTATATCAAAAGAGAAGATCAAAAGTTGTGTAAGTTTGAATCACGTGTTGATGAAGTTATATTTGTTAGTTACTCATTCAAAACAAAGGCCTATAAATGCTATACTCTAAGATGAAAACAGATAGTGGAGAGCATAAATGTTACATTTGATTAAGATAGTGTTCTAACTAATAATGATGAGGATCTAGAATCTTTGAAGGTTGAGACAGAGGCTGAAAAAGGTATAGAGAAAATTCTAGAACAAGAAGCAACTGTCAACCAAGAAGAAGCAAATAATGATCAACAAGATATACAGGAACAACAACAAGAATCTCCTCCAAAGAGAACAAAAGAATGGATTCAAAAGAACCAACCATCAAATCAAATCATTGGTGACATAAATGAAGGAATTGGAACAAGAAAAAGGTCAACAACTTTGTTCATCACAACAAGCTCACATTGCTTTTCTAGCAACCTTTGAGCCTAGTAGTTTTGAGGAAGCCAGCCAGAATAAACATTGGGTAGCATCTATGAATGAAGAATTGGATAAAATCGAGAAGAATAACACCTGGGAATTAGTTCCACAACCAAAAGATAAAAATGTCATTGGGGCTAAATGGGTGTTCAGGAACAAATTGAATGAAGATGGATAAGTTACTAGAAACAAAGCAAGATTAGTTTTCAAAGGCTACACACAAGTGGAAGGAATAGATTTCGATGAAATATTTGCACCAATTGCCAGAATGGAAGCCATCTGGACGTTTCTCGCCTATGCATGCTCAAGAAAAATAAAAGTCTACCAAATGGATGTTAATTTAGCATTTTTGAATGGAGAATTAGAAGAAGAAATTTACATCGAACAACCTGAAGGTTTTCTACTATCTAAAAAACAAGACTATGTTTTCAGGTTAAAGAAGGCTTTATATGGTCTCAAGGAGGCTCCCAGAGCATGGTATGCTCATCTTGATGGATATCTATGTCAATAAGGGTTCCAGAAAGGTACTTCCGATAGCAATGTTTACAAACAAATAGATAAGGATAACTTAACAATCGTTGAGGTATATGTGGATGATATAATCTTTGGTAGCAATGATGATTGACTAAGTAAGAACTTTGCTACAAAGATGCAAAGTGAGTTCGAGATGTCTTTACCTGGTGAGTTGACATACTTCTTAACGCTTCAAATATCCCAGCAAGAGAAAGGAATATCTATATGTCAAGCCAAGTACATCAAGGAAATGCTCAATAAATTCAAAATGGAAGATTGCAAACCCATCCTTACTCAGGTGATATCAGGTTGCAAATTGAGCATAGATGACTCATCTAAGGATGTCGATCAGAGGTTGTACAAATTTATGATTGGTAGTCTTCTATATGTAACAACCTCCTGACCAGATGTTATGCAAGCAATTAGATAAGTAGCAAGATTCCAAGCAACACCAAAAGAATCACATATTATTGTTGTCAAAAGAATTCTTCGATATCTAAAGGGAACAAAAGAATATGGCTTGTGGTATCCCAAGGGCAACAATCTCATTATTCAATCCTTTACAGATGCATATTGGGCAGGAAGCATTGATGATCGTAAGAGTACTAGTGGAGCAACATTCTATCTAGGTGGTTGTCTAGTATCATGGTTGAGAAAAAAACAAACCTCAATCTCGTTATCTACAGCGAACACAAAATACATCACAACGGAAGCTTGTTGTACTCAAGTCCTTTAGATGAAACAAACTTTGCAAGATATTCAAGTACAATTCAGTGAGCCTATTCCCATCTTCTGTGATAACACCAGTGCCATCAGCATCTCCAAGAATCTTGTCATGCATTCAAAAACAAAACAAATTCCGATAAAATATCATTTTGTTAGAGAACAAGTCACTCGAAAGAATATAAAACTTGAATATGTTGGTAGAAAAGAACAAATTACTAATATCTTCACTAAACCTTTACCTCATGAAGAATTTGAATATCTTTGCCATAAGGTTGGGATTCTCCAAAGTTCTCATTATATTTTCCTTATTTAGAAAATAAAGGGGCAGTGGAAGTGTGTACAAGTCCGCAAGATGGTTGTGTGTCAGGGGGAGTTACCCTTTGTCATTGATGTCAAAGGGGGAGAGAGGGCAGTGGGAAGAGGTGCCCTGATCGCACTGGGAGTCTTTGTGTTTCCATCAATGCCAAAGGGGGAGATTATTGATCTAAATATTATCTGAGCTTGTCATTGATGTCAACCCAAACAGAATCAGGGGCTACCCTGATCTTGCAAACGAATTTTGACATGAAAAATTACTCTATTTTGAGTCAAGGATATTCTATATAGATTCTACTCGTCAAGATGTTTCCGTTGATATATGGCATGCCAAGTAATTCTTCACAGTTTGAGAGATATTTATGTTTGAATTTAGTAACCCTAGTTAGTGGGCTAAAACCCTATGGGGTTGTGGCATGGCACTCATAATTGGTTTTTATCATTGAATAGTCAATAATTATTAATTTTTTAATCTGCTAAAATTCCTCCAACATTCTCTATAGAATCCCCTCTCAACTCTATACATAAAAATCTCATATATCTCCAAATGTAGTGATCGTGGAAGTTTCACTATAACTTCATTTCTGCGAAGTATTAGATTTTGAAATTGAAACCCATTTTATTTGTAATCCCGATGAATGTCATGACCAAATTTCAAATCTTGGTTAGCTACATTTTCAGATATATGATCTGTGGAAGTTAGGGATTTTGCAGGCTGCCGAATTTCATCTCAAAGAAGTGACCTTGGGAAAATCGCCATAACTCTCTCTCAGAGAAGAGGATTGGAATTCTGTAAAAAGTGACAAACATCGCACAGACTATAGTTTTCTGTGTATTAATTTTAGATCTGAAGGAGGAAATAGTAACATGCGGTACGTCATACAATTTTGCTCTACTAAACTAGTCCATAATTAGGTCATTCTGAGAGATTGGACATAACTTTGCCTTGAAGAGTCCAAATCAGGTCAAACCTGTGGCATTGGAAATAAGACTCAGAGAGCTTCTAGGTGACTGAATATCACATGTTGGGGATCTAAAATCATAGAGATATGTCAGATTAAATATCGTGCTCCTAGAAGGAAAGAAAAATTGGATCAAGTGTTGTCAAGGGGTGCAAAGGACCAGAATTTCTATGGAAACAAGGAGAAAGGTGTAGAAAATGATGCATAAAAGGTAAGCTACAGGTAAGTATCTTCTGTATATGCATGTTCATCCCTTAATTGGATTAGTTTCTTTTTATTCTAATTTGTTGTTTTTGTTTAGCACTGACATATGTTCTACAGGATGACGTAATTTTTGCTATTATCATGTCATGGGTATTTCTTTGAAGATTTTTTGTAGGTATTATATATTCATCAAGAGAAGACTCAATGCATAATCTAATGTTCTGAAGAGTGAGAAAGGGTAGCACGAAAAGAGCAACAATCAAGGTGCATAAGATCGGCTAGAAGTTCAGCACATGAAGTCTTCAAGTGGGAAGCACTGCATACAATCATTGTAAAGGTGTCATTGTACAGAGTCATTGTAAAAGCATGATTGTAAGATTTGTACAAGTGTCTATCTGCCAAGAGTTGAAGAGGCAATGTCGGGAGGTCTAGGATCATCATTAGGTGGTTGTGGCATAGTTGGGGTTATGGTCTAGTGTGTCTTCTTATTCTACATCATTCTATATCATTGTAAAGTGGAGCATTTTCCCTAGTATGGGAGTCCATTCTTCTTTTATTCTTCTATAGGGTGGTAAGGTGGTGCTAGATTGGTGCATGAAGTCACCAACAAGTTCATGTCTGTGAAAACTTCAGGGTGGTAGGGTGGTGCTAGGGTGAGTTGTAGCTCATTGGGTGTTGGGGCACCCATTCAGTTGACTACTAAAGAATCTTGGGTGTTGGACTGTCCATCCACTGGGAGCTGGAGAAGACTACTTCCCTAGATTCTAGGAATTTGGAGCTTTCCTTTCAATTGGAGCTTTCCCATAGCTCCATTCACCCATGAACCCTCACTAATTATTTTACATTACTTTTGTCATAGGACATGAAATTTCATAGGTTAATGGAGGTTTCTATGTCTCATGGAATCTATCAATCACAAGGTGACATTGATCATTGAGTTACTTAACCCAACTCTCTACAGCAGGCTATCAATTTTACCATCTATTGTGAGGAGATTTCTCATCTATTCTTTCTGCTAACCATGAGACTGTGCCTCTCGATGACGAAAACTTCCAAGAAAACATTTTGTGGAAATGCAGTAATTTATTCTTTTCATCATCAGAAAAATCTTGTCTTTGGAATCTTTGAATCGCGGCTTCACAACATCGTGCTTCCATGGCAATACTTGTGAATCTTTCAACCTAGAAATGTTGTGGTGCAACAATAAACTGTGCATCAAGTGTTATGAAAGTTCCTATTTGCAGTCTCAATCAACCATAGGAATGCATCTCTTCATGCTAAAACCTTATGACCAAATTTTCTCTGGTGCAATACGAATATAACCATTTTTTATAAGGAATGTTCCCATCCATGGACTTTATTCCCCTGTGTGGAACCATGAGCCATGAAACCCTTTCAAACTCAAAGGCCATAAATTGAGGAGTATTTTGGAATGTCATACACCATTAAAGGAATTTTAGAGGGATATCCAACTGACCACTTTTCTTCTATATTTGATCAATTTACCAATAGACTAGATTCCTTGAAATATAATCATCAACAAACTATGGAGAAACCCTCCATGAACTTGTATATTTTATATCAATGGTTAGATGGTGACATCAATGACAACACTTTCTTCAAAGGATTACTATAAGTAGAAGGTAAATCCATCCCTACAAAATTATAATAATAAAAAAAAAAAATCATATTTAAGAGTTGAATAGGTAGACCAATATATATCCATCTTCGAGCTAGAACTATCAAGTGACAAGAGAAATCTAATTTACTAACGTGATATTTTTTTAATAATTTAATATAGTGTCATATATCAATTCTTTCATATTAAATGATAAATAAATAACACCTTGAAAAATTGAATTTAAGATTTAACTATACTAGTATGTATTTTCCATAATATAAGGTTTAGATGAGCATGTTGTTCTTGTACTATTTACTGATATAGGTATATAGCTAGTTATTTATTTTTATTATAGTAAAGTAATTTGACTTTTTTTTTTCTCTTTCCATGTATAACTCATAATCAAAATATTTTTTTTATCGTTATTATTTTTGTGCAATAAAATTAACAAATATATCTATTTTTACTTCTAACTCAAAAACGCAAATCTAAATTTAATGTAAAATTGATTTGTATTTTTTCACTTTAATGTAAGTATATCTAAATATTTCTTATTTCTCTTATTATTATTTTTTACAATATTTTTTGACCATCACTACTCTTAGTGCAATTAATATACAATTGTTTTCTGGATAAATGCTTATTTTTATCTTTTATTAATAACTAATTATATTGAGATGGGCACAACCACCCCTTGAGATTTGATCATGGGTTACCTTGCTAATGAGGCCCATCCTCAACCATTTTTTCTAGTGGAACTTGACTAATAAACCATCCTTTAAGTAGAACTTAATTTCTCTCTTTTCTCCTTACTTTACATGTGGTTTCCTCAAGAAGCTTTTCACATTAAAACCGTTATAGTGTTTATAATTATGGTGGAGTTGCTAAGAAGAATTACATCATAGAAATTATCTTTTTCTTTTATGTAATTCATATTTTGTACATTTGAAACATTTTTTTTCAATTACATCTAAAAAATACAATACTATGTAATGATCGTAATTATTACTTATTACTTATTGTCGAAGGCTTCTTATTTCAACTTAAGATGGATGAGGATCGGTTGACCTTTCCTTATTGTTTTAATTGATGTACTAGATTGGTTTTGAAGGGATTATGTTCCACATATGCCTAGTCTTAATGCTTATCAATGACTATAGTGTGTTACAATGTTTGTTAAGTTGAATTGACTTTTAATAAATTTAAAAAATTAGATTCATGGGACGTGACTCCCTGCCCACCAATTTCTTGGACACCTAATCCTGTAAGGGTTGGTGTGGAAGCTAAATAATCAAAGCGAGTCCAAGACACCAATTGGAATATGAAACCAAGGGTCACTAGAGTTGTATAAATATGTATCATTGTGAATAATACATGGATTCAATGATGATCTTTCATATCTCATGTGTTCGCCATTGTTGTGTCTAACATTGTATCAGAACAAGTTCATTCATAATTTTCTCAATATTGTGTGAACCATCTATTTTCTGGCCTGTGTAAACTTGCGCCTCTTTGTCTCAATGAAGCTTGTAGATTTGTGTCTTTCTAAGCATTTGTTAGGACATAGGTAACGTTTCTCAGCTCTATCTCTCTACCTACTTAATGACAGGATCTCTTCCCATCTACTCTGTTGATTCAATGATAAGCTCTTGAGTTTATGATTTGGAAGTTTCCAGCTCTATGGAGTTAAATAAAATCAGTCGAGAAGGTTATTTTGTGCAAATTTTATATTTTCTGGGTTTGTTTTATCTTATCGGAGGAAGATACCAAAAGAACAACAAACAAACCTGATTATCATTGCACCCTTTATAACAGAACTAAAATCATCCATATTTGTATCTTGGCTCTCCTCAGACCAATGTATGAAAGCTAAACAATGACCTAATTTATCTTGTAGATGCCTTATTCAATAATATTTTGGGCACTCAATTTGGTGAAGTTATTGGATTACTTAAGGTTTGCTTATGTTCATTTTGAAGCATGTGGTGGAGAATATTTCCTTTTCCTAAGACACCTCTGGAGTTTGCACTTCTTTGAGGCTATACCAATAACAGCAAAGCCCTAAACTCAACATTAAACTCATTGAAACAACAGAACGCAACCTTATTGGTTATGCACTAGGAATTGTAATTTTGTAGTGTGGTTTTTCCCTGGTCAACCTCCGTGTAATATTTGAAGCTATAAACAATTTAAAAACAACGTGCTCCTATATGGCCTTGCAATAGTGGGATAGAAACTAGTTACAGTGACATTTCTCTTTGATCTATGTTAAAATATCGCACAAAAGCTTCCTTAACAACACTAAATATCAAGAACTGTGATCTTTGTAGTCGTTGGTGTATGATGTAATATACTACCCTAAAATAACAATGACACAATTATAAGCATAAATAAATGGACAAAGGTGCCAAGAGTTTAAGAATTGAATTGTCATTGAGTTTCAAATGCATACATGTAGCAAGATTTTCCAAGTCAGGCAACTAAGCCACGTTGAGTGCAACATGAAACCACCATATTAACCTACTCTCGGTATGTTGTTTCCTTCCAGTAGTCCATTTCAGCATGGTGGAATGGTACATTGGTGAACTATTTTGGTATGTTAGTTTGTTGTGTATGGTTGGAGCCTCACGCGTTCATGCTCTTTGTTTCCTTAGTTAAAGGATGTTGTATAATGCATTGAAATAAGTCTATATCTGAAATTATATGTACATTAAACTATAATGAATGTGGGTTTCTGAGTGCTTAAGATTTATATATTGAATGTTGGTTTAGTTATAGTTGGTTATGATATATGTTGAACATTGGAACCTTCATTCAACCACCGTGTGAAGTGCATTACAGTGATTGTTGCTAGCTAATTGGAACATTGATTCTATGTGCTAAAGTCCCGATAATGGATCTAATTTATGGTGAATTAGACTTATTAAATAATTTGATACAGTCGATTGTCGATGGGATGGTAAACATCAATCGGGACAACCTTTTTGATATCAAAAATTGTTTGCAGAATGCACAGAAAAAGATTTGTTTTTCACAACTAGAATCTCAACTTCAGCCAGAAGAATTAAAACATAAGAGTTTTCATTATGAATCTTTTTAGGTTCATAAAAATTATACAGACTCCCATCAACTGCCAGAAAGTAATCATATCAACGAGATTAAGATTGATTGAGATGTTGTACCCATCTCAAGGGCATAGTTGCATACCGAAGTAGAAATTCAACATATGATTCCCAAGCCCATCATCAGACCCTGGGAAGAGCTTGTCCATAACAATCAGAGAATTGGCCTTGTATATGACAAGGATGTTTCCTTTCATATTCCATATTACTTAAAGCCCATCCAATTTCAGAGGTTCCAGATCTTGCTTCTCTTCCACAACAACCACAATAAAATGTTAAAAGCCAACATTTTTACAGAATTGGCCATATAAAATATCATTGTTTTGATCTTCATCCATGTGATAACTGTCATAAAACCACTCATTATTCAAATACATGTTTCAAAAAAAAACCTCTTGCAAGAACAAAGATTCACCTCTGATGAATTGCTTCTTGGAAATGGGCTTCAACAACCAAGAAGATATTTCAGTCATATGTCAGAACTTGTTCTAAAGTATTGAACAGTTTTGCAGTTAAGTTTTCTCCATCATCTCACCTTGTATCTGACAGGGGGGAAGTGATGGTCAAATACAAGCTTCAAAGGCACATCAAGAGAGCCTTAGGCACAACCTGCCATACCAGATTCAGAGTTGTAGTTGGAGACAGAGATGCCCCTAAGCATGCCTTTGGCTAGTTGTTAGCCTCAAAACATGCATGCAGGGTTCAAACCTCGCTCTTCATGTTGAGCTTCTCCCTCTTCAAAGAATTGGGGTCACTTCCTCTATCAAAATACCTCATCTTCTTACCAGTTCTGGAAGAGTTCCAGGAATTGCATCAAGCATTTCAGAGTTGGTGGTCATCCTTAAGCCATCACAAGTTGTAGACCTCCCTTTTCTAGGTTGAATGTCTCCCTCTCCAAATCATTAGGGACACTTTCTCTAGAAGAATATTTAAACTTCGTTCCATATTTGGAAGACTTTTGGGAAATGCGTTGGGCATTCCCGTGTTGGTTTTCATCCTTAAACCAACCCTTATACCAACATTTTGAAGAGCACATTCAGCCTAGTGCTGCCATGCATATTTTTGCACATTTTGTATTTCAACTCTCTTCTTGGAATCATACATACCCCTTCAAATTAAGGGGGGAAATATTGGACACCTAATCCTCTAAGGGTTGGTGTGGAAGCTGAACAATTGAAGGAAGTCCAAAAGACCACTTGGAATATGAAACCAGCGGTCACTAGACTTATATAAATATGTATCATTGTGAATAATATATGGATTTAAGTTTGATCTTTCATATCCCCCATCTTCTCCATTGTTGTGCCTAACATCCTCGGGATTTGATATTATTCCAATTCTAATAAGTTCATCTTCTAATTAGATGGGGATATTAGTATATAACAAACTTTATTTAGAAAATGGTCCAGTTTACAATAAGATGTGTAATTTCTTTTTTTTCTCAAACTATATTAGATTCATGCCACATGGCTCCTTGCCCACTAATTTTTTAGGAATTTGAGATTATTCCAATTCTAATAAGTTCATATTCTAATTAGATACGGAAATGAATATATAATCAAATTTCGTTTAGCAAAATGGTCCATTTTACAATAAGATGTGTAATTCCTTTATTTTCTCAAGTTAACGTTGACCCATAACACTTTTATATATGGTTAATCAAGTAAATGTGTACACTGGTAAGACATTCTTAGTGTTGCAATAGTTTTTTTGTTACATTTATAAATCCTTTGGCTATATCAACCACATCAATATTTTTAATGTGATTATATTAGTTTTAAATTAATTTCTACATCCTTTTAATATTGACATACTTACTAAATCTATATAAAAAATAAAATGTTCAAACTTTTTTCCATTTTCAAAATATAAAATCTTAATTTACTAATCAAATATCAAAACTCAAAGGTTTACATATTCTCTATCAACCATATACAAAAGGGTAAGGGTGAACCAATAAAATTGGCATTTTGGAATCAAAATTAGAAAATACAAAATTGAAGTTTACGAAGTTTTAGATTGATATTCAAAATTTCCGATTGAAATTGACAATATTGAAATTTAAATTTAAACATTTTAGAATCCAAGTTCACAATTTTTAAAATTTAAAATTATTAAATTTCTATTTTCAAACTTAAATTTTCTATTAAAAAAAATTATATTAAAATTTTCAAAATTAAATTTTATAATAAAATTTATCTTGTTATTTATAATTTAATAAAATTAGAATTGCAAGTTTGCTAATAATTTTATATTATATTTAATTGGAATTGCATCTTTTGTATTACTTACTTTATATATATATATATATATATATATATATATATATATATATATTTAACAGATATTTTTATTGTTTTATAACTTTTATACTATTATAAATTGAATTTATTATTATTAGCATAACAATATTTATTAATATGATTGATATACAGAAACATACAATCATAATAGTAAATGTAATTAATATACATTAATAATCATATATCAACCATACTAATAATTATTAGATATATATTACGTTACTATATAATATAACTAACATATTATATAATTATTATTAATAATATTTATTTATCTCATATAACCTCAAGATTATTAAACACATTTTAAATTACTCTTTTATGACTTCTATACCATCATAAATTTAACTTCTTATTTTTATTAATTTAACTCTTTAATAACAGAGCCTTACCTTTCATAATTTCCAAATGCTCTCTAAAACTTCGCATTGACTGACTGCATAGTAACCTATTTTCGTACTTTCTTATCCCAAATGTTTTATTGAAGCAATAGGATTTTGATATGTGAGAACCAGGTTTTTTCCAAAGGGGTCTTAAATTTTAGAAGAAGCCAGTTTCCGGCTTAATTCATAAAGTGAGGTACATATATCAGATATATAATATAATATTATTATGTTTAGAAAGTAATTAAGTTATGAGATTGAATCTAATTAGAAAAATTATCATTAAATCCTTCCCACCAAACAAAATATGTAAAAACCCACTCAAAATATGTGAGAACCAGGTTCCAATAAACAACTCGGACACTTTCGACATGTCAATCTGCCGTGGCCCGTTAGCTTCTAGAATCCAACAAAATTTTGTAGTATTTTACCAATGGCTCATACGCCCTTCTTCGCTTAAACTCCATATATAGAATGTGGTCTAGAACGCTACAATTTTAATAAATTCATCTTCCACTTTTTAACGGCCAAGATAAGTGCAGACCTAAACTAGTATAGTTGCGATGTTATCTCATTATTCTAAAAAGGTTAAAAATCTCAAGGTGGAACACTAGGTAGATAATGAGAATTTTATGTAGGAATATCAATGAGAATTTTTTATTTTAACCACGTCTCTGAGATTTACAGAATTATACAGAAATAAAAATTGTATGAACTTAAAAAACACTCTATCCGATTGCTCCGTTTTCCAAGTCCATAAGTTCATGATCACACTTTCCTATGTCAGAGCCAAAACCCTGGTCTTCGAAGGTCAATAAGCTCACACTTTCCGGTGTCAGAGCCAAAACTCTGGGCTTGGAAGGTCTATTCTCTTGACCTTGTGAACGCGCGCTCATATATATATGTATAGATATATTACGTTACACACTAAGAGAACATAGAATCTCTGATATTGGTAAAGATGTAATGAAAAATACAGAGAGTGCAGGTATTGGCATTATAGTCGTCCGCAACAACAGGCCATGATTCATGCACATACACATAATTTGGACGCTCCTGCAGCTCTTTTTTTTTATCGCCTTCTGGCTTTTTCTCTTCTTTTGCAGGACCCACGCTGAGCAGCTCTGTGACTCCAAATTTCTTCAATTTTATTGTGAGATAGACAAGATCTGCTTCCCCAATGACAGTTATCTTCCTTGTTGAAATATTAATAATTTCAACTGCGTATTTAATTCAGCTGAAAACCACCTTTTTTTATCGCACCACCTTCACGCATCAGTGGTATTTTTCAGGAGGGCTCCGAACACACTGACCAGCTAACGCGTGTCCATAGTACGGTTTCAAAACCACTCATTTCCAATAAGGTAAAGGTCGGTAAGAAGAGGCCTTCCTATATTCACCACAGCGGTTTGATTAAAATGGGCAAGATCAACGGTTGAAGTATAGCCTGCACCTTATGCGTGACGTGAAGTGATTTTTGACCGTCAGTAAATTAATTAATGTTGAATTACCTTCGATCATAAAATTAATATATATCACCATGCTGAGAATTTAATGAAATGTATTGTGACGTGAAGTGATTTTTGACCGTCAGTAAATTAATTAATGTTGAATTACCTTCGATCATAAAATTAATATATATCACCATGCTGAGAATTTAATGAAATGTATTGTAGTCGTAAAATGTAGGTGAAAACATTTAATTTTATTATTTTGTTAATTAAGAGATGTAAGTTTTTCTTACATGGCACAAAGTCAAACAAAAGGTTATGTTTTGTTTTTATGTTTTTAGTCGTTCATTGTATATGAAATGTAATATGCACAGAAATGCAAAGAAAGAAAAACAGGGCAGCGTGTGAGTGAAAACGAAAGGGAAATTCGCAGCAGCGAATGAATGTAATTTTTGTTGTTGAAATGCAATCTCCAGCAACGGGAGTGAATGTAAGAGGTTTTTTTTTTTACAGCAGTAAATGTAAGTTTTATTTTTACACACAGTAGTGTAAAAATAAATTTTTGGAGCTGAAATAGAGTAAATTTTTTTTTACTGCATCTGAAGCAATCTTGGTGAATCTCTCTCAGAGAGAAAGAAATATGTAACAAGTAGTTTATTAATGAATAGAAAGTTTTTATGTGTGTTGTTGAAACTCTGTTCTCTGGAGAAAGTTTTTTTGCTTCCCTGTGTAAAGATCCTGTGGAAACAGAGCATTGTCTTCTGTTCAGTATTTGTTTGAAATTACCAGAAATTTCCAACATGGTATCAGAGCTTGTCCAGGGTCTTTGAAGGTGTCAAAGACGCTGAAGGAAGGATTCTTGATGCAACAGCTTTTCCAGCGGTGTGAAGACTCAGTCAAAAATCCAAGGTATTTCTCAAGCTAGTTTTTGTGTTTCTGTTGAAGACACTCAGTGATTTTTAAAATACAGTCAAGTATTTTGAAGCATAGTTTAGAGTGCAAAGAATGGCCAGCACCAGCACTAGCATAGGTATCTTTAATACTCAGCTCCCACAACATAATGGAAAAAACTATGACTACTGGGCAATAACTATGAGAGCTCTGTTTGCCTCACAAGATTTATGGGAACTTGTTGAATATGGATTTGAAGAACCAACAGATGAAGAAGAGTTTAATAACTTGACACAGGTAGAGAAAGATCTGTTGAAGAGATATAAGAAGAAGAACTCAAAAGCCCTCGTATTTTTATATCAAACAGTGCATGAGAATGTGTTTCCAAGGATAGCAGTAGCCAAGACATCCAAAAAAGCATGGCAAACTCTCAAGATAGTCTATAAAGGCATGGAAAAAGTGAAGACAGCAAAACTACAGTTGCTAAAGAGAGATTTTGAGAATCTATGCATGAAGGAGTCAGACAATATTGACTCATTCTTCACACAAGTGATTGGTCTAGTCATACAGATAAGGACTCATGGAGAAATTCTTGAAGAAAGGAGGATTGTGGAGAAACTGTTGAGGGTCCTACTCTCAAAGTTCGTTGTGATTGTCTCCACCATAGAAGAGACAAAGGATCTCACAAACTTTTCAGTTGATGAACTTCATGCATCATTGATAACACATGAGCAGAGGTTGAGTAGAAATGAAAACTCATCTCTAGAACAAGCCTTTAAGACCCAGATGTCCTATGGAAGAGGAAGAGGTCAAGGCAGAGGAAGCAAGAGAGGAAGAGGCAGAAGCCAAAATAGAGGTGGAAGGAACAGTCCAGCAAATGCTCAAGAAAGAGGCAGCAATCCAAATCAGAACCAAGGCCAAGGCAGTAGTCAACAAAGTGGACAACATCATGCTCAAGGACAAAGGTATGAAAAATCCAATGTCCAATGTTATTATTGTAAAAAGTATGGGCATTATGCAGATGAATGTAGGAAGAAGCAGCATGATATGACTAATAGATCAAGTGCAAATATCACTAGAGAAAATACCAACCAAGATAATGTGCTTTTAGCTTGTAATATGGCTGAAACAAACAGTGATGATATATGGTTTCTAGATTCCGGTTGCAGCAACCATATGATAGGAAACATAGCCCTGTTTTCTGCTCTAGATCAGAGTGTGAAATCACAAGTCACACTTGGGACTGA
The DNA here is from genome assembly GCA_031772625.1 of Pinus tabuliformis. Lineage (NCBI taxonomy): Eukaryota > Viridiplantae > Streptophyta > Pinopsida > Pinales > Pinaceae > Pinus > Pinus tabuliformis. The sequence goes on along the minus strand of CM062812.1, from coordinate 577,835,938 downwards.
TAGTAAAATTTCTGTTATGGGAAAAGAAGAAGTTAAAATATTTACAAAGAAAGGTGAAAAAAAAACCATAGCAGATGTCTATTATGTTCCTAGAATGAAGTGTAACCTCTTAAGTATTGGACAGCTTGTTCAAAAGGGTTACAATGTTTTCTTTGAGAATGATGTATGCACCATCATGGATAGAGCACCCAGCGAACGATGCATTGTTGAAGTGAAGATGACGAAGAACAGGATGTTCTCTCTCAGAATAAAGGCAGATTTGAAAAATAAAGAAGTAATAGCAGCAGTGACACAAGAGGCTTTCCAAAGCATACCAAAGGATGAAAATTGGTTGTGGCACTTGAGATTTGGACATCTCAACTTTGGAGGTCTTAACTTGTTGAGTAGAAAAGGAATGGTAAGAGGATTACCATTGATAGAGAAACTAGACAGCCTTTGTGAAGGTTGTATCTTGGGGAAACAACACAGAGAAAGTTTTCCATCAGGGAAAAGCATCAGCACAAAAGCACCCTTAGAAATTGTCCACTTAGATTTATGTGGACCGATGCAAACTCCATCACTTGTAGGCAACCAATATTTTCTAACATTCATTGATGATTTTACTAGAAAGACTTGGGTTTATTTCTTGAAGAACAAAAGTGAAGTGTTTGAAAAATTTCAAAATTTCAAAGCACTTGTAGAAAATCAAAGTGGGCTGCATATGAAAGTTCTGAGAACTAATAGAGGAGGTGAGTATATCTCCAAAGAATTTCTACGTTTTTGTAGAGAAAATGGAATTCATAAGCAATTTACAGCTAGGTACACCCCGCAGCAAAATGGAGTTGCTGAAAGGAAGAACATGACAATCATGGATATGGCGAGAAGTATGTTAAAGGCAAAGCATTTGCCAAATGATTATTGGGCTGAAGCTGTACACTGTGCAGTATATATTTTGAATAGATGCCCAACAAAAGCAGTCATGAACAGAGTGCCAGAAGAAGCATGGAGTGGGAGAAAGCAAGGAGTCACCCACATGAAATTTTTTGGATGTGTGGCTTATGCACACATTCCAGATCAGCTAAGGAAGAAGTTGGACAACAAAGGGGAGAAATGTATTTTCATTGGATACAATGAGGAATCCAAAGCTTATATGTTGTATATCCCATCTACCAAGAAGTTTTTTGTGAGCAGAGATGTTCAATTCATTGAGGAAGAAGCTTGGGATGGAAGCATAGAGAAAACAGTGAATGTTAAAAACTGTTTGTCTCATGATGAAGATGATAAGGAGATGGCTGAAACACATCCCCAAACAGCAGCGCCAACCCAAGTGTGATGACCCTGAGAAAATGTAATTATTTAATTTACTACGGTAAAAGACTGAATTAGAATGACATTGAAAGACTTCTTTTTCTTTAAGAGTATTCTTTTAATTTTACATGTGCACTAAAATGTTTTAAAAGAAAATACTCATGAAAGTATTGGCAGCTCCCGGAAGGGAACTGGAAAAAGAAAGTTAGTTAGTAAAACTGGAAATAACTACTTTCCCTAACTGGAAGGGTCTCCAGGGAAAATGGGAGGTTGGTGGACAAAACTCTGGGCTGTAGAGACAGGCAGAGGAAGGAAAAAGGGAAAAAAAACCCTAATGGACTAAGTCTGGTAAGGACCAGATAGTCGAGCACGAAGTGCTGTCTTGCTGAGGATAGTGATCCGGCAAGAAGAAGCTTGGGGGGAGACTCTGGTCCCGGAGGACAAGTCTCACGGATGGGTGGATAACAAGCTATGCACAGAAATCTGCAGGTGACTTACTAAGGAGTTACAGTACCGGCAGTGACCAGGTAAGTAAACTGAACCTTAATGCATCTGTAGTTATCTGTGTAATATATAAAACAAAGTTTCTTGGAATTAGCAAACGTTATTACTGCTGCATAAATAGGTTTGCAATGACTATGACTCAGAACCAATAAACTGGGGTACTTGACCCAGAACAGGAAACGTAAGAACGGAACAGAAACCCGGCTGTAGGGGTATTACCTTAACTGTTAGCGCATGGAAAAAAACAGAGACATGGTTAAACCCCGACTGTGAACCAGAGGGTTGAAAGCCATGCCTCGTGGGTAGTTTTCTTTAAGATATAGGGGTTTGTCATTATCCAGAGAAGCTATCAACATTAGAATAGTGGAGAGGAATGACGATAAAACCCTTACCCACATTCCTTTAAAACTCGAATGGAACCTTTCCAGGTATTGCACTGAGTTCAGATTATAAAAGAAGACAAGAAAAGGATTAATAAAAACATAACCTTCGAACCGGGTTGATTCCGCGGTATGGATGAGTTCGGAAGATTTCTTTGCGCAAGGCAACTACCTGAATGAGGGGTGGATACCTGAGAATCGGTTTGCACTTTGGAAACAAACGGTACTTAAGCAGAAATCAAGCTTACGAGTTATCTTTTAGATAAACTAGTTAAGAAAACCGAATAGTCCTAGGTCAGATTCCAGGGGACTGACTCCTGTAACAGTAGAAATGGATATACAAAAAAACCAGCTCTTAAAAGAAATAGTGAGACGAAGCAACAAGCGCTGTAATAGACATTTAAATGATGTACAGTGAAACATATACATATCAAACGATTTACAGGAAAACATATATATATAGCGAGCCGCGGAGGAATGTCCAAACATTGCCAAGTTAAGGAATAAATAACATTTCGACTTGTGGTTATAACATACAGAACCAATTAATCTCTTATATATAGAGAACCCAAGGTCGAAACGACCAAACATCTATTGTAATGAGATGCAGGCGCAATATTCATAGATACCTCACCAAGACTTGCTAGAAAACGATTCTGATTGTAGACAAAGCTTACCTAACGCCGGAAGACAGTAAGCACATTTTCAGAACAGAGAACTACAATACAAAATCTGGGTAGTGCTCGAACTTCACTATTCATTCAAATCTTTAAAATAAAATGGATACTTGTAAATGACAGGAGAATATAAACAAGAGTTTGAATTAATTTAAACAGCCGCAAGGCTATATAGGTCCAAACCAACACCAAATGAGCCAGATATCCAGCATATGTCTTCAGAAGAGTCATGAGTAAAGTTAAACCAAAGAATATATACAATACATAGTTTGCTACAATAAACCAAAGGCGGACTATAGCCTCATAAACTGGAAGCTTCCAACCCAGAACCGCTGGAAGCGAAGGGGTTACCCCAGAAACCATAACACAAATCCAAGACGAACTGGACCGGACAATGTTGAACCTTCCGTCGCCATCTGCGTCCAACCATGAAAAAATAAGGTTGGGGCTTCGTTTAGGCGCAGGGGGTAACCCTCTGCCGACGGATGGTAGGACAGATGAGCGGAACATTCAACCAGAAATTACCACACACAATACATCAAAGAGCCGAAGAGTTGTACCTGTGGTAACCTCGGCAATCTATCGCCTAGAGGAAGACCACCCTGTCGTATTAACCCCAGAAGCGGATGTCTGCATCAAGCAATAAAGAGATAGAGAAAATCATTAGTCCCGACTCCTTAAAGGATAAACCAAGGAAACAAGGAAATGATAAACCGACTGCAACACTTACCAGAAGCCAGTTTGGAGATTTATAAACTCAGAGCAGAAGCTCGGCGGTGAGGACGCGCGCGGGCGGAGATGGCAGACATTTCCCGGCGCGGAACAGTCTCACCTACTGTGGCGGAGTGGAGCTGAGAGCCGCGGGAACGCTGAATTATGCTGGAAAACCCTCGAAGATTCGGGATAAGCGGAATTATATAGTCAATACCAGAAGTGGAGTCGTGGGAGTGCCTCCACCCTCCGATTTTACCAGAGCATCCACACCGTTGATTAAGGCGGTAGCACCAAATAGGAAGCGGGAACTTTCCACCTTGAGCCGTGCCCATTCACGTGAACGGGCCGGCGGAATTTAATGCCATGGCCAAATGTCCGCTGTAGGTGGCGCCAGCGAAGTTAACAAACAGAGTTGCCTCGATATGCCCAAAGCCACAGCGCTGGAGTTATGTATGGTATAGTTCACATGGGTAGAGGGCGACACACATAAGGTTTAGATATTATAATTAATAAACATATCCAATGTAAAGGTAAGTTAATCCGAGAATTATAAAGCTACTGAAGTTGTAGCCTCATGATAATTTTTTTTTTTTTATCTATATATTTTAATATGTGGGTGAGGTACGTGACAATTGGTATCAGAGCCCAGGATGCCCATACTGTGGCCTCTGGGATGTGATTAACATGTTAAAATTGAGAAGGTCATCATAGTATTGATATCTTTTTCTTTTCTTTGAGTAACAAAATTGTGCCGGAAACTCACAGTGTTAAATGTTTCCTGATTTTAGACCAGACCAGACTAGACAAAGGAGAAGAAAAAGGGCAACAGAAGGCACTAAATAGTAACAGTTAGCATGCAGAGAACTAGCAGCGCACCGCACAGGCCCGCAGCAGATCAGGGGCCTGCAACAAATCCTAGAGACAACCCAGAATTGTGGGTACAGCTGGGTGAGGAGACACGTAGCACGAATTTGGCCATACTAGAAACAGTCCAGGAACTGAAAAATGAAATGGCTCGGTTGCGGGAGGATAATGCACGATTGACGATGGAGCAAGAAAGGATTTTAAAAAGTTTGTCTGACAAACAGAACCCGCCACTAGTCAACCCCAGTGCAGAACAACAGAGAATGACAGAGGAGCAACGTTACCAAGCAGAACCCGGAAATTCGGAAGAAGGAGAGGATCAATCCGATAATGCATCAGAACAGCAGACCTCAAAGCGTCAAAGGGTGGAATTACAGGGAGAATTCTGAAAAATTAAACCCCCACACTATGATGGGGAACAAGAGGAAGCGGCTGAAGCATGGCTAATTAATATGAACAAATATTTCCAGCTATATGAGTATGACCATAACTTGAAGGCACGATTGGCTATATTTCAGTTGCAAGGAAAAGCAACCCTGTGGTGGGAGGAGGTTAAAAACGTCAAAGGGGTAAGTGAACGAACCATAACGTGGGAAAAATTCCAGAAATACTTCAAAGAGAGATACTTGACAGAACGCTTTTATGATGAAAAGGCAAAGGAATTCCACGACCTGCGATTGGGACAGCAGACTATGGATGAGTTTATTAATCGTTTTACATCCCTGCTCCATTATGTACCCTACCTTAAAGAAGAAAAAGCCAAGGTGCAAAGGTTTGTTAGCAGTTTACCCATGTATATGAGAGAAAGGATTGAATTTGACAATCCTAGAACCATGGATGAAGCTATTCGCAAGGCCAGAATCTGCTATCAGCAGAGCAAACAGAAAGGGGACGGCTCCAACAGAAAATGGAGCGAGAAAAAGAATAGTAAAGTTGTTGGAAACAGTAAAGGAGGCCGGGGCGGTGGAGTTAAAGGAAGCAGTAAAGGGCAGAACAGTAGAGCAGCACCGAGAGGTTCGTTCAGACCCAAGACCATCAGTGAAACCAGAATGGGCGAACAGTCCACCAAGTTGGACAGCGAAGGAATAACTAGACCCCCTGTGCAGTGTTCGGGTTGTGGCGGACTGCACTACGTCAAGAACTATCCGCAACGGAAGGGAACTGATCAGATATCCCATATCCATGAGGCATCAACCGTTGGCGATGTGGGACGAAGTGTGCCAAGGATTAACGCAGCCTTGGACGATCGCCAGGCAGAATATCAACCCACCATGGTAGAATTTGAAGGTAAAATTCTAGACTTTTCTATCACTGTTCTAATTGATCCAGGAGCTACTTTAAGTTATATTAGTCCAAAGATAGCTGAACAGTGTAAATTACAACCTGAAAAATTCAGGAACCCTTGGCTGGTACAACTAGCTACAGGGGCTAAAAGACGAGTAATGGTGAAAATAAAAAATTGCCCTATAGTAATAGCAGGACAGCCAGTGGTAGCAGATCTGAACATGCTTCCACTTGGATCCTATGATGTCCTAATCGGGATGGATTGGCTAGAAAAGCATTGGGCATTAGTGAACTGCAAAACGAAGATCATTCGATACAAGGATGATTCTGGAAAGGAACAGGAAATGCAGGGAATTAAACGACCAGTGCAGGTCCGACCAATCACTGCATCCCAACTAGCGAAATGCATCCGGAAAAGATGGCAGGTGTATGCCATTCAGGTGGGTTATGCAAAAACCAAGGATAAGACGACCGCGCTGGACCACCTTCCGGTAATAAAAGAGTTCGCGGATGTGTTTCCAGAGGAAATCCCTGGATTACCCCCAAAAAGGGACATTGACTTCACCATTGAATTAATACCAGGAGCTGCCCCAGTTTTGCGGACACCTTATAGAATGAGTGTACCCGAGTTGACTGAGTTGAAAATGCAGTTACAAGAGTTGTTGGATAAAAATTATATCCGTCCTAGTGTATCTCCATGGGGAGCTCCGGTGCTATTTGTCAGGAAGAAAGACGGAACCCTCCGAATGTGTATCGATTACCGACAGCTGAACAAGCTCACAATTAAAAACAAATACCCCTTACCTCGAATCGATGAGCTTTTTGATCAAGTCAAGGGGGCGACAGTGTTTTCTAAGATTGATCTGCGATCTGGTTACCATCAAATCAGAATTAAAGAAGAGGATATTGCTAAAACAGCTTTCAGAACCCGGTATGGACACTACGAATTTGTAGTGCTACCTTTCGGATTGACTAATGCACCCGCCACTTTCATGTGCTTAATGAACAGTGTGTTCCATCAATTTTTGGACAAATTTGTACTAATATTCATTGATGATATTTTGATTTATTCTCGTTCCAAGGAGGAGCACGAGGAACACCTCCGGTTGGTGCTGCAAACTCTTCGAGAGCATCAGTTGTATGCTAAACTCAGCAAGTGCGATTTCTATAAAGAGGAGATTCAGTATTTAGGCCATGTGATCACAAAGGAAGGGATTGCAGTGGATCCTGAGAAAATAAAAACCATAATGGATTGGCCCATGCCTAAAGATGTGGCAGATATCAGGTCTTTCATGGGATTGGCTGGGTATTATAGAAGATTTGTGGAAGGCTTCTCAAGGGTGGCATATCCTATCACATCCTTGCAAAAGAAAGGGAGGACATTCAAATGGAATTCGGAATGTCAGCAAAGTTTTGAACGACTTAAGCATTTGCTCACTTCTGCTCCCGTCTTGAGTATAGCTGATCCTAATAAGGATTATGTGGTATGTACCGACGCTAGTCGAGAAGGCGTGGGAGGTGTGTTAATGCAAGAAGGGAAAGTGATCGCCTACGAGTCGAGAAAGCTGAAGGAACATGAGCAGAAGTATTCTGCCTACGACTTGGAATTGGCAGCCGTCATACATGCACTTAAAATGTGGCGGCACTATCTTCTGGGTAGGAAATTTTTGTTGTTAACAGACCATCACAGCTTGACAAACTACTTCAGTCAGCCCACCCTGAATGCAAGGCAAGCCCGTTGGGCAGATTTCTTAAGTGGATTCGATTTCGACATTAAACATCTGAAAGGAAAGGAGAACCGCGTAGCTGATGCCCTGAGTCGAAAAGTACAATGTTTATATGAAGTTACACTCAGTAAATGGAACAATTCCTTGCAGGAAATGATAAAAGCAACAGCAAACCAAGATGCCGAATATCAGCAAATGAAGCAGCAAATGCCACTTTCCAGCAAGGAAAGTCAGCAGGGGTATGAAGTAAGCAAGGATGGAATGTTGTTTTACAAAAAAAGATTGTTTGTACCAAACGACAATAGCCTTAAAAATCTAATTTTGAATGAATTTCATACCAGTCACTACGCAGGTCATCCCGGATACCAGAAGATGCTTACTGCACTTCGAGGGGAATACTACTGGCCGGGAATGAAAAAGCATGTGGCTGAATATTTAGCGCGATGTTTGGAGTGTCAGCAGATCAAGGCAGAGCACCAGCATCCGGCAGGGTTATTGCAACCCCTGCCAATTCCAGAATGGAAATGGGAAATTATATCTATGGATTTCATAACTGGGCTGCCTAGAACAAAGAGGAACAATGATTCTATTATGGTGGTAGTAGACAAGCTGAGTAAGGCAGCACACTTTATACCAGTGCAATCTACCTACAGGGCAGTGCAGATTGCACACATTTTTATGCAGAACGTGTTCAAACTGCATGGGCTTCCGAAGACTATAATATCAGACCGGGATGTAAAGTTTACATCCGCCTTCTGGAAAGCACTATTTGCAGAACTGGGTACACAGCTGAATTTTAGCACAGCTTACCATCCCCAGACTGATGGACAGACGGAGCGAGTAAATCAGATTGTGGAGGACATGTTGAGAGCATGTGTAATGCAAAAACAGACACAATGGGAAGACTATTTACACTTGGTGGAATTCGCCTACAACAATGGATATCACACATCGATCCAAATGTCTCCATTTGAAGTCTTGTACAGACGAAAATGTCGTACGCCCTCAAGTTGGAGTGGCCCGGAGGACAAATTAAGGTTGGGTCCAGAAATGCTCAAGGAGATGGAGGACATGGTCAAAAGGGTGCGGGCTAATTTAAAGGCCGCACAAGATCGGCAAAAGAATTTTGCAGATCGGAAAAGAAGGTTCAAGGAGTATCAGGTTGGCGACCATGTTTATGTAAGGATACAAGCCAGGAAGAGCACCCTGCAATGGAGCAGTTGCGCTAAACTTGCACCTCGTTATTTTGGACCTTTTCAGGTCTTGGCAAGAGTTGGGCCAGTAGCCTACCAGCTTGCTCTACCAAGCCACATTAGAATACACAATGTCTTTCATGTTTCCATGCTTAAAAAGCAGTCATGAACAGAGTGCCAGAAGAAGCATGGAGTGGGAGAAAGCAAGGAGTCACCCACATGAAATTTTTTGGATGTGTGGCTTATGCACACATTCCAGATCAGCTAAGGAAGAAGTTGGACAACAAAGGGGAGAAATGTATTTTCATTGGATACAATGGGGAATCCAAAGCTTATATGTTGTATATCCCATCTACCAAGAAGTTTTTTGTGAGTAGAGATGTTCAATTCATTGAGGAAGAAGCTTGGGATGGAAGCATAGAGAAAACAGTGAATGTTAAAAACTGTTTGTCTCATGATGAAGATGATAACGAGATGGCTGAAACACATCCCCAAACAGCAGCGCCAACCCAAGTGTGATGACCCTGGGAAAATGTAATTATTTAAGTTTACTACGGTAAAAGACTGAATTAGAATGACATTGAAAGACTTCTTTTTCTTTAAGAGTATTCTTTTAATTTTACATGTGCACTAAAATGTTTTAAAAGAAATACTCATGAAAGTATTGGCAGCTCCCGGAAGGGAACTGGAAAAAGAAAGTTAGTTAGTAAAACTGGAAATAACTACCTTCCCTAACTGGAAGGGTCTCCAGGGAAAAGGGGAGGTTGGTTGACAAAACTCTGGGCTGTAGAGACAGGCAGAGGAAGGAAAAAGGGAAAAAAAACCCGAATGGACTAAGTCTGGTAAGGACCAGATAGTCGAGCACGAAGTGCTGTCTTGCTGAGGATAGTGATCCGGCAAGGAGAAGCTTGGGGGGAGACTCTGGTCCCGGAGGACAAGTCTCACGGATGGGTGGATAACAAGCTATGCACAGAAATCTGCAGGTGACTTGCTAAGGAGTTACAGCACCGGCAGTGACCAGGTAAGTAAACTGAACCTTAATGCATCTGTAGTTAACTGTGTAATATATAAAACAAAGTTTCTTGGAATTAGCAAACGTTATTACTGTTGCATAAATAGAATTGAAATGACTATGATTCAGAATCAATAAACTGGGGTACTTGACCCAGAACAGGAAACGTAAGAACGGAACCGAACCCGGCTGTAGGGGTATTACCTTAACTGCTAGCGCATGCAAAAGAACCGAGACGTGGTTAAACCCTGACTGTGAACCAGAGGGTTGAAATCCATGCCTCGTGGGTAGTTTACTTCAAACTATAGGGGTTTGTCATTACCCGGAGAAGCTATCAGCATTAGGATAGTGGAGAGGAGTGACGATAAAACCCTTGCCCATATTCCTTTAAAACTCGAATGGAACCTCTCCAGGTATTGCACTGAGTTCAGATTATGAAAGAAGACAAGAAAAGGATTAATAAAAACATAACCTTCGAACCGGGTTGATTCCGCGGTATGGATGAGTTCGGAAGATTTCTTTGCGCAAGGCAACTACCTGAATGATGGGTGGATACCTGAGAATCGGTTTGCACTTTGGAAATAAACGGTACTTAAGCAGAAATCAAGCTTACGAGTTATCTTTTAGATAAACTAGTTAAGAAAACCGAATAGTCCTAGGTCAGATTCCAGGGGACTGACTCCTGTAACAGTAGAAATGCATATACAAATAAACCAGCTTTTAAAAGAAATAGTGACACAAGCAACAAGCGTTGTAGTAGACATTAAATGATGTTCAGTGAAACATATACATGTCAAACGATTTACAGGAAAACATATATATATAGCGAGCCACGGAGGAATGTCCAAACATTGCCAAGTTAAGGACTAAATAACATTTCGGCTTGTGGTTATAACATACAGAACCAATAAATCTCTTATATATAGAGAACCCAAGGTCGATACGACCAAACATCTATTGTAATGAGATGCAGGCGCAATATTCATAGATACCTCACCAAGACTTGCTAGAAAACGATTCTGAATGTAGACAAACCTTTACCTAACGCCGGAAAACAGTAAGCACATTTTCAGAACGGAGAACTACAATACAAAATCTGGGTAGTGCTCGAACTTCACCATTCATACAAATCTTTAAAATAAAATAGATACTTGTAAATGACAGGAGAATATAAACAAGAGCTTGAATTAATTAAAACGGCCGCAAGTCTATATCGGTCCAGACCAATACCAAATGAGCCGGATTCCCAACATATGTCTTCAGAAGAGTCATGAATAAAGTTAATCCAAAGAATATATACAATACATAGTTTGCTACAATAAACCAAAGGCGGAACTATAGCCTCATAAACTGGAAGCTTCCAACCCAGAACCGTTGGAAGCGAAGGGGTTACCCCAGAACCCATATCATAAATCCAAGACGAACTGGACCGGACAATGTTGAACCTTCCGTCGCCATCTGCGTCCAACCATGAAAGAGTAAGGTTGGGGCTTCGTTTAGGCGCAGGGGTAACCCTCTGCCGACGGATGGTAGAACAGAAGAGCGGAACATTCACCCAGAAATTACCACACACAATACATCAAAGAGCCGAAGAGGTTGTACCTGTGGTAACCTCGGCAATCTATCGCCTAGAGGAAGACCACCCTGTCGTATTAACCCAGAAGAGAATGTCTGCATCAAGCAATAAAGAGATAGAGGAAATCATTAGTCCAACTCCTTAAATGATAAACCAAGGAAACAAGGAAATGATAAACCGACTGCAACACTTACCAAAAGCCAGTTTGGAGATTATAAGCTCAGAACAGAAGCTCGGCGGTGAGGACGCGCGCGGGCGGAGATGGCAGACATTTCCCGGTGCGGAATAGTCTCACCTACTGTGGCGGAGTGGAGCTGAGAGCCGCGGGAACGCTGAATTATGCCGGAAAACCCTCGAAGAATCGGGATAAGCGGAATTATATAGTCAATACCAGAAGTGGAGTCGTGGGAGTGCCTCCACCCTCCGATTTTACCAGAGCATCCACACCGTTGATTAAGGCAGTAGCACCAAATAGGAAGCGGGAACTTTCCACCTTCAGCCCTGCCCATTCACGTGAATGGGCCGGCGGAATTTAATGCCATGGCCAAATGTCCGCTGTAGGTGGCGCCAGCGAAGTTAACAAACAGAGTTGCCTCGATACGCCCAAAGCCACAGCGCTGGAGTTATGTATGGTATAGTTCACATGGGTAGAGGGGCGACACACATAAGGTTTAGATATTATAATTAATAAACATATCCAATGTAAAGGTAAGTTAATCCGAGAATTATAAAGCTACTGAAGTTGTAGTCTCATGATAATTTTTTTTTTTATCTATATATTTTAATATGAGGTTGAGGTACGTGACACCAAGGGAAGCAAGAAACACCCTTGAGGAGAAATGAAAGTGCTTCTCCAAGCACATCACAAGGAGGAAATTCAAGTGCGTCTTCAAGCACTTGTACACCAAATGAAAGAGGTAAGAAATTCATAAATTTAAGTGACATTTATGATGAACGTATGAATTCTTTATTTGCTTGATATTGTCATGTTGATGACCCTATTCATTTCGAAAATGCAATTAAGGATAGGAAATGGATAGAAGCTATGGATGAAGAGATTAATGCCATAGAAATAAACAAGACATGGGATTTGGTTGAGCTACCAATAGGAAAAGAAGTCATTGAAGTTAAATGGGTTTACAAGACCAAGAGTAATGTTGAAGGCAAAATAGAAAGACACAAGGAAAGAGTGGTTGTCAAAGGATACAAGCAGCAGTATGGGAGAGACTATGAGAAAACTTTTGCACCGGTTGCTAGAATGGAAACCTGAGAGGAGTGCTGTCCATAGCAGCACAAAACAAGTGGAAAGTTTACCAAATGGACGTGAAGTCAGCATTCCTAAATGGAGTGTTAAAGGAAGAGGTTTACATTGAACAACCTCTAGGCTATGAAAAGAAAGGCCAAGGGCACAAAGTGTGCAAATTGAAGAAAGCTCTTTATGGGCTGAAGCAAGCACCAAGAGCATGGTACAGTATGATAGAATCCTATCTACTGGAAAATGAATTTGAAAAGTGTGAGGGAGAACCCACCCTCTACATCAAAGAAAAAGATGGTAAAATTTTAATTGTTGTGTTATATGTTGATGATGTTATTTTCACAAGTAATGATGATTATCTCATTGAAAATTTCAAAACAGTCATGAAAGAAGAATTTGAGAGGACTGACATGGGTTTGCTGAGATACTTCTTAGGAATAGAAGTAGATAGAAATGAAAATGAGATTTTTATCTTACAAGCAAAATATGTTAATGAAGTGTTGCAGAGATTTAATATGCAGGACAGCAAGGCAGCAATCACTCCCATAGTGATGGTATTAAAATTCAGTAAAGAGAACAACAACAAGGATTTTAATCCTAGTTTGTACAAGAGCATAGTTGGCAGCCTCATGTATTTGACTGCAACTAGGTCGGATATAATGTTTGCTATTAGTTTAATTTTCAGATTCATGGAGAGGCCAACAGAAGCACATTGGCAAGCAGAAAAATGGATTCTGAGGTATGTTAAAGGTACTAAATGGTTTAGCATTTTATATACTACTTCAGAATGTTCAGATTTAATTGGATACACTGATAGTGATTGGGCTGGAAGTGTAGATGATCGGAAAAGCACATCTGGTTATGTTTTTCACATGGGTTCAGGAGCCATTTCATGGGCTTCTAAAAAACAGCCTATTGTAGCATTGTCTACAGCAGAGGCTGAATATGTGGCAACTACAACAGCAGCATGTCAAGTAGTTTCGATGAGAAGAATGTTGAGGAGCTTATGCCAAGAGCAAGTAAAAGGAATGGTAATTTTTTGTGACAGTAGCTTAGCTATTGCATTATCCAAGAATTCAGTGTTTCATAAGAGAACGAAACACATTGACACAAGGTTTCATTACATCAGGGAATTGGTAAACAATGGAGAAATTGTTTTACAACATTGCAGGACTGAAGTGCCGGTTGCAGACATTTTGACCAAACCATTGGGACAAAAAGGTTTTGAATTTTTGAGGAAATGTCTGGGTATGACTGATAACCCAGCAGTTGAAATCAAAGGGGAGTGTTGAAATATTAATAATTTCAACTGCGCATTTAATTCAAGTGAAAACCACCTGTTTTTTATCGCACCGCCTTCACTCATTAGTGGTATTTTTCAGGAGGGCTCCGATCACACCGATCAGCTGACACGTGTCCACAGTACGGTTTCAAAACCACTCATTCTCCGGAAGGTAAAGGTCGGTAAGAAGAAGCCTTTCGATATTCACCCCAGCTGTTCGATTAAAATGGGCAAGATCAACGGTTGAAGTACAGCCTGCACCTTATTGCGTGACGTGAAGTGATTTTTGACCGCCAGTAAATTAATTAATGTTGAAGTACATTTGATTAGAAAATTAATATCTATCACCATGCTGAGAATTTAATGAAATGTATTGTAGTCCTAGAATGTAGGTGAAAACTTTTAATTTTATTATTTTGTTAATTCACGGATGTAAGTTTTTTTTACACGGCACAAAGTCAAACAAAAGGTTATGTTTTGTTTTTATGTTTTTAGTTGTTCATTGTATATGAAATGTAATATGCATAGAAGTGCAAAGAAAGAAAAACAGGGTTGCCTTATATTTCAGTCCTTTAAGGACTTTAAGTCTTGCATTTTAGGATTGTTAATTGCTACCTTGTTTTCAGAAATAGTTAGTTAGTTTAACCTTAGTTTAACTTATATTTTCATCCCTAATTTTAATTGGTCATTTGCTTGTTAAAGCACTGATTTGTTTGCTACTGTTATAACTTCATATATTACTGAAGTCTACCATCTTTCACACAAGTTTTACAGCAGCTACAGCTTTTTATTATTTTGTAATGTTGGGGTGCCCTCTTTGACCTATCTTAAATCTAGAAACTTCACACACTCAAATCTAGAAATTGCTTTGAATGAACCACTTTGTTCTCACCTTAAACATCTTATTTTACTGGTGGTGTTATGAGTAGCTAATGAGTGAAAACGAAAGGAAAATTCGCAGCACCGAATGAATGTAATTTTTGTTGTTGAAAGGCAATCTCCAGCAACGGGAGTGAATGTAAGAGTTTTTTTACAGCAATAAATGTAAATTTTATTTTTACACACAGTAGTGTAAAAATAATTTTTTGGAGCTGAAATAGAGTAATTTTTTTTACTGCATCTGAAGCAGTCTTGGTGAATCCCTCTGAGAGATAAAAAAAAATATGTAACAGACAGTTTATTAATGAATAGAAAGCTTTTACGTGTGTTGCTTAAACTCTGTTCTCTGGAGAACTTCCCTGTGTAAAGATCCTGAAACAGAACATTGTCCTCTGTTCAGTGTTTGTTTGAAATTACCAAAAATTTCCAACATCCCTGTCCTTCATATTCACTGCAACAGACTCTACCTCTGCAATCAAATTTCCGATCATCACATATCAGTAAAAAATCCCCAGTTAAACCACCCAAAATATGTGAAAACCAGGTTCCAATTCGGACACCTTCGACATGTCACTCTGCCGTGGCCCGTTATCTTATAGAATCCAACAAAATTTTGTATTATTTTACCAATGTCTCGTACGCCCTTGTTCGCTTAAACTCCATGTATACAATGTGGTCTAAACGCTACAATTTAATAAATTCATCTTCCACTTTTTAACTGCCAAGATAAGTGCAGACCTAAACTAGTATAATTGCGATCTTATTTCATTATTCGAAAAGGGTTAAAAATCTCAAGGTGGAACACTATGTACATAATGAGAATTTTATGTAGGAATATCAATGATAATTTTAATTCTAACCACGTCTCTGAGATTTACTAAAATTATACAGAGAAAAAAATTGTATGAACTTAAAAAAAACTCTATCTGATTACTCCGTTTTCGAAGGCCATAAGTTCATGATCACACTTTCCTGTGTCAGAGCCAAAACCCTGGTTTTTTTTATTTTAACCACGTCTCTGAGATTTACTAGAATTATACAGAAATAAAAATTGTATGAACTTAAAAAACCTCTATCCGATTGCTCGGTTTTCCAAGGCCATAAGTTCATGATCACACTTTCCTGTGACAGAGCCAAAACCCTCGTCTTCGAAGGTCAATAGGCTCACACTTTCCAGTGTCAGAGCCAAAACCTTGGGCTTGGAAGGTCTATTCTCTTGACCTTGTGAACGCGCGCGCTATATATATATTACGTTACAAACTAAGAGAACATAGAATCTCTGATATTGGTAAAGATGTAATGAAAAATACATCAACAGATAGTGCAGGTATTGGCATTATAGTCGTCCGCAACAACAGGCCATGGTTCATGCACATACACATAATTTGGACGCTCCTGCAGCTTTTCTTTCTTATCGCCTTCTGGCTTTTTCTCTTCTTTTGCAGGGCCCACGCTGAGCAGCTCTGTCACTCCAAATTTCCTCAGTTTTATTGTGAGATAGACAGGATCTGCTTCCCCAATCACAGTTATCTTCCTGTCCTTCATATTCACTGCGACAGACTCTACCCCTGCAATCAAATATCCGACCATCACGTATCACTAAAAACTCCCCAGTTAAACTGCAATGATTTATTGAAAGAAGTTTACCTTGAACTCCAGCAATCGTCCGCATAGCTCTTATCTTGCTTTTCTCATCGTCAATCGCCGCTTTCAGCTCAATTTTCTGCAAATAGAAAAACACAAATCATGATCATCCGTCAACAAATTTAAGAATTTATAACATACAGAATCTCAAAACCATTGATTCTTCTTTAAAACAGCAAAGGGTACTGGCATACCTTCATGTTTGACATCCTGCCAAGAAGCAGAATACAATACAAATTCGTATTGGGAGCCTAGTATTTCGTCCTGAGCAAAGCCCTCGAACAGTTACAGACTCACAGGTACACCTTGTTTTGTAGGTTAAATAAATTTATATAGTAGAATTGCTGCCCCAACTTCGTGGAAACCTTCAATTTGTGGGCCGCTACCCGAACCAATAATGGATGGTGTACTTTCCCTCTGCAGTCAGACCACAGAGATAATTGATCCAAATTTTTACCAGATTTAAGATTCAAATGCTGTAATGATTCATCACAGTGAAACTTGACTGCGAGTTTCCTACTAAGTAGTCATCGAAAAAAGGATCCTTCCACTCTTTTAACTTGTTCTAAATGTAAGTATGGCCGGTTTTAATAAATATGTTTATCGCATTGCCCATTATTTAGCGTGGCCAATACCATGATCAGATCATGACAGTTCCAGAGAACCATTAAGAAAATAACACGTTAGTAAAAAATCTCTTTCACGCTTTAAAGGTCACTCTTGTCCACAAACCTAAATTTGTCCCGAGTGAACTATCAGATGGATACTTTGACACAATGGATTCCATTTGAAATATTGGAGAAGACCAAATATGTTCACAGGACTATTATGATTTGGTCTCGTTGGCTCTCGTAACCTGATGAGAACAGGTTTCATCGTCACAAGAGATATTTCCTGGCATATGGATAATTCTATTGTTAATTAATTTACGTTCACATAAAATTGCAGATACCAAATATGTAAACAAGCGGTCCTTTTCCCAGTCCCAGTTTGATTAGAACTATTCCAATCCTATAAAATTAAAATTAATAATATTTTACATTTTAATTTATTTAAATTATATAAAATTAAAATTAATAATATTTTAATTTTAATTTATTTAAATTATATTTTTGAATAGTATTAGGGAATTATTCCACTCTATGAATTAAAAAAATTACAAAAGTTGATTTTGGGACAAATGTTATGAAAATTAGATGGAATGTGTGTAATGTTTGGACTACAAAGCTCATGAGAATTTGTTATTTTTAGCCATATTTTATTTCTTAAGCCACAAAAGCACTTAACATCCAAGAATGACTTAACATTATACCCATAAGCCCATTTCCTCTTAATATTAATCAAGATAAAAAGATAATATTTATTTTCTAAATTAGGCCTGATCACTTTCTTATAACATTTTAGTTTGTATTTCCTCTAACTCCTTATCACCCCACAATTTCTTCTTAAATTTTGAAGTAATAATATTTTTAATATTATCTTCATTGTCCAAATCTTCTCCTTATCCCCACTAGTGTAAACAAGACTAGGCATCCCACTTGAGTACAAAGTGGAGGTATTGACTAGAGATAGAAACATTTTTTCAAAACTTTTTGGATTCAATATTGTTTAATTATACCTAGTCATAGCTATGCTTTGAACGAAGAAAATGATTACTTATCTTTTTGAATATTTCTTTTAATCTTGAGAATGTAGGTTATAAATTGCTTTTGGACTTATTCCATTTTCTTTATTATTTGTTAGAGACATGGAACCTCTAAACCTCATATCCATATAAACCTCACATCTATATAAAATAGTAAGAATCTCAAAAAAGCATTTTCTTTTTATCTCATATCTATAGATCCACTAATTTACAATTATTTTCAACTCCATAGTAATATTTTTATCATCTATTTGTTGTTTATTGTATTCTCAACACTATAATTTTAATTGATTTTATAATAGATATGAATTTTAAAATATTTATAGTAAATAACCTCTAAATATTTACATAATATTTTTAAATTAGAATTTACAAACATAAATAATAAAATAATGATGAATATATTAAAAAATAATAAAATTTTATAGCATAAAGAATAAAATAAAATTTTAATATCAATTTAATAAAAAATTTAAACTATAAATATTTCAATAAAATTTTAATATTAATTTAATATAAACTAAAATTACAAAAAAAAAAAAAAAAAACATTATTTATAAGAGTTTGTGAAGAAATTCATATTCAAATATGTTACTTACCTTTATATTTATACATTTAACTTTTATAAGATTAACAATAAAAATTAAGAATATTATAATAAATATTGTCAAATATAAATTAGTTTTCTAAGTTTTCAGATTTTTCATTATTTTTTAAAGATTTGATATCAAACATTAATTTCAATAGTTAAGGAAATAATTTTTGATAAGAATTTTTACGTCACTTTATATTATTAATATAAAATAAGATTAACAATAAAAATTAAGAATATTATAATAAATATTGTCAAATATAAATTAGTTTTCTAAGTTTTCAAATTTTTCATTATTTTTTAAAGATTTGATATCAAACATTAATTTCAATAGTTGAGGAAATAATTTTTGGTAAGAATTTTTACGTCACGTTATATTATTAATATAAAATCTTTTTCTGGGTTTTTTTTTTTTTAATAATTTTTTGAGGTTTTACATATTATAATTTATATATAAATTAAAATTTTATAAAATCAAGTATAAATGAAGTTTTACTTTTATTTTACTTAGTTTTTTATATAAGGTACAATCTGTTAATATTGATAGTAAATTATTTAGATGTTAAATTGGTGGTATTTTTATTTCAAATTATTATTTTATATATTATTTATATTGATTTTGATAAATTCTTTCATATTAATCACATCTTGAGTTTCTGGTCAACCTACCATCTAATGTAATTTATATAATGCATTGTTTGTTTAGGTTGTTGTATTTTTTTAATAGGTTAAATTTAATGTTTTCAAAGTTAATATATTTATATATATTATGTAGAAAATATTTATGTTAAAGATGATTTTTAATATATTATTATTTTTATTATTTATAGAAATTTGTATTTTTTTAATTATATAATTTAGATAGTATTTGAGAAAAAAATTATTATTGATTTTTTATATAAAATAATAAAATTGAAAAAATAAACAAAATTATAATGATGGGAAACTAATATATAATTATCATTTAATAAATTAATAATGTCTAAATATATAATCATTATATTTTAGATAAAATAAAATGGAATAGAAGTGTTTTAGTTAGGATAAAAATATATGAAAAATTTTGGATTGATCTTAATTTTAAATATATTAAAAATCTAAAAAAACTAAAATAAAATCAAAATTTCAATATATTGTTTTAAAAATATATAACAATTTTAGAATAATAATATTATATAGAATTAATTTTATTTTACTTGAATTTTTTTTAAGTTAATTTTTAGGCATACACTTTTCACTTTTAGTTATAAGAGAACTTTTAATTATAAAAGTAACGAACAAAATTTTAATATTTTGAATGATTAAAATAAGAATAATCTCATGCTAAATAAACTCTATTTCAAATGTCTTTTTTAAAATGGCATTTAAACTCCTAATCAAACTTGTCTATCACATAACTAGGTAAACAAACTTGTCTATTGAGAAAAGAAACATGATTAGCTATACAATAATAAGGATAAATAGTCCACAAATTAAATTGTATCTTTCAAAATTTTGAGTAACTAAAAAAGTCTTATTATCCCAACAAAAAAAATATTTATAAATTAATATTAAACTTGATTTGATTTAGTTTATATATATATATATATATATATATATATATTTATAATGACAAAAATAAATTCAACCTTAAAATATAAATATTCAAATTGCAGAAACTCAATCACATCAGATTACAAATTTTCCCACATCTCACTTCTCTATCTCTCTACTCGAGGAAAAATTTACCCCAACCTTTTCCCCATTTTCTTGCTATGCCAATGCTCTATAAACAGTTTGGGGCCATATATGTCCCCTAAAGTTATTGGTTCAAAGTATTTATTGAGTCGCACATATCTCCTAAACTTAATTTGATTGGAGAGTCCAAATTTAATTTTTGATTCTAAACTTATTAAATTTAATTAGTCTCTCTTAAAACGAGGTAATTTGCCAATGCGGATTACTTCGAGCCACACATTTACCCAGAAAAGTGCAGAAAGGAGGAGAAAATCGTTGTGCTGGGAGGCAAACTCGCGACGAGTGGTAAACTATTTTGTATTACAGAAACAACAACGCCCAGATGCTATAAACGGGAGAGACATCACTGTTCATGCCCGTGCCTTAGCTGGGCCACAGTCACGTCACTAGGTTTGGCTCATGATGCCAAATCACTAAGTTCAATGGCACTTGCCTTGCAAGATGAGAGATCTCAATAATTGCCAAATCGTTGATTTCATTGTAAAGGGAGCAACAAATTGTTGAGTCGACGAGTGAAAGGAAAATCAATGAGTTGGAGTGACGATTATTCTCTGAGGTAAGCGATTTGTCTTTGTCTGTAGTTCTTGTTTTTTATTTGGGAAAGCATGTCCATGACTGAGGGGCACCCAGGGCCGCCACGCCTTTGCTTTAGACAAGACACAGTCACAATCGTTGAGTTTAATTGGAGAGCTTTCCCAGACGTTGCTTACCAACTCGCGGTTGCATGTAGTAACTTGTCGATTGTCTCCGAGGTAAGGTTAACTAAGTTAACTAATTGTTAAACTAATCCCAGGATTTTATTGTTAATTATTTTAATGTTCTGTTACCGGAGACCAGAAGAGAAATTGACAATCTGTAAACTATTAAGGAATTTAGACTTCTGTGATCCATAACATTGTTTAGAAAATCTTCGGCAAAATCACATAACCAATCTTTTGTCGAAGCGTTTCAAACCAGCCAGTGTGGTTCATCGTAAGGACAAGTTGAAGAACCAATCCGGCTAAGCTGATTAAATAGAGTGTGCAGAGACTCCAACGGCTATATTGCCAACGGCTAATTTTGACCTAAGGATCCTAGTCAAACCACTAATTTAATTATTAACATTCCTATAAATAGCTACAACAGGTAAATTTGTTAATTTATATCTAAAATTAAAATCGATTTGATATTTTTAGTATATAATATAATATCCATAATTATTATAATGGTCATATATTTATTAAATAATCTATAATTATTATTATTCTAATATTATTTAAATATAAACAAATGGTATTAAATTATGTCATTCTTAGAATTTAGTTATATTAGGTAATTGCTCTTTAAAATATACTATTCTTCATTTATTATTAAGATATAATCTGGAAACTCTAAGTTGGGGTTGAGAGGCGATATCAATGGGATTCTAAAATTATCAATGAGTATCTATTTAGGTTGTTGACCCTCGTAACACTAGAAGACTGAAGAGACTATTTAAACATAGTTGCATTATATTAATAAATGAGGCATAAATTTCTGTGTATGTAGCTTAGGTTTATAGTGACAGCTAATTAGATTTGATCCTGGATCTGTTGAGATAACTCTCACCAATTACCGATTAACCTAGACTTAAAAAAAACAAAAAAAAAACAAATGAAAATTGTTTTTTAATTGGTTTTGAAGACTCTTTTTGGATTGATTAGGTTGAGAGACCTAATGTGTTTATCTTTTTGAAAAATATCAGAAGAATATTGAGAAACCAGCACTTTACCTTAGACAAACTGGCCCATATGGAAGGACACATACAATGCTACTAGTACAGTGTTGTACGCCCTAGATCAAGTGCTAGACACCAAGACTCCTTTTGATCATTTGACATTGAATGATACACCTTCGCCAATTTTTTAGTTTTCTATTTTGTGCCTAGTAATAAGTCTTTTTGTTATTTTTTTGTAATCTAGATTTAATGGATCCTAAAAAAGCCATCCACCAATCCTTGGTGGATAAATGTAACAATTATAGATATTCTGGTAATATGAAACATTAATTTAAAAAAATATATTGTTAGACTCGAAAAAACTTGTCATTTATTGGATTGATGGTTAAACCATGGACAATTCGGTGAAAATAATTGAGAGTTTAATGATGATTAAAAGGTTAAAATTAAAAAAATTTCGAAATATTTGCAAAATTATGAGTTTTTATTTTTGTTTTTTTATTTTTTTTTGTATTTCATGAAAATTCTAGTGGTTTTCAAATGTCTCTCTTACTTTTGAAACACAAATAATATTTTAAAAAAATTGTTAAATAATATCCGCACAATAAACCATTTCTGGACCTTAATAATCGGAATCATCGTTATTTATAAACATTAAAGCTCAATACAACAGAGGGTCTTAAAGCCATCCACCCTATCTCTTTCATTTTATCGATAACCCGTGCTAACATTACATAAACACTTGGTGTAATACCAATCGTTGGTGATTAATAATTAATATTAAAAACCACTTATTTAACATGGATAAAACAAAGCACTTGATTGTAATTCATATATACATATATGACCATTCTCATTATGAGGTTTTTATAATATCGTATTCATAATTGCCATGTTTTGGAAATAAGAAATTAATGTCTTTTTAAAGATAAAAAAAGATATTGTAATCAAGTTATTATAATTGAAATACATTATAAGTTTCATAATTCATTTATATATTTGATTTTAAGATTTTAAGATAAAATAGTATTGGAATATTTTTTTAATATTCAAAAAAATTTAAATAATATTTTAGTATTTTTTTAAGATTTAATAAATATTAATTGTTATTGTTATTTATCAATTAGTAAATACCAAAGTAAAGTTTTCTTTTTTTTTAAATTATATAAATCTTACTCTAATTTTTTTATTTATAAATCATTCACGTTAATTTTTTTATTTATAAATTATAGAATGTGATGACCTCTAGTAATTTTGATGTGACTTACTAAGGTATTGTAGTTAAATAATTTGGTTCTGAAGTTGTGGTTGAAGAGAAATGCTAGAGCAAGCATATACAACATGGTTATTTCTTTTGTTAACCATGATTGAAGAGCAATGCTAGAGTAAGAATAACCTATGCGGTTGGACATTTATGAGTAGTTGTCTACTCATGTTCCTTCGGGAAACAAAAACCTGCAAAGAAAGGGCCAACAGCATATGATGAACCTGAGTTGAGGAGGAGGAAAGAAATGAGAGAGGTAGAGATGAATCAAAAAGTTGGTTGGCCAGTAGAGTTTGTTCTCGATTTGTGACTCATAGTGTAAATCTATTGCTAAGTTTAGTAGTGACCAGATAACTTAAAAGAAACTATAACAAAGTGATTCTGAAACTACTTGGGAATTGTTGGCTCGGGGGAGAGGTGCAGTGAGATGGTTGACCTCATGGTTAGGAGGAGCATTGCTCATCCTGGTAACTCATAGGCTTGCAGAAAGGAAGAATAATTAATTGTGAATTTATGAAATAATCTGTATATGAAAATATAAATAAAGGAATTTAGCAATTCTATTTTCTTGCATAACAATATAAGTTTGTATTTTGTTGTTTGTCGTGAGTTAGTGAACTATAGGAATATACATATAATGCCTTAAATTATGTGTAATTGATAAAATAAAAACAATGGAGACAATAAAACTGGGTCCTAGGGGGGTGTTGTGTGTAGAATAAACAAAATCGGATGTGAAATCAACTAATCTAGAAGTAGGCTAGTTCTGAATCTTTATAGTTTAATGTAACCACTACATAATATCTAGGTAGGGCAAACCCTATATTAAATAAATAAATAAAAACCTTACAGTATCATTTTCGAAATACAGATCTTTCTGAGTACTAGAATTAAATAACTAACTTTAGTCAACTAGAGATATTATTTATCTTTCAGTGTTTTCTAGTTATAGACTAATTAAAAGAAAAATGGATTCTACTATGAAGGCGGAAGTAGAACGAGAGTCTAATATTGTACCACATGTAAATATCTAGACTGAAACTATGGAAGTTGTGTACTCAGTGAATCAAGGAAAGTAATTAATCACAAGAAGGAGAGGAATATTTTGTCCCAGAACATTATTTTCAATTCCAAAATGTAATAGCAAATACAGTAATTTGATTATGGAAATACCTTGAACCCATATGGGGAACTGATTGTAACAAACAAACTAAATTCACTCAAAACCCAAATCGGGCATAGCCACTATATAAGTTAAACAATAAATAAAATAAGTTAAGAAACATCATCAACTGTGCCTACAGTGTAAAATCCAACACAATAACTTATAGTCAAAAGAAAGCCATGGATGAGAAAGCCTTATAGTCAAAAGAAAAACTGTCATGCCATATTCAGATGGTTGAAAGAAAAACTATCAATTCCATTATTGGACCCATTTTTAATTATATTATGATTGGTGACTCGATATAAACCCAAACCCCTCCCCTATATGCTCAGCTACAACTATCATCACTAGTGTAAAGCCCCTGCTTTAAGAGAACTAGTGTTACCTAGAATCATTCTCAACAAATGGGGCATTGGAGCCATCACCACATTTCTCGAAGAACATACTCATGGACCGAATGCCTACAGGTAAAAGAAAATAGAATTCCATGAGATGTAGCAATGAGGGTTTATACAGTAAACAATTTGACTAAATACCCTGACTTGAAGCATAGCAAAAGAATACCTACCTCTATGATGAAGGGCTTTGTCTGAACAGAGTAAGCCAAAGATGGCAGAATTCCTCTAAGAAAGAGGAAAATATTGACTAGTAGAGGACACCATTTGCTCGCCAACCTTTTCTGTTGCAAAACCTCATTGATCATATCATTGTCAAGGCATGCCATAGTGATGAGACCATAACTATAGCGTATGGAATGAAATTCATAAAAATCATGGTTCAGCTAGAAAATCCCAAGCAGACCCATTATACTATCGCTTGGAGGAAATGGAGTGGTCATGGGAATCAAATGAATTTACCTGAATAGTGATTGTAATCCCTGCACTAAAGTTTCCCAAAACCCTCTAATGAACAATGTAAATGAACCAAGACTGGAGTTGACAATCTAGGTTGTTACCAAAAACTTCTTTGGATGAATCTATTATATCTGTAGTGTGGCATCAACAGAGGGTCGTCAATGTAGCCCAAATCTCAAGGAAAGCACTGCCAAATGTAGCGCTAACACAAATACTCTCGAAGTTAAGTTTCCCAAAACCCTACCATAGTAACTTGTGTCGGGTAGATTACAAGTTGGGTGAAATTAATTGTTCTGTTAAATAAGTGTGCAAACAGAAAAAATGAGTGAACCATAGTTATTATTGTAAAATGAAACCTCATAGTTAAACCATATGCAATATGTTAAAGTAAAATCAATTGGTTAAATATTAATGGGTGTAATTATTGAATATAATTGAATTACCTTTTCATAATGAATCCATAGAGGTGAGGATAGTTTTAAATAGAGGAGGAATGACTTGTTATAGAGTTTTACGAACCCAACGTTTCAGACTACCAAGTGAGTCCATCATCAGGGGATGCGTCAATAGATATTCTAAAGATATTAATGATGTATCCATGAGCTATAATTTAGGGTATATATAGGTTATGAAAGAATTAATCTAAGAAATTAGGTCGGTCATTATCCAATTATTTGTTAATATTCATATTTTTATTTATTTATTAATTTATTTTTTTCTTTTTTTAATTAATTATTAATTATTTAATTAATTTGTTTAATTAATTAATTAATTAATTTGTTTAATTAATTAATTAATTAATTTAATAATTAATTAATTAATTTGTTTAATTAATGAATTAATTAATTAATTTGTTTAGTTAATTCTTGATTAATTCCCTAATTAATTAGAATATCTATCAACGCATCCCCTGATGATGGACTCACTTGGTAGTCTAAAACATTGGGTTCATAAAACTCTATAATAGGTCATTCCTCCTCTATTTAAAATTACCTTTTTATGCCAGATAATAATAAAAAAATGTTTTGCTTAGTAGGTATGTCGTAGGTGGTATCATAGTAAGATTTCACACTAAGGGCCTGATTGGATGTTACAAAAATATTCCTTGTGTGTGTTCGTGGAGAGAGGGAGAAGAAGATAAATTATCATGAGATGGAGAAGTGGACTTACCTTATATACACCCTTAGCGAGGCCGAGTGAAAAGCGTGAATCGATACCGGTAGAAGGAGCTAACCCTGAGTTATGGGTTCAACTCGCAAGTGAATCACATAACAGAGGTGCTACAATGATGGAAAAAATCCAACAGGTTCAAGAAGTAATGGCGACTCTTTGAGAAGAAAATGAAGGACTTGTATGTGAACAAGAATGTATCATCAAAATCTTCACAGATAAGAAAAGTCATCAAAATTCAAATCCAAGTTCTGATAATGGAAATTGAGTCAATTATCACCAAAGAAGAGAGGACTCTATCCCAGAAGGAAGCCAGACCCAGGAATCTGGAGGTAATCAAAAAACACAAGATAAAGAATCTGAGGAGACCTCTGACAGTGATGAACGTAAAAAGGTAAAGAGACGGAAGGTTGAGTTACAAGGAGAATTTAAAAAAATTCATCCCCCAACTTAGAATGGTGAAAGTGAGGAAGTTGTTGAATCTTGGTTAATGAACATAACCAAATACTTCCAGATCTATGATTATGAAGAAAACCTGAAGGCCCTCTTAGTTGTTTATCAGTTATGAGGAAAGGTGACATTGTGGTGGGAGGAAGTTAAGCCAGTACATGATGTTGATGAACAATCAATCACCTGAGACGCATTTCAAAAACATTTCTAGAATAAATATTTGACAGAATGATTTTATGATGATAAAGCTAAAGAGTTTCATTAGTTACGACTAGGAAAATTGACCATGGATGAGTATGTGTCCAAATTTATTGCCTTATTATGGTATGTAACATATTTAAGAGAAAAAAAAAAAGATAAAGTGTAGCGGTTTATCAGAAATTTTCCAACACACATAAAGGAGCAAATTGAGTTCGAATACCCTAAAACTATGGATGATGTTGTGCAGAAGGCACAAATATGTTATCAACAAATGCAAAAAAAGGAAAATAATAAGAGCTGGACAATGAAAAAAAGGCCAAGAGATGCACAAAATAATAGAAATAATCAAACATGTAACACCAAAAATACTTTTAAAGGATGATAAGGGAAATATATGGAAAGAGAATAGCATAAAAGTTGATTCTCAAATGACACCCGACCAGGCAATCCATCTAGAAAAGAAAAAGGTGAACAAGGACGAAGTACGAGGTTGGGGTTGTGGAAAACCACATTACATAAAAAATTGTCAACATCGTATGAGACTGGAACCAATGGAAAATCTACAGGAGGCATCAACGATGGGTGATATAGTAAGGCCGATACCAAAGATGAATGCAGCTTTCAAGGACAGGTAAGTAGAGTATCAACCCAACATGATTGAAGTAGAAGGTAAATTATTTAAACATATTATCTCAATTTTGATAGCTCCTGGTAGTAGTCTAAGTTATATAAGTCCTAGAGTAGAAGAACTACGTTAGTTACAAACCAAGAAATTTAAGATCCCCTGGCTAGTTCAACTCACCACGTGTGCCAAACAGTGGGTGGGAGCTAAGGTGGAAGATTGTTCCCTAAAAATGAAGAATCAAATCATTAAGGTGAATTTAAATATGTTTCATTTAGGCTCTAATGATATTCTAATAGGAATGGACTGGGTGGAATCTCACTGGTATTTAGTAAATTGTAAGGATAAGATTGTCAGTTATTTGGATGGAGGTGTTAGAAGAGAATTACAGGGCATTAAGATGTTAGTGCAATTGAGACCCATTACTGCCTTCCAGCTGGAGAAGTGTTTTAAAAAAGGATGATGTATCTATGAAGTACAAGTTGGTTACACTAAAACTAATAAAGTGACTACCGAATTGAAGAATATGTCAATAATCCAAGAATTTGTAGATGTATTTCCTAAGGAAATATTGGGGTTGCCACCTAAAAGAGACATTGACTTCATCATAAAGTTATTACCCACAGCAGCCTCAATTTCAAAGGCTCCCTATAGGATGAGTGTACATGAGCTTACAGAATTAAAAATACAATTCCAAGAGCTGTTGGATAAAAATTACATACGCCCCAGTGTGTCACCATCGGGAGCCCCAACATTGTTTGGTAGAAAAAAAGATGGCACCCTAAGATTGCGCGTTGACTACCACCAGTTAGATAAATCAACTATTAAAAATAAATATCCATTGCATACAATTGATGATCTATTCGATCAAGTCAAGGGTGCTAAGATATTTTCGAAGATTGATCTCAGACCTGGGTATCATCAAATATGAATAAAAGAAGAAGTTATAGGCAAGACTGCATTCAATACCCGTTATGGGCACTATGAATTTGTAGTTTTTACCTTTGGGTTGACCAATGCCCTGACAACCTTGATGAGTTTCATCAATGGAATATTTCATTGATATCTCAATAAATTTGTGTTAATTTTTATTGACGATATATTGATTTACTCTAAACTTTTAGAGGAACATCACCAGAATTTGCGGATCATGTTACAGGTCCTAAGGGAACACCAATTGTATGCAAAATATAGTAAATGCGATTTTTTCAAAGAAGAGATACAATATTTAGGGCATATTATCACACAAGATGGCATAATAGTGGACCTAGAAAAACATAAATCCATCATGGAATGTCCCATTCCCAAAAATGTGTCTGATATACTGATCTGAACTTAAACAGAATGATACAACTTACAGATATAATCATAAACACAGAGATGTAGCAGAAAAATAATTCATTTCATTAATAGAGAAATATTGAACTGTGATTACAAACAGAATGGAAATAAGATAGCTTGGGCGATGTTAGCTTATCTTTGAGAAGAGATGTGGTGGCTACATGCCTCTAAACTACATTGAAATGATGTTGAAGGGCCTTTTTATTATTTGACAATAAGAGAAAACCCTAAACAACCAAAACCATAACCTGAGGAGATGTGACACCAAGAGTTTATGGCCCCCATTGGCATTAGTTGGGTAGCCAACTTCCTTTGGTCGTAACTTGGTCATATTATCTCTGGTTAACACATATGATACCTCATTGAAAATATTTTCTCAGGACTACAATTGCCCATACGATTGAGGAATTTTTCCAAAAACAATGTTGTTTTGGGTCTCAAAACGGCACCAGAAGTTGAGGACCGAAAAAACTGCAAAAAATAGTAAATTGTGATATAATTAAGGAAACTAAAAAACTGAAAGAAACAATTATGAGGGTACAAGTGGAATAGGTTGGTGGCCACCAATATCCACCTAGATCAGTCCTCCCCCCTTAGGAAGCAATGGTCCCCATTGCATTGTGTTCCTCCATGAGATGAGAAAATTTCTGTTGAACTTGGTCCCTCGTGAGCCATTTTCCTTCGTGAAGGAGTTGGCCTGCCTTGACAACTTGATATACTTATATCCTCTGTTGCTAATTTTTCTTGATATGTATTTCCATTATCTGATTAGTTGTGGCCTGTTCCATGTAGTTCAGGTTGAGCTATGTTGGATTGAGTTGTTCTTCAATTTCATATGTGTCCAACAATGGTGAAAGTATGGCCGAAGGTGATCTGCATTGAACACTAGGTGCTAACCTAGGAACGGTGGGATGCTGAACTTGAAGGCATTTTCACCGACAGCCTTGGTGATATTGTATGGCCCATATCGGAGCGAGCGAAGGTTGCACTAGGGCCGAGCAAGGTACTCCTTTCGCAAATGTAGCCAAACTTTGTCGCCCACCTGGAACTTGTACGACACTCGATGTTGATCATGGCGTTGCTTGTACTTAGCATTAGCTCTATCCAATATATCATGGACCTATTGGCGGATGTGTTGAATGAGCTCAATGAAGTTGTTAGCCCTTTCAACTTCGGACTACATGTGAGCCAAATCTACCTGAATGGTTGCAAATGGTATGGCCACATCAATGGGGTAGAATAGCTGAAATCCCACCCCTACTTGAAATAGGTTGTGGCATGTTGAGCTGTGGAAAGCTCTGTTGTAGTTGTGTTGGATGTAGGGGATACTTTCATCGCATGTGTGTGGATGCTTTGAGTTATACATGCATAGAATGTGTACGATCATCATGTTGACAACCTCTGTTTGGCCATCAATTTGGGGATGGAAATTTGTGGACTTAGTAAGTTTTGTATCTAACATCGATGAGAGACATGACCAAAATTCACTCCGGAATCTACTGTCTAGATCTGAGATAATGGAATGTGGGATCCCAAAGTGTACCCACACTCGCTCAAAGAATATCTTAGCAGTGGCCTCTATTTTGATACTCTTCTTGCAAGCTGCCATGATGGTCATCTTAGAGAATATGTCAACGACCACAAAAATGCAATCATTGTCATGCTTAGTAGAAGGAAGGAACGAAATATAATCCATGGAGAGAGGTTCTCAAGGTCGATTGGGAGTAGGTAGAGGAGTATACAGGCCTTGCTTCTTGATGGTTGTTTTGGGAATGGCAGAGGTGGTGTAGTATGTAATGTACTTCCCAACATCCTGACGAAGTTTCGACCAATAAAAATACTTCTACAATATCGCCACTATTTTCTCTACTTTGAAATGTCTAGTGATCCAACTGTAGTCTGCCTCCCAAATCATCTTGGCACCCTCACTTGAAGGAACATAGATGTGTCCCAAGTGGCATAACAGTGCATCTTGAAGGTGAAAATTTGGAAATTGCTTCCCTTCTATGAGTGTCTCGTATATTTTGTCGAATTATGGATCGCTCTTGTAAATATGCATCCAACCCGATGTCTCGTTCCCATAGGAGTCAAGCACAGTGATTAGCACCAGGACGGTGTTCAACTGACATAATCAACGACATTATTGGTACTTCCCTTCTTATACTTAATGTTCAAATGGAATTGTTGTAGATAGGCGGACCATTTCTGATGGTAGTCATTCTGAAACTTCCCTTGTGACTATATGAACTTTAGAGGTTGGTGCTCTGTGTGGATGAATGTTTCCTTCCCAAAATGTAATGCTTCCATTGACAGCAGGCTTGCACAAGGGAATACATTTCTTTTTCATATGTCGGGTACATTCATACTATGTCTAAAAGTGTCTCACTATGGTAAGCCACTGGATGCCCATGCTGAGTAAGAATTGCCCTAATAGCATAGTTGGAGTTGTCTTCCTCAATCTCAAATGGTTGTTCCACGTTTGTTAATGTGAGCACTGGTGCAGAAAAGAGGTGACTCTTCAACTCGGAGAATGCTCGTGGTTCGGTTTCCAACCAAAATAACTTTTTTTTTGCTGCACCCTTGGTGACTTGACTTAAAGGCCAAGTGATATGAGAGAACCCCAGCACAAACCTACGATAGAAATTGGCAAGACCCAAAAAGTTGTGGAGCTCTGTTAGAGTGGCTGGGGCTGGCCAATCCCAAATGACCTGTATCTTGGATGGTTCCACATGTACACACTACTCACCAATGATGTAACCTAGATATTAAACTTGGGTAAGGCCAAAGGTGCCTTTCTCCAATTTAGCACATAGATTGGGTTGTTGAAGGGTTTGAAGGACTTGTCGAATATGGTGGAGGTGCTCTTCCCAACTCTCGCTGAAGATCAAGATGTCATCTAAATACACCACCACGAATTCATTGGTGAAGGGTCACAAGATGTCGCTCATCAGTCTCATGAAGGTTTTAGGGAATTTGTCAATCCAAACGGCATTACCAACCATTCAAAAAGGCCCTCCTTAGATATGAAGGAAATCTTCCACACATTGGAGGGTTCGATAGGCACATGGTGATAACCTAACTTCAAGTCAATCTTGGTGAATTATTTTCCCCCATTGAGCTAGTCCAGAAGGTCATCAGTTCATGTGATTGATTACCTATTCTAGACAGTGATCTTGTTTAATACCCAATAATCAATACAGATCCTACAGGTCCCATCCTTCTTCTATGACAATACAATCATGCTCCCACAGGGTGATGAGCTTGGCCTCATGTGCCCTTTCTGCAGTAGTTTGTGAATTTGCCTCTTGATCTCATCATTCTACAGAACATAGTGTCCATAGATTGGTCCATTGGGTAGTGGCATGCTCAGGGTTACAAGGATGGAGTGCTCAACTTGGCCATGCACAGGTACCCCTTTGGGTGAGGAAAAAATATCCCTCTACTCCTCCACGACCTTATCCATCTAATGCTACTGTGAAAAGGAGCACTGTGTGGAAGCCATGGCCACATCCTTCTTCTTGCGTTGGTGGCGAATCATAAGAAAAATAAATTTCCTCGTCTAGGAAATGATCTTATTGCATTTCTTTGCAGTGATAAATGATATGGCACTAGGCAGGGCTACCTCCGGTATCCTGTACAACTTTTTAGCCAAAGTAATAATCACTAAACGAGGTCAAGACTTATATACATCATGTCGCTTCCACAAGTATGGTTTTCCTAACAATGCATGAGAAACTTCAAGAGGAGCAATGTCACATAGTACCTCATCCCTGAAGAACTTGATGTTGTAGTGGAGACCGAATTGTTGGCTGACATGAAGATATCGTCCTTGGTGAAGCCACCCAATGGTGTACAACTATAGATGTTTTGTAGTCTTTAGGCCCAGCCGCTTCACGACCTCTACTGAAATGAGGTTCTTTTGTCTCCCATTGTCACCAGTGAACTGCAGCAGAGAACCCTTCACCCACAACTGTGAGTGGAAGAGTCGTAACCCGTCCTCTAGATCTTCAAGCTCAACTTTTTGGATCTTTATGGTGGCCACAGTGGCACTAGGCTCTGCATCAATGATATTCTTCCCTTTGCGAATTCCCTTATCGAGTTTTGATTCAAAGACAGAACCTGTGAATAGTTTGGAAGCCTTCAGCTCAGCCACTAGTGACTGCTTGGCCCGACACTCACTTGTATTGTGAGTGGAGATCTTATGGAACTCACACCATTTTCCTATGTCCTTCATCTTCATAGTGTTGTTCTTTTCTTGAGGCTTCGGTAGGTTGTCCAAGGTAGCCCCGCCTTGTCTTTGTCCTTTGTTTTATGGTTCGGGGCGCATTTTCCTTAATTTGGATTCATAGATCAAAAGTTTCACTTCTTCAGTTTAAAATTCTACTCAATCTTTACAGTGTACAGATACGTCGTGTCAAGCGTTCAGATGTTAAGGAACTCCATCTCATCTTGGATGTACTTTTGTAGACAATCGTGGTACTTTAGCACCAAATGTCACTCAATATCCTTGATACCTAGCTTTGTGTGAAGGGTATGGAAAGTATTTGTGAACTCTAGCACATCTTGTTCCCTTCCCTCCTATAGCGTGGTCCACTTTAGGTATGTATCTTCATAGCTCTCGACAGGGTAATACTATTCCTTGATGGCATCTCGGAAAGAATTCCACATGGGTGTGGCTAAAAAAAAATAGGGTTCACTCTTGTCGTTTTGTTCAGAGTAGGTTTCCCCCCAGTCCTTAATGTGTGGAGCAGCTTTGAGAAGTGCAAAAGTAACCTTTTCCCGATTAGAAAAGTCATTAACAGAAAAATATCCTTCCAACAAATTTAACCATTTATCTACAATGTCTGCATCTATCAGGCCTTTAAATATGGGAATATCTAATTTTACTTGTACCTTAAAAGGAGTAACTCCTCCAAAATGGTTACTAGATGAAGATGCATCGATTGTGAGCAGTTGTCGAAGGATCTCGGCAAATTTATCCATCATCGCGCCCCTCTGTTGCTTGAGGGCTTCCTTGAGAAACATTTTGAAAGGATTGCCTACCTCCTCATCTTTATTTTGTTCTGCCATGGGAGGTCATTGGGTCTTCCGAGGCTGATCCTAGAATGGTTCAACTAGATCTAGCCCTAACTAATTATACCTTGACCTTGTTGGGGACATCAAAGAAAAATAGAGAAAGAGAAGACCGCTCTGATACCACTGATCTGAAATTAAAAACGAACACTACAACTTACATATATAATCATAAACACAAAGATGAAGTACAAAAACACTTCATTTCATGAATAGAAAAATATTGAACTATGCTTACAAACAAAATGGAAATAAGATAGCTCGAGCGATGGTAAATTATGTCTGAGAAGACATGTGGCAGCTACATGTCTCTGAATGGAATTACAATGAGGCTCAAGGGTCTTTTTATTATTGAACAATAAGAGGAAACCCTAACCCGAGGAGATGTAACAACAAGAGTTTTTGGGCCCCGTTGGGCTTAGCTTGGTAGCCAAATTCCTGAGGTCGTAACTTGGTCATATTATCTCTTTTGACATGTATGATACCTCATTGGAAATATTTTTCTGAGGACTACAACTATCGATGCATTTTCCATTAGAATCATTGCATGAATTTTGCCAAAAAAATGTCGTTTTGGGTCTCAAAATGACTTAGGATGTTCAGGACCCGAAAAACTACCAAAAATAGTAAATTATGATACAATTAAGGAAAATTAAAAATTGAAAGAAATAATGGTGAAGCTCCAAGTGGAATAGGTGGGTGGCCACAATATCCACCTGGATCACATATGGTCCTTTGTAAGATTGACCGGATATTATCGTTGTTGTATAAGTGGATTTTTGAAGGTAGCCTAAATTCTGACGTCATTACAGAGAAAGGGGAAAGTTTTTCATTGGACTGAGGAGTGCCAACAAAGTTTCCATCAGTTGAGACATATGTTAACTACCACACCAGTTTTAAGAATAGCTAACCTAGCAAGGAATTTTTATTGTGTACTGATGCATGCCAAACAAGAATTGGTCGTGTGCTCATAAAAGAAGGTCGAGTGGTGGCATGTGAGTCATGGAAATTGAAAGATCATGAACAATGCTATTAAACTTATAATTTAGAGATTACTGCAATAATTCGCACATTGAAAATGTGGGGAAATAATTTATTAGCGAAGAATTTTTTCTTATGACAGATCATAGTAGTCTTATAAGCATTTTCCATCAACCAAACTTGAATGCGCAACAAGAACGGTGGACCACATTCCTAAGAGAATTTGATTTCAAAATTAAACATTTGAAAGGTAAGGAGAACCAAGTTGATGATGCCTTGAGTTGAAGATTAAATTACATTTATGAGATTTCTCTTAGCAAAATTAAATTTGATTTTTCAAATCATATCAAAGAGGCTACCTTGAAAGACCTGGAATACCTATTTTTGTGGAAGCAAGAAAAACAGAACAATAGTTCTGAAAAATATCTAGGGTATGATGTCAATAGTGAATACATGTTGTTGTATAGAAATCGCATTTATATACCAAATCAGAAACTGTAGAAAGATTTATTCTAGATGAATATCATAGAAAACCATACGCTGCACACCTCGGTTATCAAAAATTTATTACAACATTGAGAAAAGATTATTTTTGGCCGGTATTAAATTAGAAACAACTCAATATCTAGCACAATGCTTAGAGTGTCATTAGGTGAAAGTTGAACATCAACATTCAACTGGTTTCTTCACCCTTTACCCATTCCCGATTGGAAATGGGAAATTGTGACTTTGGACTTTATTACTAGACTACAAAAATCAAAGAGACAAAGCGACTCCATAATGATAGTAATGGATAAACTATACAAGGATGCTAATTTTATTCCAGTCCAGTCAACTTACCAAATTGTGCAAATAGTTGACATTTTCATGAGGGAGATTTTTAGGTTACATGGAATTCCTAAAATTGTCATCTCAGACTGGGATGTAAAGTTCACCTCTGCTTTTAGGAAGGCATTGGTCACTGGCCTATGCACTCATATACAATTTAGTACTTCTTAGCATCCACAAAGAGATGGAAATACTGAGCGTGTGAATCAAGTGTTGAAGGATATTTAAGATGTATGTAATGCAACAACCCACAAAATGGGAAGAATACATACACCTAGTGGAATTTGCATACAATAATGCGTACCATGCATCATTGAAAATGAGTCCATCTGAATTATTGTATGGAAGAAAGTGTCGGGTACCAGTTAACTGGAACAACCCAAAGGATAAATTTATGTTGGGACCCAATATGCTTAAACATATGGAAACTACTGTGAAAAGGGTATGATTTAACTTGAATTCCTCTCAAGATCGATAGAAGAATTACGCTGAATGGAAAATATCATATTGAGATTTTCAGGTTGGAGACCATGTATACTTAAGATTGAAACCAAAAAGAATCACTTTAACGTGGAGTGGTTGTTCTAAATTGGCTCCACGATTTTGTTGTCCCTTTCAGACAATTGCATGAGTCGATCTAGTAGCTTATCAACTCGCTTTACCTGGGTACATTCATGTTCATAACATATTTCATGTCTCCTTTCTTAAAAAATATATACATGATCTCGGCCACATAATTCAATGGCAAGATGTTCAGGTAGAATAAAAAAAGATTGAAAATATTGTTATTTTGACTTTTGATAGTCATATAAATCTTAGATCTGATTCTAAATGTGTTGGATGCAGGTTGAAATGGATGAGGAGTTCATGGTCAAATCCCTGCATATTCTCGATCAGAGAGGAATAGTATTGCGAAGATAAATTATCCCCCTAGTTAAGGTACAATCACAGCACTTTAGCCCAAAACAGGCTACATGGGAGGATGACCAAGTCATGCAAGAATCTTACCCAGACCTTTTCTGAGGAGAATGAACATTGAGGATGGTGTTCCAATCGATTAGGAGAAGATGTGATGACCCCTTGTAATTTTCGATGTGACCTACTAAGGCACTGTAGTTAAATAATTTTGTTCATAAGTTATCATCCAGTATGGCTAAAGAAAAGGATAATCATAAAATGTAATATGTGTTGATTTTATTTATAATATAATGTGGTTATTTATTTTGTTAACTATGATTGAAGAGAAATGTTAGAGTAATCATACCCCAGGCAGTTGGATAGTTATGAGTAGGTGTCTACTCAGATTCCTTCGGGAAACAAAAACCTCTAAGGAAAGGGCCAAGAGGGTATGATGAACCTGAGGTGGGTAGGAGGAAAGAAAGGATAGAGGTAGAGATGACTGAAAAAGCTAGTTGGCTTGTAGAGTTTGTTCTGGAGTTGTGGCTTAGACTGTTAGTCTATTTCTCAGTCTGGTAGTGACTAGATAGCTTAAAAGAAACTATAACAAACTGATTCTGAAACTACCTAGGGATAGCTGGCTCAAGGGAGAGGTGCAGTGAGACGACTTACTTCACGGTTGGGAGGAGAATTGCTCATCCTGTTAACTCGTAGGCTCACAAAAAGGACAAATAATTAATTATGAAATTCTAAAAGAATATGTATATGTAAATATAAATAAAGGAATTTAATAGTTATGTTTTCTTGCAGATGACTGTAAGTACTGTATTTTGTTGTTTGTTGTGAGTTAGTGAACTACAGGAATATACATACAATGCCTTAAATTCTATGTAATTGATAAAAGAAAAATGAAGTAGAAAATAAAATGGGGCCCTAGGGGGTTGTTGTGTGTGGAATACACAAAATAAGATGTGAAATCAGCTAATCTAACAGTAGGCTAGTTCTGAGTCTTTATAGTTTAATGTAAGAATTACATAATATCTGGGTAGAGAAAACCCTCTATTAAATAAATAAATAAAATTGCAGTATCATTATCGAAATATAGATCTTTCTCATTAATGAAATTAAATAACTAACTTCAATCAACTAGAAATAATATTTATCTCTCAGTGTTTTCGACTTATATGCTAATTAAAAGAACAATTGTTCCTACTATGAAGTCGAAAGTAGAACCAGAGTTTAATATTGTATCACATGTAAATGTCTAGACTGAAACTACAAAGGTCGCGTATTCATTGATGAACAATGAAGGAAAGAAATTAATCAAAAGAAGGAGAGGAATCTTCGATACCAGAACATTATTTTCAATTCCAAAAAGTAATAGTAAATACATTAATTTGATTATGGAAATACCTTGAACCCATATAGGGAACCGATTGTAATAAACAAACTAAATTTACTCAAAACCCAAATCTGGCATAACCACTATATAATTTAAACAATAAATCAAATAAGTTAAGAAACTACATCAACTGTGCCTACGGTGTAAAATCCAACACAATAACCTATCAGGCATGAACGCCATTTACATCAAATGTAAGAAACCATGGAGGAGAAAGTCTTATAGTTCAAAGAAAAATTGTCATGCCATATTCATATGGTCGAAACAAAAACTTTCAATTCCATTATTTAACCCATTTTAATTACATTATGATTGGCGGCTGGATATAAACCTAAACCCTTCGCCTATATGATTAGTTGCGACTACCATCACCAGTGGAAAAACCCCCTCCTTTAAGAGAACCGATGTTACCTGGAATCGTTGTCAGTAAATTGGGTGTTGCAGCCATCATCACATTGCCCAAAGAACATGGTCATGGACTGAACACCTGCATGCAAAAGAAAACAGTTTGCCATGAGATGCAGCAATGAGGGTTTATCTAGTAAACATTTCCACAAATACCCTGAGTTGAAGCATAACAAAAGAATATCTACCTTTGTGATGAAGGGATTTATCTTAATAGAGTCAGCCATAGCTCGAAGAATTCCTCTAAGAAAAGGGAAAATATCAATAAGTAGAAGACCACATTTGCTCACCAACCTTTTCTATAGAAAACCCTTGTTGGTCATATCACTGTCAAGGCATGCCATAGTGATGAGATCATAACTGTAGGGTATGGAATGAAATTCATAAAAATCATGGTTCAGTGAGAAAATCCCAAGTAGACCCATTATACTATCGTCTGAAGGAAAAAGAGATTTCATGGGAATCGAATGAATTTACGTAAATAGTGACTGTAATCCCCGCTCCTAGGTTTCCTAAAACCCTCCAGTGAAGAGTGAAAATTAACTGAGACTAGAGCCAGCAGGATGGGTGGTTACCAAAAACTTCCTCGAATGAATCTCCTCCATCTGTAGCACGGGATCAATGCAGGGTCATTGATGTAGCCCACATCTCAAGGCAAGAACCACCCACTGTAGAGCTAACACATGCACTCTTGAAGTTTCCCAAAACCCTACTATAGTAACTTGGGTGGGATAGATTATAAGTTAAGTGAAATTAATTTTTCAGTTGAATAAGTGTGCAAATAGAAAAAAGAAGTGAAATATAGATATTATAGTAAAATGAAACCTCATAGTCGAACCATATGCAATATGTCAAAATGAAATCATCTGGTTAAATATTAACAAGTGTAATTATTAAATGTAATTGAATTACCTTTTCGTGGCAAATAAAAAAATAAATTGTAATGAAACCTCATAGTTGAACCATATGCAATATGTTAAAATGAAATAAATTGATAAAATATTAACGGGTGTAATTTTTTAATTTAATTGAATTACCTTTTTGTGGCCGATAAAAAAAGGAATTTCTTAGTAAGTATGTTACATATAAACATTAATTATTAACTAATAACTAATATTAGATAACACCTTATGTAACATTGTTGAAGCAAAGCCTTTGATTGCAATTCATTTATGTCCTCACTGTTTATTACTTTTTTCATCATGATGTAATGCGCATTTCATATTCAAAATCACTACGTTTTTGGGAACCATTTAAATAGCTTTTAAAGGTTAAAATGGAAACATTTTTACGAAGCTATTATAATTCCAAACACTTCGGCAAGTTACATAATCTACACTTATTTGAATATATATATATATATATTTAATTTAATTGAATTACCTTTTTGTGGCCGATAAAAAAAAGAATTGCTTAGTAAGTATGTTACATATAAACATTAATTATTAACTAATAACTAATATTAGATAACACCTTATGTAACATTGTTGAAGCAAAGCCTTTGATTGCAATTCATTTATGTCCTCACTATTTATTACTTTTTTCATCATGATGTAATGCGCATTTCATATTCAAAATCACCATGTTTTTGGGAACCATTTAAATAGCTTTTAAAGGTTAAAATGGAAACATTTTAACGAAGCTATTATAATTCCAAACACTTCGGCAAGTTACATAATCTACACTTATTTGAATATATATATATATAAAGTAAGCATCAAATTATCTGAAATTTTATTCCCATAAAAAATTAAAAAATAAGAATAATAAAATCACTATGGAGGTAGTATATAAGAATGGATAAATAGTTGAATATTTATTAATTGTTTTGAATTTTTTTTATAATTTATTGGAACTAATCTTTCCATGTATTTTAGGTTGTTGTGAGTTGTAATTGCAAGTCTTGACGTGCCAATCTAGAAGTCGTTGATTTCTACATTATGAGTTGTAATTGTGTCTTATTCGAGTCATAGATCCACTTTCTTAGGATCTAGGTTTGACGAAGTCAGTGATATATATCGTATATACGTAACAATTGAGATAAATAAAGGATTGAAGTGATTTGTGTCTGTAATAATATGTATCTTCACATTTCTAACATGGAGTGAGAGCAGGTTCAACCCTGGTTCTCTCAAGAGAGGGTTTATGATCATATGAATTCTGCAAGATTAAATATTTTGTACATAATTTAGCGTAGAGCATGTGAGATTAGATAGTTTGTTACATAAAAGATTGTTGTGTGATCAACTTCTCTTTGTAGTTTTTTATTTGTATTTTTCCTATGCTATCAATTGTGTGCAGAATAATCATTGTGATTGTTGACTGCTAGAGAAAATAATGCAGATCAAAGCTAGTGTCGGTGCTCCTGGAAGAAGTCACGATTTTGAAACTAAGCGGAAAATTGTTCAAATTCTATGTTTTCTGTGGATCGTGCGCCGTCACATCAGGATTTATGATTGGGTGTGTTAAATTGTTGTCTAATTGGAACAACAAGTATCCAAACACTTCTATCAACCTCAATGCCAGAAATATGTTCAAATTCATCTCCCAGTACAATGCTACCACTAGGAATAAGCTCGTTGTACTGAATGAGAAGCTAAGTAATTGATCTATAAACTTCCATGGATATTCCATTGTGCACTTTGTCACAACATATCCGATAATAATATATTAAAATACCATACTTTTACACCACTAAAGTTTTATTAAAATTCTAGGTCTATAGATTTTACTGTAATTAGTGCATGCATGCAAATAGAAATTATGCAGAAAAGTAGAGAATGACAAAAAAAACTCACACACACATAAGATGCAAGATATGCTCTCTGGGAAACCCTTTAAGGAGAAAACCCAGATGGAAGGTGAGGTCGCTTCGCTCTTTCTCTGTCTAGAAATATGGTTGCAGGTTAAAATAAGTAATAGTTGTGGCCCATGTGCTGCTACAGTGCACATATACTCTCTATGTTCTCTACCTCCTATCACTCCTGGCTATCTTTGTTTAGCTATGGAGCAAAATTATCTTGAAAGAAAATGGAATACCTCTTCCTCCTAGCGGCTCGGTTATAACAAAACCTGATAGCCTACTAGTGGTTAAGTTTGACAACATCAACTCTTAACTACAATTACAATATATACTCTTCTAGAGTATTTTACATCATAAACACATGGCTAGCCCCTTTTCCATAAATAATGGTTCCTGACACGACATCCTCTCAAACTATAGGTGTGAAAACAGGAAGATCAACTTCTAAGTGGCATAAATTTTGCATACAGATTCTGATTGACGCGCTTCTTGCATCATTGGAAAGGTCTATGTGTGTAAAATAGCATGAAAGGGATTTCTGTAATAGGGGAAATTTTTTACCCCCAAAAAATTCAGTTTATAACTCAAGATGATCCTAGAAGGTTTCAAACCCTATTTTGCCAAACTAGATCCTACCGGTGAAAAAAGACTCGTGAGTTGATTCCTCCACTTTCTCCACTCCAAATTCTTCAAGATCGATTAAAAACAATATAACGATCCAATTGAGATTACACTTCCCCATTTTTGGAGAATTTTGTTCCCCAGTAGATTTTACTCAACGAGGTGAGGAAATTTTTCTTGCCCCTTCTCTCTAGTGTACCATTTAACTGCACGTAGAAGTTGTCCCTTTAACCCAATCTACCAAAGGTCATGTTGGCCATGTTTCGTAGTTCTAGACCTCTTCTATAAAACTATATCTTCAGTCAACTTTGTCTAAGTGTCTGGTGCCAGATCTACCAGAAAAGGTAGGACCT
The DNA here is from genome assembly GCA_031772625.1 of Pinus tabuliformis. NCBI lineage: Eukaryota > Viridiplantae > Streptophyta > Pinopsida > Pinales > Pinaceae > Pinus > Pinus tabuliformis. The sequence continues at coordinate 577,793,560 of CM062812.1, read as the reverse complement.
GCTCCTCTTCTTGATCTAACATGGAAGACTCATAGAGTTTCAAATTCTCTACATTCATAACTGAGTAAATGTGCATATATGGTGGTAAACTGAGTCAATAGGCATTATCCTAGTTGTCTGTACACCTCCCACAAATTCCATGTAATTTTTTTCCTAAGGACGAGTAGGTACAATTAAGGGATGATATTGACCTTGTTTCTTGTTGCTAGGTTTGGTGGGACAAAAAATCATCAATCCTATTATAAACCTAGCTACCTCTCTTGAATATTTGGATAATACACATACCTCTGCAAGTTAGCCATGGTCTTCCCTACACCAAAGTGACCTGCAATCTTGGAGGTGTGAGCATCTCTAATCAACTGCAAACACTCACCTTTAGGAACACATAACTTATCCAACCTGTAGAGTACCCCATCCCAAAGATGGTAGTCAATGGTTTTTTCCCATCGTGCACATGATTCTAACTATGCAATTGTTGATACACCTTTTCGAAGTTCTCATCATTTAAATATGCCTCTTTTTGTGCATCATTAGTTAATGGCTCCATGTGCATAAGATTCCCCAAAGGTGTAATATTTTATGTGGATGTCCTTAACAACATATTGGCCAACTTGTTTGTGATGCCCTTCTTATACTTGATCACTAAATGAAATTGTTGTAAAAACCCCATCCACTTGTAAAGTCTTGTCAAATGTAGCTTACTTTAGGCATGCAAATATTGTAACAATTGTTGATCTGTGTGGATTATTGTCTCCTTTTTCATTAGATGGTGCTTCCACTTCTTCACAACTTTCACCATGGAATAGAGCGCCTTATCATAGGTAGGGTAGTTAAGAACTTCCACATGAAATACTTAAGAACGGTAACATACAACCTTCCTCCGTGCATAAGAATAACTCCCATAACATACCCACTCGCATATGTCTCCACTTCGAAATGTCGTTGCAAGTTTTGTAATAGCTGAACTGGTGCTTAACTGATATTCTTCTTTAACTCCACAAAGCCCTTTGCTAATATTTTCCCCACTGAAAACTCTGGCCACTTGCTATTATGGCATGGAGCAGTGCTCCTACCACTAAAAATGAGGCTATGAATCTCCTCAGGTACATTTTTGCCCCAATGAAAATCCTGACGTCAGAAACATTAGTAGGCACTGAGCATATCATGATGGTCTGCATCTTGGAAGGATCTATCTCCTGCTCTCCTCCACGGATCACATATCCCAAATACACCAAAGGCTGTTGTGCAAACTCACACATCGTGATATTTTTTAGCAACTAGTGCTTCTTCAATGTGTCTGACACCTGCATAAAATGTGAAATATGCTCCTCCTAGGTAGCACTATATACTAGTATATCATCAAGATAGACAATAACAAATGAATCTATAAAAGGTCACATTGTATCATTCATTAATCTCATAAACATAGTGTTGATCTAAATATGATCTGAGGTTGTCATTGATGTCAACCAAAGTAGCACCAGGGGCTACTCTGATCTTGAAATGGAATTTTGACTTGAAATCTTACTCTATTTTGAGTCAAGGATCTTCTAGATAGATTCTACTCACCGAGATGTTTCCGTTGATATATGGCACACCAAGTAATTCTTCGCGATTTGAGAGATATTCATGTTTGAAGTTAGTAACCCTATTTAGTGGGCTAAAACCCTATGGGGTTGTGGCATGGCACTCATAATTGGCTTTTGTCATTGAATAGTCAATAATTAATAATTTTTTAAGCTCCTAAAATCCCTCCAACATTCTCTATAGAAGCCCCTCTCAACTTTATAAAAAGAAATCTCATATATCCTCCAAATATAGTGATCGTGGAAATTTCACTATAACTTCATTTCTAAGAATTCGTAGATTTTGAAATTAAAACCCATTTCATTCAAAAATCTGATGAACATCATGACCGAATTTCAATTCTTGGTTCACTATATTTTCTGAGATATGATCTGTTGAAGTTAGGGTTTTTGCAGGATGCCGAATTTCATCTCAAAGAAGTGACCTTGAGAAAATCGTCATAACTATCTCTCAGAGAAGAGGATTAGAATTTTGTAAAAAGTGGTGAACAGTGTACGGAATTTATCTTTCTGTGTATCAATTTTAGAGTTGAAGGAGGAAACAGTGACACATGGTACGTCGTACAAATTTGCTCTACTAAACTAGTACATAATTAGGTCATTGTGAGAGATTGGGTATAACTTTGCTTGAAGAGTCCAAATCAGATTAGACCTGTGGCATTGGAAAGAAGATTTAGAGGGACTCTAAATGACTGAAAATCACACGTTGGAGATCTGAAATCACAGAGATACATCAAACTAAATATCGTGCTCCTAGAAGGTAAGAAAAACTAGATCAAGTGTTGTCAAGGGGTGAAAAGTACCATACTTTCTAGGGCAGCAAGGAGAAAGGTGCATCAAACTGATGTAGCAGAGGTAAGCTATAGGTAAGTATCTTATGTATATGCATGTTCATCTCTTAATTGGATTAGTTTCTTTGTATTCTAATTTGTTGTTTTTGTTTAGCACTGAGATATGTTCTATAGATGAGGTAGTTTTGCTATTATCATTTCATGGGTATTTCTTTGAATATTTTTTGCAGGTATTATATATTCATCAAGAGAATACTCAATGCATAATCTAATTTTCTGAAGAGTGTGACAGGATATCATGACAAGAGCAACAATCAAGGTGTAGAACAGCAGCAAGAAGTTCACCACATGAATTCTTCAAGTGGGAAGCACTGCATACAATCATTGTAAAAGTATCATTCTATAGATTCATTGTAAAATCATCATTGTAAAAGTTTTACAAGTGTCTATCTGCCAAGAGTTGAAGATGAAGTGTCGGGAGGTCTAGGATCATCATTAGGTGGTTGTGTCATAGTTGGGGTTATGGTCTAGTGTGTCTTCTTCTTCTACATCATTCTATATCATTGTAAAGTGGACCATTTTCCATGGTAAGGGAGTCCATTCTTCTTTTATTCTTCTATAGGGTGGTAGGGTGGTGCTAGGATGGTGCATGAAGTCACCAGCAAGTTCAATCTTGTGAAAACTTCAGGGTGGTATGGTGGTGTTAGGGTGAGTTGTAGCTCATTGGGTGTTGGGGCATCCGTTCAGTTGACTACTGAAGAATCTCAGTCGTTGGAGAGTCCAACTAGTGGGAGCTTGAGAAGAATTCTTTTCTTGATTGTAGGAAGTTGGAGTTTTCTTTTCAATTGGAGTTGAATATTAAAAAATTATTAGAAAAGCGTTCGATGGTTCTTTGACCCGGAGGGGGTTTTCCACCTAAAATTTTTGTTCCTCCTTTGTTCTTTCATTCATTGTTGTTACTGCATAAACATTAATCATAATTCAATATTAACTAATTCTCTAAAAAGATTTAAAAGGTCTAATTGCTAAGGAATATTGATTCACCCCCCCAAAGTATTTTCCAACAATTGGTATGAGATCTTGGTTCCTTCAATAGCAGTTTAAGAATTGGAAGAAGATCATGGAGCATACCAATAATGGTGTACCTTTATTCAATGAAAATAATTGTGCACTCTGGAAAGGAAGAATGAAGGTCTATCTCTTGGCACAAGGTTGCGAAGTATGGGACACTATTCAAAATGGATTTACACCAACCACGGATGAACAAGGTAAGAATAATTTGGTAAATGATGCAAAAGCAAAGAATATTATTATCAATGGACTTACTAAATCTGTTATCAGAAGGTGTTGGGTTGTAAAACCGCCAAAAATGTATGGGACAAGATTGAGAATATATATGCAGGTGACTCAAATGTGAAAGAAGTAAAGCTTCAAATCTATAGAGCAAAATTTGAGCAACTCAGAATGAAAGAAGATGATGACATTATTGCATAATTCCAACACGTTGATGAAGTAACCAATACTCTAGAAGGATTGGGAGAGCCTATTGACGAGAAGACTATTATAGAAAAGATTCTTAGAACGTTACCAGGAAGATTCAACCCAAAGGTATCTATCTTAGAATACAATGCGAATGTGGAAAAACTTAGCAAAGAGGAATTACATGGAGTTCTCATAGCATATGAAATGAGACTTGATGAATAAGAGTGTGCTTCGCATCTATAAAATGTGTTCGCTACTTCTAAGAAAACCAATAAGGACAAACAACCTTCAAAGGAAAAGACCCGCACCTGCACCTACAAGTGTGAAGAAAAGGAAGATGATCAAGAAGGTTTTTCAAATGAAGAATATGCTTACTTTATGAGAAAAACTAAAAATTTTTAAGGGAAAATTCAAAGGTAAACTTCCATTGATATGTTTCGGTTGTGGTGAGGTTGGGCATTTCGCACCAGAATGTCCAAACAGAAGTGACGGAAACTCAAAAGGAAAGAAAGGCTTTAAGAAATTCAAAAAGCAAGGCAAGAAGAAAGGATTCAAAAGGAACTTTCTCTCTAAAGAAGATAGCTCATCATCCGATGAAGACAGTGACAATGAAGAAGAAGCCAATGAGAGAGTATTGTTTATAGCCAAGCACAATAAATAACAAGTATCAAAAAACGAAGAAGAAGGGTTGACCATAGAAGAATTTTCTAAGGAGGCAATCAAGCTTATAAAAGAGCTCAAGGCTGAGAAGATCCATTCCCACACACTTGAAGAACAAGTTCAAGGTCTCAAAATTGAAGTTGAAGAACACAAATGTATTGAAGAGTCACTTCAAAAGAAGTTGGAAGAAAGCAACCGAGAAAGGGAAGCATTAGAAGCCAAAGTAGTCTTGCTTCATAAGGAAGTGATGAAGAGAAAAATTGTCCAATACTATGCCAACAGCTCAAGGGTGTTGGAAGAAGTCATCAACAATCAACAATCTTACAATGACAGAACTGGCCTTGGTTATAAAGAAGAAGAAGTAGGACCTTCTACAACAAAGTACAATGATCCTATGAGATCTAACAAGCATGTAGACTTCATTGGATAAGATTCACAAGAACAGCCTTGGAAGACAATTCCCCAACGAAAATTTCCATCTAGGTACCAACATATTTCTCATGTCTATTGTTATTCATGTGGAAAATTTGGTCATAAAGCTATAGAATGTCACACGTACCCTAGGAACCAATACAATCCAGGAGATCTATCAAATATGAACCTCCCAGCGCTCAATGACACATCAATAGATTTGAACATTTAAGAAGTAATATTGAATGTTACAAATGTCGAAACTTTGGACACATAGCTAGAGACTGCAGACTTGAAAATCCTCCAGAAGAATCTTCGAAGCCACAAAACGAATGAACATGGAAGAAGAAGAACACTCATAATTGTGCTCTAGCTCTCAAAGCTCAAAACAACAAAGATGTGTGGTATGTTGATAGCGGTTACTCAATGCATATGACTGGAGATAGAAAGAAATTTTTATCTCTGAAAGATAAGAAGGATGGAACCGTGTCCTTTGGAAATGATGGATCTTCAAATGTTATAGGATTAGGTACCATCAATCTCGGAAGCAAAGATGCTCTAGCCAAGAATGTTCTATTGGTTGAAAACATGAATCACAATCTTCTTAGTGTTGGACAAATGTGTGATCAAGGACACACAATGCTATTCAACTCCACAAAATGTGAAATCAGGAAAGGCAGGTATGGTAAAATCGCGGCTACAGCAAGTCGAGCTCCAAATGACACATATGTTATGGATGAAGCAAATAAGGTATGTCTACTAGCTAAAGAAGATGAAAGCTAGTTATGGCACAAACGAATGGGTCACATAAATTTTGGCAATGTTGTCAAGATAAGCAAAAAGGAAGTAGCACAAGAAATGTCGAAAATTTCAAAACCTTCCAACACACTATGTGAGGCCTGTCGGCACAACAAGTAGAAAAAATGTGGATTTAGAACAAAAGAACACATTGCATCACATCCATTGGAATTGATACATACTAATCTATGTGTTCCTATGGGAACAAAAGGCTTAGATGGAGAATTATATTCCATGTTAATGATAGATGACTATACCAGGATGATAGCCGTTAGTTTCCTAAAGAAAAAATCTAAAGCATTTGAGTGCTTAAAGATCTAGAAGGAGTTGGTCAAAGATGAAATTGATTTAAAAATAAAGTGTCTAAGATCAGATAATGGCGAAGAATTATCTTCAAAATTATTTCGACAATACTGTGACTAAAATGGAATAAAAAGACAATTTTCAACAATACGAACACCTCAGCAAATTGGATTTGCTGAAAGAAAGAACAAAACCGTACACAAAATGGATAGAACAATGCTAAAGGACTCAAAATTTGATGAAAAGTTATGGGTTTGACCAATTGATACGACAGTCTTCATTATAAATAGAAGTCTTCTTAGAAATAATTTCAATAAGACCCCATATGAATTATAGAAAGGAAAAGCGGCTAATGTAAAATATTTCAGAATCTTTAGAAGAAAATGTTATATCAAAAGAGAAGATCAAAAGTTGTGTAAGTTTGAATCACGTGTTGATGAAGTTATCTTGTTAGTTACTCATGCAAAACAAAGGCCTATAAATGCTATACTCTAAGATGAAAACAGATAGTGGAGAGCATAAATGTTACATTTGATTAAGATAGTGTTCTAACTAATAATGATGAGGATCTAGAATCTTTGAAGGTTGAGACAGAGGCTAAAAAAGGTATAGAGAAAATTCTAGAACAAGAAGCAACTGTCAACCAAGAAGAAGTAAATAATGATCAACAAGATATACAGGAACAACAACAAGAATCTCCTCCAAAGAGAACAAAAGAATGGATTCCAAAGAACCAACCATCAAATCAAATCATTGGTGACATAAATGAAGGAATTGGAACAAGAAAAAGGTCAACAACTTTGTTCATCACAACAAGCTCACATTGCTTTTCTAGCAACCTTTGAGCCTAGTAGTTTTGAGGAAGCCAGCCAGAATAAACATTGGGTAGCATCTATGAATGAAGAATTGGATAAAATCGAGAAGAATAACACCTGGGAATTAGTTCCACAACCAAAAGATAAAAATGTCATTGGGACTAAACGGGTGTTCAGGAACAAATTGAATGAAGATGGATAAGTTACTAGAAACAAAGCAAGATTAGTTTGCAAAGGCTACGCACAAGTGGAAGGAATAGATTTCGACGAAATATTTGCACCAGTTGCCAGAATGGAAGCCATCTGGACGTTTCTTGCCTATGCATGCTCAAGAAAAATAAAAGTCTACCAAATGGATGTTAATTTAGCATTTTTGAATGGAGAATTAGAAGAAGAAGTTTACATCGAACAACCTGAAGGTTTTCTACTATCTAAAAAACAAGACTATGTTTTCAAGTTAAAGAAGGCTTTATATGGTCTCAAGGAGGCTCCCAGAGCATGGTATGCTCATCTTGATGGATATCTATGTCAATAAGGGTTCAAGAAAGGTACTTCTGATAGAAATGTTTACAAACAAATAGATAAGGATAACTTAACAATCGTTGAGGTATATGTGGATGATATAATCTTTGGTAGCAATGATGATTGACTAAGTAAGAACTTTGCTACAAAGATGCAAAGTGAGTTCGAGATGTCTTTACCTGGTGAGTTGACATACTTCTTAGGGCTTCAAATATCCCAGCAAGAGAAAGGAATATCTATATGTCAAGCCAAGTACATCAAGGAAATGCTCAATAAATTCAAAATGGAAGATTGCAAACCCATCCTTACTCAGGTGGTATCAGGTTGCAAATTGACCATAGATGACTCATCTAAGGATGTCGATCAGAGGTTGTACAAATTTATGATTGGTAGTCTTCTATATGTAACAACCTCCTGACCAGATGTTATGCAAGCAATTAGATAAGTAGCAAGATTCCAAGCAGCACCAAAAGAATCACATATTATTGTTGTCAAAAGAATTCTTCGATATCTAAAGGGCACAAAAGAATATGGCTTGTGGTATCCCAAGGGCAACACTCATTATTCAATCCTTTACAGATGCATATTGGGCAGGAAGCATTGATGATCGTAAGAGTACTAGTGGAGCAACATTCTATCTAGGTGGTTGACTAGTATCATGGTTGAGAAAAAAACAAACCTCAATCTCGTTATCTACAGCGAACACAAAATACATCACAACGGAAGCTTGTTGTACTCAAGTCATTTAGATGAAACAAACTTTGCAAGATATTCAGGTACAATTCAGTGAGCCTATTCCCATCTTCTGTGATAACACCAGTGCCATCAGCATCTCCAAGAATCTTGTCATGCATTAAAAAACAAAACAAATTCCGATAAAATATCATTTTGTTAGAGAACAAGTCACTCGAAAGAATATAAAACTTGAATATGTTGGTACAAAAGAACAAATTACTAATATCTTCACTAAACCTTTACCTCATGAAGAATTTGAATATCTTTGCCATAAGGTTGGGATTCTCCAAAGTTCTCATTATATTTTCCTTATTTAGAAAATAAAGGGGCAGTGGAAGTGTGTACAAGTCTGCAAGATGGTTATGTGTCAGGGGGAGTTACCCTTTGTCATTGATGTCAAAGGGGGAGAGAGGGCAGTGGGAAGAGGTGCCCTGATCACACTGGGAGTCTTTGTGTTGCCATCAATGCCAAAGGGGGAGATTATTGATCTAAAGATTATCTGAGGTTGTCATTGATGTCAACCCAAACAGAATCAGGGCTACCCTGATCTTGCAAAGGAATTTTGACATGACAAATTACTCTATTTTGAGTCAAGGATCTTCTATATAGATTCTACTCATCAAGATGTTTCTGTTGATATATGGCATGCCAAGTAATTCTTCACAGTTTGAGAGATATTTATGTTTGAATTTAGTAACCCTAGTTAGTGGGCTAAAACCCTATGGGGTTCTGGCATGCCACTCATAATTGGTTTTTATCATTGAATAGTCAATAACTAATAATTTTTTAAGCTGCTAAAATTCCTCCAACATTCTCTATAGAATCCCCTCTCAACTCTATACATAGAAATCTCATATATCTCCAAATGTAGTGATCGTGGAAGTTTCGCTATAACTTCATTTCTACGAAGTATTAGATTTTGAAATTGAAACCCATTTTATTTGCAATCCTGATGAACGTCATGACCAAATTTTAGATCTTGGTTAGCTACATTTTCGGATATATGATCTGTGGAAGTTAGGGATTTTGCAGGCTGCCGAATTTCATCTCAAAGAAGTGACCTTGGGAAAATTGCCATAACTCTCTCTCAGAGAAGAGGATTGGAATTCTGTAAAAAGTGAAAAACATCGCACAGACTATAGTTTTATGTGTATCAATTTTATATATGAAGGAGGAAACAATAACATGCGGTACGTCGTACAATTTTGCTCTACTAAACTAGTCCATAATTAGGTCATTCTGAGAGATTGGACATAACTTTGCCTTGAAGAGTCCAAATCAGGTCAGACCTATGGCATTGGAATTAAGACTCAGAGAGCTTCTAGGTGATTGAATATCACATGTTGGGGATCTAAAATCATAGAGATATGTTAGATTAAATATCCTGCTCCTAGAAGGAAAGAAAAACTGGATCAAGTGTTGTCAAGGGGTGCAAAGGACCAGAATTTCTATGGAAACAAGGAGAAAGGTGCAGAAAATGATGCAGAAAAGGTAAGCTACAGGTGAGTATCTTTTGTATATGCATGTTCATCCCTTAATTGGATTAGTTTCTTTTTATTCTAATTTGTTGTTTTTGTTTAGCACTGACATATGTTCTACAAGATGACGTAATTTTTGCTATTATCATGTCATGGGTATTTCTTTGAAGATTTTTTGTAGGTATTATATATTCATCAAGAGAAGACTCAATGCATAATCTAATGTTCTGAAGAGTGAGAAAGGGTAGCATGAAAAGAGCAACAATCAAGGTGCATAAGATCGGCTAGAAGTTCACCACATGAAGTCTTCAAGTGGGAAGCACTGCATACAATCATTGTAAAGGTGTCATTGTACAGAGTCATTGTAAAAGCATGATTGTAGGATTTGTACAAGTGTCTATCTGCCAAGAGTTGAAGAGGGAGTGTCGGCAGGTCTAGGATCATCATTAGGTGGTTGTGGCATAGTTGGGGTTATGGTCTAGTGTGTCTTCTTATTCTACATCATTCTATATCATTGTAAAGTGGAGCATTTTCCCTAGTATGGGAGTCCATTCTTCTTTTATTCTTCTATAGGGTGGTAGGGTGGTGCTAGATTGGTGCATGAAGTCACCAACAAGTTCATGTCTGTGAAAACTTCAGGGTGGTAGGGTGGTGCTAGGGTGAGTTGTAGCTCATTGGGTGTTGGGGCACCCATTTAGTTGACTACTAAAGAATCTTGGGTGTTGGAGTGTCCATCCACTAGGAGTTGGAGAAGACTGATTTCCTAGATTCTAGGAATTTGGAGCTTTCCTTTCAATTGGAGCTTTCCCATAGCTCCATTCACCCATGAACCCTCACTAATTATTTTACATTACCTTTGTCATAGGACATGAAATTTCATAGGCTAATGGAGGTTTCTATCTCTCATGGAATCTATCAATCACAAGGTGACATTGATCATTGAGTTACTTAACCCAACTCTCTACAGCAGGCTATCAATTTTACCATCTATTGTGAGGATATTTCTCATCTATTCTTTCTGCTAACCATGAGACTGTGCCTCTCGATGACAAAAACTTCCAAGAAAACATTTTGTGGCAATGCAGTAATTTATTCTTTTCATAATCAGAAAAATCTTATCTTTGGAATCTTTGAATCGCAGCTTCACAACATCGTGCTTCCATGGCAATACTTGTGAATCTTTCAACCTAGAAATGTTGTGGTGCAACAATAAACTACGCATCAAGTGTTATGAAAGTCCTTGTTTGCAGTCTCAATCAACCATAGGAATGCATCTCTTCATGCTAAAACCTTATGACCAAATTTTCTCTGGTGCAATATGAATATAACCATTTGTTATAAGGAATGTTCCCATCCATGGACTCTATCCCCCTGTGTGGAACCATGAGCCATGAAACCCTTTCAAACTCAAAGGCCATAAATTGAGGAGTATTTTGGAATGTCATACACCATTAGAAAGGAATTTTAGAGGGATATCCAACTGACCACTTTTCTTCTATATTTGATCAATTTACCTATAGACTAGATTCCTTGAAATATAATCATCAACAAACTATGGAGAAACCCTCCATGAACATGTATATTTTATATCAATGGTTAGATGGTGATATCAATGACAACACTTTCTTCGAAGGATTACTCTAAGTAGAAGGTAAATCCATCCTTACAAAATTATAATAATAATAATAAAATCATATTTAAGAGTTGAATAAGTAGACCAATATATATCCATCTTTGAGCTAGAACTATCAAGTGACAAGAGAAATCTAATTTATATTTTTTTAATAATTTAATATAGTGTCATATATCAATTCTTTCATATTAAATGATAAATAAATAACACCTTCAGAAATTGAATTTAAGATTTAACTATACTAGTATGTATTTTCCATAATGTAAAGTTTAGATGAGCATGTTGTTCTTGTACTATTTACTGATATAGGTATATAGCTAGTTATTTATTTTTATTATAGTAAAGTAATTTGACTTTTTTTTTTCTCTTTCATGTATAACTCATAATCAAAATATTTTTTTTATCGTTATTAGTTTTGTGCAATAAAATTAACAAATATATCTATTTTTACTTCTAACTCAAAAACGCAAATCTAAATTTAATGTAAAATTGATTTGTATTTTTTCACTTTAATGTAAGTATATCTAAATATTTCTTATTTCTCTTATTATTATTTTTTACAATATTTTTTTTACTATCACTACTCTTAGTGCAATTAATATACAATTGTTTTCTGAATAAATGCTTATTTTTATCTTTTATTAATAACTAATTATATTGAGATGGGCACAACCATCCCCTGAGATTTGATCATGGGTTACCTTGCTAATGAGGCCCATCCTCAACCATTTTTTCTAGTGGAACTTGACTAATAAACCATCCTTTAAGTAGAACTTAATTTCTCTCTTTTCTCCTTACCTTACATGTGGTTTCCTCAAGAAGCTTTTCACATTAAAACCGTTATAGTGTTTATAATTATGGTGGAGTTGTTAAGAAGAATTACATCATAGAAATTATCTTTTTCTTTTATGTAATTCATATTTTGTATGTTTGAAACATTTTTTTTCAATTACATCTAAAAAAATACAATACTATGTAATGATCATAATTATTACTTATTACTTATTATCGAAGGCTTCTTATTTCAACTTAAGATGGATGAGGATCGGTTGACCTTTTCTTATTGTTTTAATTGATGTCCTAGATTGGTTTTGAAGGGATTATGTTCAACATATGCCTAGTCTTAATGCTTATCAATGACTATAGTGTGTTACAATGTTTGTTAAGTTGAATTGACTTTTAATAAATTTTAAAAATTAGATTCATGGGACGTGACTCCCTGCCCACCAATTTCTTGGACACCTAATCCTGTAAGGGTTGGTGTGGAAGTTGAATAATCAAAGCGAGTCCAAGACACCAATTGGAATATGAAACCAAGGGTCACTAGAGTTGTATAAATATGTATCATTGTGAATAATACATGGATTCAATGATGATCTTTCATATCTCATGTGTTCGCCATTGTTGTGTCTAACATTGTATCAGAGCAAGTTCATTCATAATTTTCTCAATATTGTGTGAACCATTTGTTTTCTGGCTTGTGTAAACTTGCGCCTCTTTGTCTCAATGAAGCTTGTAGGTTTGTGTCTTTCTAAGTATTTGTTAGGACATAGGTAACGTTTCTCAGCTCTATCTCTCTGCCTACTTAATGACAGGATCTCTTCCCATCTACTCTGTTGATTCAATGATAAGCTCTTGAGTTTATGATTTGGAAGTTTCCAGCTCTATGGAGTTAAATAAAATCAGTCGAGAAGGTTATTTTGTGCAAATTTTATATTTTTTGGGTTCGTTTTATCTTATCGGAGGAAGATACCAAAAGAACAACAAACAAACCTGTTTATCATTGCACCCTTTATAACAGAACTAATATCATCCATATTTGTATCTTGGCTCTCCTCAGACCAATGTATGAAAGCTAAACAATGACCTAATTTATCTTGCAGATGCCTTATTCAATAATATTTTGGGCACTCAATTTGGTGAAGTTATTGGATTACTTAAGGTATGCTTATGTTCATTTTGAAGCATGTGGTGGAGAATATTTCTTTTTCCTAAGACACCTCTGGAGTTTGCACTTCTTTGAGGCTATACCAATAACATCGAAGCCCTAAACTCAACATTAAACTCATTGAAACAACAGAACGCAACCTTATTGGTTATGCACTAGGAATTGTAATTTCGTAGTGTGGTTTTTCCCTGGTCAACCTCCGTGTAATATTTGAAGCTATAAACAATTTAAAAACAACGTGCTCCTATATGGCCTTGTCATAGTGGGATAGAAACTAGTTACAATGACATTTCTCTTTGATCTGTGTTAAAATATCGCACAAAAGCTTCCTTAACAAGACTAAATATCAAGAACTGTGATCTTTGTAGTCATTGGTGTATGATGTAATATACTACCCTAAAATAACAATGACAAAATTATAAGCATAAATAAATGGACAAAGGTGCCAAGAGTTTAAGAATTGAATTGTCATTGAGTTTCAAATGCATACATGTAGCAAGATTTTCCAAGTCAGGCAACTAAGCCACGTTGAGTGCAACATGAAACCACCATATTAACTTGCTCTCCGTATGTTGTTTCCTTCCAGTAGTCCATTTCAGCGTGGTGGAATGGTACATTGGTGAACTATTTTGGTATGTTAGTTTGTTGTGTATGGTTGGAGCCTCACGTGTTCATGCTCTTTGTTTCCTTAGTTAAAGGATGTTGTATAATGCATTGAAATAAGTCTATATCTGAAATTATATGTACGTTAAACTATAATGAATGTGGGTTTCTAAGTGCTTAAGATTTATATATTGAATGTTGGTTTAGTTATAGTTGGTTATGATATATGTTGAACATTGGAACCTTCGTTCAACCACCTTGTGAAGTGCATTACAGTGATTGTTGCTAGCTAATTGGAACATTGATTCTATGTGCTAAAGTCCCGATAATGGATCTAATTTATGGTGTATTAGACTTATTAAATAATTTGATACAGTCCATTGTTGATGGGATGGTAAACATCAATCGGGACAACCTTTTTGATATCAAAAATTGTTTGCAGAATGCACAGAAAAATATTTGTTTTTCACAACTAGAATCTCAACTTCAGCCAGAAGAATTAAAACATAAGAGTTTTCATTATGAATCTTTTTAGGTTCATAAAAATTATACAGACTCCCATCAACTTCCAGAAAGTAATCATATCAACGAGATTAAGATTGATTGAGATGTTGTACCCATCTCAAGAGCATAGTTGCATACCGAAGTAGAAATTCAACATATGATTCCCAAGCCCATCATCAAAGACCCTGGGAAGAGCTTCTCCATAACAATCAGAGAATTGGCCTTGTATATGACAAGGATGTTTCCTTTCATATTCCATATTACTTAAAGCCCATCTAGTTTCAGAGCGTTGGATTTCTTTATGACAGTTCATCTTCAGAGGTTCCAGATCTTGCTTCTCTTCCACATCAACCACAATAAAATGTTAAAAGCCAACATTTTTACAGAAATGGCCATATAAAAGATCATTGTTTTGATCTTCATCCATGTGATAACTGTCATAAAACCGCTCATTATTCAAATACATGTTTCAAAAACAAACCTCTTGCAAGAACAAAGATTCACCTCTGATGAATTGCTTCTTGGAAATGGGCTTCAACAACCAAGAAGATATTTCAGTCATATGTCAGAACTTGTTCTAAAATATTCAACAGTTTTGCAGTTGATTTTTCTCCATCATCTCACCTTGTATCTGATAGGGGGGAAGTGATGGTCAAATACAAGCTTCAAAAGCACATCAAGAGAGCCTTAGGCACAACATGCCATACTAGATTCAGAGTTGTAGTTGGAGACAGAGATGCCCCTAAGCATACCTTTGGCTAGTGGTTACCCTCAAAACATGCATGCAGGGTTGAAACCTCGCTCTTCATGTTGAGCTTCTCCCTCTTCAAAGAAGTGGGGGCACTTCCTCTATCAAAATACCTCATCCTCTTACCAGTTCTGGAAGAGTTCCGGAATTGCATCAAGCATTTCAGAGTTGGTGGTTATCCTTAAGGCATCACAAGTTGTAGACCTCCCTTTTCTAGGTTGAATGTCTCCCTCTCCAAATCATTAGGGACACTTTCTCTAGAAGAAGATTTAAACTTCGTTCCATATTTGGAAGACTTTTGGGAAACGCGCTAGGCATTCCTGTGTTGGTTTTCATCCTTAAACCAACCCCTTATACCAACATTCTGAAGAGCACATTCAGCCTAGTGCTGCCATGCACATTTTTTGCACATTTTGTATTTCAACTCTCTTCTTGGAATCATACATACCCCTTCAAATTAAGGGGGGAATATTGGACACCTAATCCTCTAAGGGTTGGTGTGGAAGCTGAACAGTTGAAGGAAGTCCAAAATACCACTTGGAATATGAAACCAGGGGTCATTAGACTTATATAAAAATGTATCATTGTGAATAATATATGGATTTAAGTTTGATCTTTCATATCTCCCATCTTCTCCATTGTTGTGCCTAACATCTCGGGATTTGATATATTCCAATTCTAATAAGTTCATCTTCTAATTAGATGGGGATATTAGTATATAACAAACATTATTTTAGAAAATGGTCCATTTTACAATAAGAATGTGTAATTTTTTTTTTTCTCAAACTATATTAGATTCCATGCCACAAGGCTCCCTGCTCACTAATTTCTTAGGAATTTGAGATTATTTTCAATTCTAATAAGTTCATATCTAATTAGATACGGAAATGAATATATAATCAAATTTCATTTAGC